>CP092097.1:6652500-7050000 GCA_029203775.1 Neoneuromus ignobilis
TTCTTGTTTTGATTTATTGCCAGAATTAATGATAGCCTATATACAGTTGATTATATACTAATATACAAACGTTGGCTATATTTGTACAAAAAAGAAGTTCAATGTTTAGAGTTAAATTAAACAGTTCAAGTTCATCTTTTGAAATGGATTCGAAAATTGGAAATTCAGTCTAGTCAACAAACTACATATATATATATATATATATATATATATATATATATATATATATATATATATATATATACGTGAATTTGATATATTATTAAAATAAACAATACTGTAATTACTTTTTATGAAATAGAATAATAATATGAATATAATTATTAAAAAAATATTAACAAATAGAACAATTGTAAATAGACATACATATGATTCGCCTAGAAATATTTCTTAATATTATTTCATTTAAATATCAAATAATTCAGTCTCATTTGGATCACCCTATATATTATCGTATATTATAATAATAATTCAAAAAATTAATTGAGACTTGAATTTCTAAAAAAAAATAAAATTCCTATACAAATAAAATTATTAGTATCAACGAATTTATAAGTACTACTTAAATAATATTTCTTTGTATATATTGAACATAAATAGAAATAAATAAAAATAAACTGTTCTTTATATAGACGAAATTATATTTATAACCATATAATAGTAGGATTATAAAGTCAATTGAGTAGGTTTAAACATTTCAGATTTTTTGCAAATGAAACACGAATTCTAAGAAAATGAAATAGTGTTTAACAACAACAAAAACCGAATACATAGGTAGATATTTACGTTGGTAATACAAAGAATTGAAATCAATATATAAAAATAACGATGAGATATTAATAAATAATTTGTAAAGTATATTTAGATCAAATGAATTTAAATAAATGTATATATATATATATATATTTTCTTTTAAAAAAATTTTTCGTTATAAAAAATAACATAAACGATACTCTTAAATAAAAATTGCAATTTTCATGATTTTTGTCTATTTCATATCTAAATTCAACTATATATATATATATATATATATATATATATATATATATATATATATATATATATATATATATATATATATATATATATATATATATATTATGTTGTCAAGTATCTCCCTTCCGCTTTTTTTTTGTACATAGCTGCGAAATTCAAAAGACAAAAAGGCGGAAGGGAGATATTTGACAACCTAATATATATATATTTTTAAAAAAAATTTTCGTTATAAAAAATAACATAAACAATACTCTTAAATAAAAATTGCAATTTTCATGATTTTTGTCTATTTCATATCTAAATTCAACTATATATATATATTTTTTTTTTCTTTTAAAAAAATTTTTCGTTATAAAAAATAACATAAACGATACTCTTAAATAAAAATTGCAATTTTCATGATTTTTGTGTATTTCATATCTAAATTCAACTATATATATATATATATATATATATATATATATATATATATATATATATATATATATATATATATTTATTAGATCTAATATAAAATTGTTTCATTATTAAAATAGATAATTATTTTAATAATGTATTCTTTACAGAATATAACATTTTTAATGAATCAGTATTTGAAAAATATTACATTATTACATATTTATAAGAACAAAAATTTCATATAAATAAATATAACTTAAAATTAAATACTGAAACTTTTCATATAAACGAAATGATTTTATAAAACTGTTACGGTCGAGATATTATAGAGATTTTATTAAATACTCGATGCATGTTTTTTTGAAGCAATAACAGTTTTATTTTTTGAATTTATAATAGAATTATTATTATTGTTTTTTTTTTTTTTTTTTTTTTTTTGGTTAAAATAAAAAAAATTGAAATAAATTTCTAGTTGATTTTTTATTACGTTTTTAGTACCACAACAAATTTACTTTATCACAAACGAATTACATATCTTATACCACAAGATTTTATAAAACAGTTCGATAATCATTATTAATGATCATTCTACATTTTTGTCAAATCTCGTAGTAGTAAATTGAGTAATTCATTTGTATTAAATTATCCATCATGAAATTAAGTAAATATAAAATATAAACACATATAATAAATGCAAAATACGTAAATTATATATATATATATACAAATTGACCATTAAAGCATTGTTTATTTTAAATCGATTTTATTTTCAAGACATTTATTTATTTTATTTGAATATTAATTGAAAAATGTTAATAATAATAGTTATTTATTAAGTATAAAATTTATATATATATATATATATATATATATTGTAAAGTAAAAATATATAATCGACTCTAAATAACCACAATAACAAATCTATTATATTATTTTGAATGAATCTCATGATTACTTTCCTAATTGCATTAATTGAATGTAATTTTTTATGACCTTCAAAAACATAAAATGGAAAATTCAGTTTATAAAATGAGCAATGAGACGTTTTTCTATCAATATAATATTCGAAAATATATAGACAAAGCATATATAAAACTAAACTTAACAGTGGTTGAATAGTATTACATGAACGATAGAGACGAGCTTAAAAAAAAATCAACGTATCCTCTTGCTTCCTCATATAGCGGCCATTTTGGATGCCTGCATCATAGGCGTTTTACGTGTACATTATATACATGACGGGTCGATTCAAAACCGCCTAGTTGCGCACGCATCGTCCGCATAGAATTTACAGTATGTTCAGTGAACAAATACACAGTTTATTTGACCGTTTTCCCCTTTTTGTAGTCCGAAATTTCTTTATTATTATCAATGTTTAGTTATCTCGGCGAAAATGATACGAAATTTCACGAATACAAGCATACAGACAGAAGTACAATGGGTTTAGAATGAATTTAATAAAAGATAAAAGTATGGAATAGACAAACATAAGAACTTATTGTAGACTTTTTAATTAATGGCTTTTTTGACAATATGTTATTATTTTCAGAGTGTAGCATAAGATACAAGTACTCAAATTTATATCTTCAAACTGTTTTCTATTAAAAAACAATGATTTAATCGAATAAAACATATGAAAAAGTATTTAATATTTATAAGAATCTAATAAGAGATACATATTTTTCAACAAATGATACAAGGAAATTATCCATAATTAGGAAAAAATAAAATAATATCCTACATCAAAACCAAAAAATACTTATTATTTAATAATCAAAAAAAAAATCTGTTATTAAAAATATTTTTCTATTAACTAAAAACTGAATTAAATAACGTTATCAAAGATCAATGTACTTCTCATCTCATGGATTGGTAAATCTGATATTAAAAAAAAAAAATACAAATATATAATAGAATGAAAGAAATATTTATATTTTTATGCATATATATATACTGCTCAAAAAGGCATTAACTAAGCGTATTTATTTTTGGTTCGACTATAGAGTATCACTTGTATTATATTTTCAAGCCACTGTGATAGATGCCTGCTAGCGTAGGGTGAACTGGGGTGTACCAAGTATAATCAAAAGTAGCGAACAGAGAGCGAGCTGGAGTTTCTACACGAATACAAATATATCGAATTTTGCTTTTACATTTGTATTGGTGCACGGACGGTCGAAATAAAGAAAGACTGAAAATCAGAAAGAAAGACTAAACAAACTAGTGTTTTAGAATGAATCGAGAAGTATGCGGGTGGAATTTCAAAGGGATTTTAGAAATAATAAGACTATAGAAAGATACAATATATTGCGATAGAAACACGATCATTTTATATATACATAATTTTTATGGCTTTCAATAAAATGTGTTTTTTTTTACGAATTCATTTTAGTTTTAATTACAGTTTCGTGTAAGCAAGTTTCTATTTTTATTTCGAAGAAATGTTTAAGTTGATTTTTTAGCATTTACTAAAACACTATACACATATTTGTATAAAAAAAATGTGTATGAAAATAAAAATAAGAATTATTTTCAAATATGAATTACAATTATTATAGACGAGTTTATAATTAAATATCGTATAGACAATTAAAAATTATTAATTTAATTAAACTACATCTATTTGTCTTATATGAAATTGTAAACATATATTTTTCTAATTTTTGAATTTTATAGACAAACAGTAGTATAGTTGTTATTCATAATCAACCATAAAATGAAATATATTCAACTAATTCTTATTTAAATATATATACATATATATATATATATATATATATATATATATATATATATATATAAAGAGAGAGAGAGAGAAAGATGGAAAGGGAGATACAAAGGGAGAGAAAGATCATAAATATGTTCAAATAAGAGTTATAAATAACTGAGATAATTATTGAATCATTACACGAAATGAGCAATATACAAAACTATTTTTGACAGTAAATTAGTATGCCAACTATATCGACCAAATAACAGAGAAAATGGGTATATAGTGTATTCAAGAAAATAGAATACATTACAACGTCGATTTTTTTTCACGTGTTAATTATTTAGCAAATATTGAAAAAAATATCTATATACAATCTATATATACGTATTTATTACAAATGTATATTTGAAAATTTGGTAAAAAAAATATTTTTTTTAGTATTTTTTTTAAATATATAATTTTTGTATTTATATATATATATATATATATATATATATATATACGTGTGTGTGTATGTACATTTATATTTTAAAGATACTCTTAATTTTTTAAAAATTAGCTATTTAATTAGATTGATTTATTGTCTACCTATCCTTTACTGTATTGTTTATCTGTGTGGATATTTTGATATTGTTTTAAAAATAATAATTTAACATAGTAATATACATTAAAAATAATTTAGCAATTTAGAAAAAAATCAATAAACACTTAATACATTTCCTGTATTTACAAAAAAAGATAAAAAACAAGTATTTATTTCACGTGTATGTTTTTTATTTATTATATGAATAACACTCTAACTTTCGCTTAAAAAATAAAAAAATATTTGTTTTGAAAAAAAGTAAATAAATATTTATATTAAATATATTGCTACTATCAAAACGATATATCAAAACAAGAAATAGGAAAAATAGAAAAATTAAATACTTTTTTGACGAATTTACTATAACTGATTTACAACAAGGAACTAGACCATCTGACATTTATAGAACGTAAACACAGTTACCTGTAGTTATGCAACTTAGTATGATGTGGTGATGATCTCTCATTTTTAATAAATCTGAAAAAAGCATTTTTGCTGAAAATATTCAAATATCATACTTGTTAATTTACAATTTATAAGAGTACTAATTACAAGTGTTCAACATTAATTTTTGAATTGAATAATAATGAATTTTATAAATAAACAGAAATTTAATAATTATCTATATAATTAATAATCATTATTTGTTTATTTCAACATAATTTGAAAAATTCATCATAATAAATATCAAACAAATCAAACACATTTGAGTTATATATAAAATATTTAAAAAATGTAATACTGGTGTTATTTAAAAAATTAATTAAGTAATTAAAAAAAAATGTTATTTTAAAATATTTAATAGTATTGAGTATGTGAAGATATAAAGAATCAAAATATGTTACATAAATACAACGTTAAATAAATTAAGTGTAATATAATATAAGGTTTATGCAATACATTATTTTACTAATTGAATATATTTCATCCATTGATTTTATTTCAATATTCATTATAATTAATGAATGGTTATATCAAAATATACCTCATCGAGAAATAGCATTTACTAATTAATACGAAATAATTAGATTGTATAAATCATTGAAAATAAACCAAACTGAACAGAAACTATTGCAATGATATGCGCATTAGCTTACCTTGTATTAGAATATACGTTTTTTCAAAGTATTTATTTCAGTTATTTTAATCACTTTTATCACTATCAACAAATACAATCGTTAAAAAATAAAATCAAATATCAATATTTATAAAAACAAGTATCAAAATATGATAAAAAGAACATTTAAACAATTGAAATCTTTTTAATCACATGTCACTACACGAATGAAAATTAATAATAAACGTTGGCCTATTTTCCTACGCCTTATCACTGAACGTTTTATATAAATTTATCTAGTAACCAATTGTATAATTTCTTGAAAATATCAAAAAACTACTTTCAACGAGTAGTAAAATGACAAAATGTACAGTATAATTAATAATATTAAATACAATTATAATTCATTGAATATTGAAAATGATTTTGATATTTTCAGATATTTGAAAGTGTTTTATTTGTAAAAATATTTGATTTTGAATATTAAATTTCCCTCAGGTGTCTAATTATATATATATATATATATATATATATATATATACACACACACACACACACACACACACATACATACATACATACATATATAGTGTGTCCTAGCAGGAGCGTACAACTTAATGTTGAAATAAAACGCATTTTTTGAGTGAGCAATGATGAGTGTGAGTTCCTGATGGAACACCATATATATATATATATATATATATATATATATATATATATATATATATATATATATATATATAGGTAGCCCAAATGAGACTGAAAAATTTAGACATACATTTCCTTGTTTACTATCATTCTTTATTATCTTTCAGTCTCATTTGGGTAAAATTGCTCTTGAAAATACCTATCTTTTTAAAAAAATCATATATTAAAAAATACATTATATTTAATACTTATACATCATACAAATCAATCTAATAAAAATATTTTAAAAAAAAGAACATTATTTATAAACGATAGAAAGTTGCTTTAAAAAAGGTTAAAAACAAATCGAAATTAATTATCTATTGAATAAATAATGTCTGATAGTGATGATAGTGATGGTGAAGGTGGACTTGGTAATGTTTCTCGAGTATTAGTACGACCACCAGGCCATAGTGGTAAAGCTAAACGTGGTCATTTATGTTTTGATGCTGCATTTGAAACCGGAAATTTAGGACGAGTTGATCTCGTATCTGAATGTGAATATGATCTTTTTTTAAGACCCGATACGTGTAGTCCGAAATTTCGATTTTGGTTCAATTTTACTGTAGATAATTTTAAACACGATCAGGTAATTCGTAATATTTATTTTTTAAATATATATATATATATATATATATATATATATATAACATTTTTAATACAAGATCATTTGTTCAATATCAAATTTTATAATCAAAAATAAATCTACTATATTAATCATACAATAATTAAATTTTATGCTATTATTTTCAGAGAGTGATATTTAATATAGTGAATATTAGTAAAAGTAAGAATTTATTTCGTAACGGCATGACACCTTTAGTAAAATCAACAAGTAGGCCTAAATGGTAAACGAATATAAATTATATTATGTATTATATATTTTAAAATATAACATTTTTTTTATATTTAAAAATAACAAAAAATATTCATACAATCAAGTATAATAAATAATAAGGTACAATTTAACACGTATATCTATCATAAATTTAGTTATATTTTATAAAAAATATTTAAGACTAGATCTTAAATATTTCCAATAATTATTACTATGAAAATCGTTTCAATCGAACGATATTTTCGACTTGGACAAAGAGAAAAAATTGAATTTTAATTTATAGAATTAATACATTCTTAGAAAAAATT
Organism: Neoneuromus ignobilis; assembly: GCA_029203775.1. Classification (NCBI taxonomy): domain Eukaryota; kingdom Metazoa; phylum Arthropoda; class Insecta; order Megaloptera; family Corydalidae; genus Neoneuromus; species Neoneuromus ignobilis. The sequence goes on from CP092097.1 coordinate 6,660,082, forward strand.
CTCATCGAACAATTTCCATAATTAGATAAACAATACATGAATATCTACATGTCATAACTAATCATCCAGGAAATGGCAATTATTCTAAACAATGTTCATTTCTAAAGTAACCTCTTAAGAAATTTAAAACTTAAGTAGTTTTACATGATCTTTGTTACTCGAGTCTTTTTAACGTTTTTAGTAGACTATAATGGTTGTAGGTCAGCGGGAGATATTTCATTTTCTTCCTACCAACCTTATTTAGGAGGCATTTCTCTATCCACCACCTTGATACTCTCTAGAGGTTACAGGCTCTCCCGAGGGAAAAAATAACATACTTAACAAATATCTATATCTGTCTATATATATATATATACATATATATATATATATATATATATATATATATATATATATATATATAATTTTTTAGGCAAAGAATTCCTAAAAAGCACGTATGGTTTCATCGCTCTAATGCTCATCAATCTCACCATATTTTAAGTTTTACGTTTGCATTCGATCGAGAAGAAGAAGTATTTCAATTTGCAATGGCAGCTCCGTACAGTTATTCACGTTTACAAACTTATTTAACAAGTCTTCAAAAACGACATCCAGAGTATGTGTCATTAGAAAGGATTGGATCAAGTGTGGTAAGTTCATTATTTTTTTAAAAACGTCTTCTTAACATGTCTTTTTATACCAACTACAAACAAATTTAAGATTTAAAGTATATGTATAGAATATCTTTAATAATCGATAATTCATTCAATGTAAGTGATACATCTTCTTTAATACTAGCTTATATTATTTCTTTAATAATACATTTAAGTAGTAATTAAACGCTGTATATTTTTAATTATGATCATTTTAAAACAGGATATATTCTATAAGATACTTAAAAAATATAGATGGAAATAACTTTTGAACACGTGTTTCATTTCAGTGTTTTTTTTTAAAAAAAAGAATTGTTTCGATTTCAAATATATTTATTTATCTATCGAACTTCAGTTATTGAATCTAAAACTGTTAATTAGATACTAATTTATAATATTTTTATTTGAATAAAATCAAACACATTTCCAGCAAGATCGTCGAGTTGATTTAGTAACAATTGGAAATGGATCTGAGATTGAAAATATAAATGATAATAAAAAAAGAGTTGTAGTAGTTATAGCCAGAACACATCCAGGAGAATCGCCTTCTTCTTACGTTTGTCAAGGTTTGAATTTTCAAATAAATTCTTACTGTTAATATTTATTTGTTTAACAAATTTATTTATAACATGAAATTTGTAAGGTTTAATGGAATTAATGTCCAGTGAACATCAAGTTGCTCAAACTCTCCGAGAACATGTTATATTCAAAGTAGTACCGATGTTAAATCCCGATGGAGTATTTTTAGGAAATTATCGAAGTACGTTAATGGGGTTTGATTTGAATCGATCATGGAATATAGCATCACCGTGGGGACATCCAACATTAACAGCAGTTATAAAAATGTTAAAAGCGTTAGATAATCACGAGGTATGAGTATTTGATATTAAAACAATATTTATTTAAATTTCTACACGTACAAGAGTACGATTCATTGTAATATAATTAAAAAAATGTACTGTATGATCTATAAATTGATAATATTTCACTAGTTTCGTTATATAGCTTTACCAATTAGATTTTGTTGTGGATATACACGCTCATTCAAGTTTGACTGGAGCATTTATTTACGGAAATACATACGAAGATATATACAGGTGAGATATCTTGCAATTAAATGAAATAATGACTTATTTGTGTTGATAAAAATAATGATTTGTTTCAAATTGAAGATATGAACGACATATCGTTTTTCCAAAATTATTGGCTAGTAACGCGGATGACTACATAACTGAACATTCGATGTTTAATGCAGATGTCGCGAAAGCAGGCACTGCAAGACGTCATATATGTACAATGTTTGCAGACAGAGTCAATTCGTATACTTTAGAAGTATCGTTATATGCATATAAGGTCGCTAAAGGGGAAGGATCATCTCTCGTACCATACAATGAAGAAGCTTGTATCCTAAAAATGTATAATTGGATTTAATTTGATATTCATATAATTTTCTTTAACAGTAACGTTCAGATATGCGACTTGGACGTAATTTCACTCGAACATTTATAGATTACTATAAAGTTGTTGGAGTTATCCTTTCTGGACCTTCTCAAGAACTATCATCTCGTGGTCGTAGACCTCTCACACATCGATCGAAAAGAAGAAAATTACGTAGTGCTTCTCTTCAAAGACCTCGTACGACACAAAGGTTTGTTACAGGGATAAAACAAAAATAAAAAAATCTAAAAATAAAAAAAAAATATATATATTTTCAGATACAATGCACTTGTCAAATATATGGATTTAACAAACTGTGATCCATTATCGGATGAAGAATGCGAGTTTCAATATTATCCAAATAGTTTCTTTACGAAACATTCGAGATCTTTATTTGAAGGAGATTCGACTTTTTCACATTTATTTCGTTACAAAGCAGGATTACCGACACCGAATCAAGATAGTGGATTTGTAACGAGTTCGTCAACGAATTTCAAACAAGTGGGCGGAGGTGCATTTATTGGACCAGGGTCGCAAAGACAAGGATCGCCAATACCACAAGTGTTTACAGTACCGCAAACACCAAGTTTATCGATAATTGATTTTAATCAATTGACTAGAGGTAGTTTAGAAGAAGCGATTGAGAGAAGTAGAAAAGGCGATGAAAGATCGGCAAGAAGTTATAAATGAAATTATATTTCTAATTCAGATAATATAAATGTTGATAGATACATACGAGTATTGTTTATTTTTCATTATTGTTATTAGTTTTACAAATAACTCGTACACACGATATAAGGAAACATTTTTTGAATTAAGAATAGTAAATAATATCATTGAATTTTTGAACTACGTACAAAAGAAATGATAAACGTGGACGTAAAATACAATTAGAAATAAGCTACCTTTTGTTTGTTTATTATTTTAACAATAAAGTAGTTACAATATCGATTTTTTACTTTTATTATTGTCAAATATATTTAATCAGCTTATTAATGATTTGGATAAAATTGATACGAGTTAATAAAAAAAATGAGGTGAAAAAATTTCAATAAAATGTTTTAATAGGCATAAATAAGAGACACTTTAATGTATATATATATATATATAAATTGTTATCAAATTAAAAATATATAAAGAATTTCTGTTGTTTTTTTAATATATTTATCCATTCAAAAATAATATTTTTTTAAAAAAAAATCTTTTGATAAAAGAGAGGGATTGTTTTTAAATCAAACAAAGAAATCGAAATGAAAATGAACAATAATAATCGAAATAAAAGAGAAATAAATGGAAATATGAAAAATTATAGACCAACTAAAACACATTGGTATTAATGTGACAATGTTCAATTCTGGATATATTTAATCATATCAATTTGTTTATTTATTGTTTCTACAATTTTTGATTACAATTAAGCTACAACCAGATTTTTTCAACACTAAACGGTTTCCTTTGTTCTTTTTTTTAAAGATAAAACTATTTGTCAGAAAACAAATTTACAACTCTGCATTAAGCTACATATCTTTTTTGACAATATAAATACTTATATAATATAAAAACAATCGATCATCCCGCACATTGCGTCAAAGAAGATCGTTTTGGTTACACAATTTTTGATAAATACGTGTACAAAATAATGACTCGCGATTATTTCATTCGGCGTAATGATTTTTTTCGATTACAATTTGACAAAAAAAAATCATTTAGCTGAACTGAACATGTCCATTCGACGTCTACAAATTATCGAAATACTTTGAAATAGTGTTATTTTTATTATATATAACTGTTATTTGTTTTATTTTTTTTAAATAGTCATATATCTTACTTTATTTTGTTATTAATTAATTATTTATTTAAATGGAAGACTCAATAATGTATATTTTATAGAGCTAAACATAGAAACTGGCTTATCCGTTAAAATCAACGTGTCTTGTGCAACGCGCGGCAAATCTTCGCGACTAATAGACATGTCACGTCGACGTCGTTTCAAAAACGACCATTAACGTGCGTTTAACGTAACGCGCGTCGCACATAAGACTCACGCGCACATGAGCCGGGGATGCTTTTTTTATCATTTGGTTAACTACCTATCTACCAGCTGGCATCAAACAATATAACACACATATATGTACAACATTATGTTATTATCATTTGGTGAAATACAATGTTAACTTTGCTAGATATCATATATTCTACTGTTTCATTTATTATAATATATTAACAACGGGTTATTTAGCTCGAATTCCTTTTTATTATTGAAAAAAAGAAAACGAGCGATCGAGCATACCGACGGGCAAATCAAATCGTAATCATGTATTGTCCGACGGTTGCAATTAGTCCCGTGATATGTACAGTTTAATGTCGGCGAGGAGAGAAGGACGAGATTGTATATGAATTCATTTTGAATACAAAATGTGATTATGAACAATGGTCTATGATTGAAAATATATACGACAATAGAAAATATTTGGATTGTTTATATCGTATTCATTTCACAATATGTTCATTCGATTTTACAAATCTTTCTGGAGAGATTCAGGTATTTAGTTACATTTATATATAGTGATATTAATAATTTCTAGAAATATAAAATATACGTTCAGTTATTGTATAAATTTGTATTAGAGGAAAATTGCTAGTACCCGTTCAGTTTAATATTTAACTATTTTTTTTATTTAACAACACAAATATATATATATATTTAAATTGATTATTTTTTTTTAAAAAAAATAAAGGGCAATGTTCTAAAAAGCTAAATTGATTTCAATAGTTGGAAATATAAACGATATTTCAATTTACGTATAATTTAAGAATCCAGAAATGATTAATTCGTTAGGTATATATTAATTTAAAAAACATTTTATAAAAAAGTATTATATTATAAAAAGTGTTTGTATATTATTTTCGATCACATACCATTTACACATCAAAATCGAAATGAGAAATGTTTCTAAAATCTTGTGATGGTCAATCGATAAAATCCAAAGCTTTCATATGAACGAATATAAAATGAGTAATTTGTGTTGGAGGTATTCACAATTCACAGCACAAGCAGAAAAAATGTATTCAGATTACATAGATTGTACAATGATATATAACTTGACGTTTCAGTTGACGATATGATGTATTTCTTGCGCCAGCCGTTTAAATTAGATCATATTTACTGAATTATATATGTAACTGGAACGATTTTTTTATATGCATATACAATTAAATCTTCAATACTGATATGTTTCCTTAAACAAAAATTATTGCATAGTTGCGATTATGTGCGTTGATTTCTTTTTAAATCATTTATTTATTTATTTATATATTTTTTTTCTTATTTTGTTTTTGTACTTCTTATCGCCGATATGTTGACATTTTATAAAGCTTTTCACAAATGACCGTAACTCTTATTAAATACTTTATCACCTTATTTCTCTATGTATATTATTCTCTTTTACATTCTTCACTCAAATATCTTATATCAAAACACTCATTTTGAATTAAAAATTAATATTAAAGCTTACATTCTCATTTATAAATTATTGTCTGAAACTTGGTATTATTTTTTAAGTGCAGTCATCTAAAAATATTTTAATACGATTTTTAAAGAAATTATTAAGTCGTTACAGTGAATATATAATTCTAAATATAAGAAAATTATAAACTATATATAATATATATATATATATATATATATATATATATATATATATATATATATATTAAGATTTTTTCAATTTGAAATGAATATTCTTACTTCAAATAAAATGTTTTTTTAATTTTGGCTGCAGTCTTATCAAACTCTTATCGTATTTTGAATTATTTTTTATATAAATCTATTAGAAACTGATTTTTGAGACTTTAATATGTATTAATATCACTCCTATGCTATTGTAATGTATTATTTTTCTTGGATGATTAAGATGAATGTATCGCACATATATATATATATATATATATATATATATATATATATATATATATATGCAAATATATATATATATATATATATATAAATGTATATACGTTTGAATGAATATGAACATCGCCAACCGAAAATAGTTTGAGTTATAGATCGAAGCGTACGCTCTTATGAATGATAGGAAAAAGCCACTGACACTGGCTTCTCAACCTCATCCTCTCTAATCAAGATGAAACATTAAAATTGTTTTTTTTTACAAAATAATCGTGTCAAAAATGTTCACATGTATGTATATATGTATAAATTACGCGATATATTTTACATTACATATAATATTTTTTGTTTTAAAAAATAATCATTCAATAATTAGTTGATTAATTTAATTCTTTAAATATAATTTAATCATAAGTCCCCTGACCCGTGCAATAAGCAAGCGTGTTCATACGTCAATCTGTACTCGTTCGATTGTTGCTTACTGTTGTCGATGGCTTTGTTTTATTTTGGCGCTTGTGGACCCAAAACGAACAGCACAGACGACTAAAGATTATTTATATTATTTTCTGATCTTCGAATAAAAAAATCACACGAGCTAGTTATTTATTTATAATTTTTTGTTGTTTTTTTTTCTTTATTTTTATTATTATGTATTGTTGCGTACGTCTTCTAACAGTCCAGGCACGATGAGGTCCATCACGTCAGTGCGTGTAATACGCCTAGAACAGTGATAGTCACTAGCGTCGTAAATGTCGGTTGTATTCCAGCTGTCGCTCCTCCACACAGCCGAATTTCGACTTCCTACAAACGATTAAATATATTTCAATCATCATAATGTCGATGTCGATGTCATTCTTTCCTAGTACTGGTGTTTCAAAAAAAGTTATTGAGAAGATAAATTACCTCTGGATGATAACTTATACATCGAGGAGGTCGTTTACGAGGTAAAGCAGCGCGTCCTCTGCAAACAATTCCATCTGTTACTTCATGAGCTACGATACCGAGTTGTTTACTACCACAAGGGCAAAGAGTATCGACAACTAGTAGTATTAAATTACTGTGTGGCACTTTTTGAACGCTGAACGGTCTCTCGCACCCCGTAATGTGGCAATTAGTAAGTTTACCCTTCAGTGGATTACTCATGCCGCTAGTGTTAAGTCTGTCGGGTTGTAAAATGTACAAGTCTGTACGTTTGTCACATGGTCTTGCGCCCGACGATACGGTCGTACTAGTTCCAGAACGAGAAACAATCCCACCGGCTGGTCTACTTATATCACCGGTACGTTCTGGCGTGGGTGGAGGACTCGGAGGTGCTCTAGGTTCAGTCTCTGATGGTATATCATCGGTTGGATAATGGTCATAATCATCAGGATAGTTAAGTGTTTCGTCGTTGGTACTTGAAAAGTCTGTTGCGTAAGAAGAGTCCCAAAGAGATAGCCAGAAAATAATTAATTCTGTTAACCATTCGTAAAAACGTTTTGAAATGATCGAAGGCTGAAATATAGAACATGAAAATGGTCAAATAACATCGTATTGTGGATTTATTTCTTTTTTAATAACAATTATTTACCGCAGAAACTTGACCTGCAGCACTGAATGGATTTTTTTCATTTGAACAAGCTCCTTGATAATCGTATACAGCTACTTTTTTATAGATTCTATCCTGTACGAGTGAATCCATTATTGTTCCATCTATCTCTCCAAAAAATTTACCTGTATGTTCAGGCGTTTCAGATAAAATTACGAAACCATTATTGTCTAAAACGTAACAGTCTAATTCATCCGAAGCACAAGTCTTTCGACAGCCAGACGTCCCAGTACACTAAATTATAAGATAATATAAAATAACTACAATATTTATTATAAGTAAAATTTACAAATACACATACACACACACACACACACACACAAAACTGTTCTTAAATTAATATGTTTTAATTTAAACGACTATCTATTATATGATTGTTATTAGAAAACAACGTTTCATTTTTACAAACCAAAAATTCTTCTACTACCATTTAAACACTTCCATAATTCAAATATTGGTTTCATTTAAGAACTTGACAGCGATTCAAACAGATTTTATACTCACTGCAGAAGTGATATTAATAAAATGAGACGCTAATGTCGAATGTTGTAACTGAAGTCCAACAACAGCTGCTGGAGCTTTATGACCACGACGTTCGACAAAAACAGCATGAGTTGCAGTGACTAAAGGTCCACGTCCAATCGTCCCTAAACCACCACCTCGTGGATACTGATCTCCAGCATCGAATGGCACAGAAAACACAAAACTATCAGGTTCGACTTGATGTTGATCGACTGCACGACGATACCACACTTCATCAGTGGCATGGGTGTTTGTTTCCGAAAAGTGACTGATATAAAAAAATAGATCATTCAATCGTGTTAATTTATTAACTGTATTTCCGATACCGATTAGTAACACTGAATATATGATTGTACATACGGTTCATTTGTATCTTGTGGTTGTGTTGTATGTTCAGTCCAACGAAGAAGACCGCTTCTTGTAGCAATAAAGGATAACGTTACTCCGAACATCTGATAGCCTTGCCTGTAAAGATTACAGGATATTATTATATATCCTAGAACTGGTGCTAGGTTTCAGTTAGTTCACTTTTTAAAAATTAAAACTGATTTGATTTGTATTACAACTAAACTGTTTTACGATTGAATTGAAAAATAAACTTGGCAATTAATTAAAAATTAATAGTATGTAAGTATTGAGAATATTTATGTAAAATTAAATTCAATAACTAAAACAATGATTAATTATTACTGATATAAAACTATGATTATGTGCAGAAATATTGTAATGTATGATTATTTTAAATAAAAATATTTATCATAAGTCTCTTATAATAAAATATATAAAGATTTTTTTATATAATTGTAATAAGTACAGATACGTATTCAGATGTGACTTTGAAATGAAAATATTATGAATTTGAAAAGTTCTAAACAGAATTTATTCAAGAATGGAATTAATATATATATATATATATATATATATATATATATATATATATATATATATATAATTTGTTAATACGTGTGTACTTAATACAAAATTTTAAACTAAGTAATCAATGACATTTTTGAAATATTTTCCTCTTTATATATATATATATATATATATATATATATATATATATATATATATATGAATTTATATTTCTATGGTACTTACGTGTTTCCAGTGTGCTATTTAATAATAACTCATCCTCAAAAAAATGTTATTTTAATAATATAATATTCAATGCATCAAAATAATATTAAATATTTTTTGAGGACGAACTTATGTTCTTTTCAGAAAAAAATAACCTTTATGTATATCTTCAAAATAATTACGATTATTATGAACAAAACACATTTTAAGCCCTTTTTACAATACGCAAGCAAACAAATTAAATATATATATATATATAATAATTAAAATAATAAACGTATTAATAAATTAATTAAAGAGAATTGACACATTTAATGAAAATTTACTTTGGCATTTAAAGTTCGGAAGAAATATCGTTAAAGAAGTAAAACTGCATAAATAAATAATGTAGGAATCTAAAATCTAATTGAAATTGTAACAATATCAGTTAAGTATCAAATAATATTTACTACATGGATTTTTAGATTAAATTATTAAATTATTTAAATATTTATTTAAATAATTTAAAATCATATTAAATAATACTAAAAACCACTTACTTAGATATAACAAGATAAAGCATAGATTTTTTTACAGAAGCCTTATATATGTATACATACACACTCACATTTTATATATATATATATATATATATATATATATATATATATATATATATATATTGTATTTATATACGTATATAAATTATTATCTGGCATAGAATACATGAGATAATATAAAAGGTTGATAAAAGAAAACAAGAATTAGTATCGAAAAATAAGTAGGCAACAAAATAAAGGGCTTAAAACAGAGACGGATTGAATACAGCTTGTTTACTATATTTCTTTGCTTAATGACAAGCCGGGCCAATCCGTCAACACACATTTGAGATACACTTTAGCAATCGACTGCAATTCCTTAGTACTTTACCTTTGCAATAGAGCCATCAGCGTGGCTATTGGGCTATTGGTACAGAGTACAATTTGCATTAGTAATAAATTACACCAAATATATATATATAAATATTAATGAAAAAAAAAATAATTGAAATAAAACCAGTGAAGTGTGAACAGTGAATAAACAAAGTGCCATTAACATATCATTATAATAACGGCATTGAAAAATATATATTGGGAATTTAATCGATTTCGTATGGTTGATTGGAAATTCGATTGATATTTCATTTAGTCATTAAGTTATTCCAAATAGAGTAAAAGGTTGATAAAAATCAATGAGAGACAACAAAATATAGAATAATAATTAAATACGAGAAATATTTGATATCATCAAATAAATTGGTAGTATAAAAGTTATTTAAATATCATAAATATACTTTACCTTAAATATTTTAAATTAAATTTAAAATATTTAAATTCAAAATTCAATTTAATAATTGATAAATACAAACAGTTAACTCTTACGAAAATGTTAATACTGGTTTAAATCACCAAATATATTTTACAGATAAGTAATTTAATTAGAATAATAAATATAATTGGGTCCAATTTGATATATATATATATATATATATATATATATATATATATATATATATACATATGTAAATTAAATGAGATAATTAATTGATAATGCCGTTATTACAAACAAACATTTTAATTTAGCAACAATAAATGAACTAATATATTTTGTTGAGAAGAATATTGCAATATTTCATAATAATATAGCGATATTCTGTAAATGTATGTTCGTAATAAACAAATATATTTAATTAATTGACAATTATAATGTTGCCGAATTAAAACTGGGGCTAAAGTGATCGTGAATATGGTGCAGTGCGTAATAAACATAACAATGCTGATTACATACTGTTTATGTTCTTTATGAGTCGATTGTCCACCGCTGTTTTTGTCAAGCAATTCAGTGATCATTGCATCCTTTACTAAAGATTGTAGTAGATTTTTATCACCTAGATTATAAAATCAAGTTGTGACAAATATACATTTGAAATAAATAATTGTTCATTATTTCAATTACACGTAAATATAAAAATCAATCACGAGTATTTTAAAAAAAATATATCTTACAATAATACGCTTCTTTATCGTTTTTCTTGTGGCCTGATTGTTGATGATGCATTAATGGTGCTCCGCCAGGTACTGGTCCTAAAGGTGGTGCTCTTGGACGTACAGACATCCATTTCCATCCCGGTGCTCTTGAACGTGATAAAAAGTGAAACACACGATCTTCAGCTGTTCCAAGGCCCTGGTCCGAAGAACTGCTGTATTCACAGTACACCCTATACAAGACCAAATATTAAATTTTGTTTATTTAGAATTTTATACGAAATTCCAATAATTTGTTTGAGAAATAAATACTAACCAATCTGGATGAACCTTCCAATTATTTCCTTCGAAATGTTTAGTAACTGAAATAGAGAATTCGTTACATATGTAAATAAATATAATAAGATATTTTAATAAGTATAAAACAAATTATATTTGTATACATCAAAATATATAAATGTTAATACCATTTACAGGACTGTGTTTGATTTCCTGTTCAGCTAACACTTCGTACATTCCATAACCATCAGGAATAGCTAAACCGAGAGAAAATGGTGTCCCTTCTATGGGGGTATAAAAATATCTGTGCCTCCTAGTAGTAACACGTCTCTAAAAATTTAATAATATATTAGTAACTATTCCTAGATTATTTTTTTCAATATCGTAATTAAAGAATTAAGGAAACGAGGGATAATTAGAAATTTGCGAAAAGTTAAATAAAATTGAAAATATTTATATTAAAAAATATTTTCGTAAATAAATATTTTAAACTGCACTTACCATGTCGTCATAATGGACTTTTACATTCATTTCAATTTCTCCTTCCTTTTGATCAATCATATCATGACGAAGCTGTAAAAATAATTATTTTTACATAAACATCTTAATTTATTTATATACCAAAATTCTAATATTTTTTTAAAAAAAAATAATAATTATTATTGATTAAACAACAAATATAACAATTAAATTAAGAATAGATACTTACATCAAGTAAAAGAGAATTATTTTCTCTAGACCCGGTATCACTTTCAACTAATTCAACTTCTGTTAAATCGACAGAAACGTACTTAGGCTCAAGAGATTCTGTAAACTGTTCAAATATCCATTATTACGATTATTCGATTAAAAAAAGTGTATTTATTAAAGTTTTTTAATCAAAAACAACTTACTTTTTCGTTTCCGTGCTGGAACGAAAAATAAAATAGAATTTTATTAAATCATCTTTTATATAAGTCAAATATAAAGGATTTTAATTGAAAATTGGTTCTTACCAAGGGTCTAAGATCGGGATGATAAAGTACATGTCCATTATTATCGACAATAAATGAATATCCATTCACACCAAGCTGGAATTAAATAATGCATAATAAATATATTTGAAAAAAATCTATATTAACTTAATAAACCAGCTTAAAATTGCAAGTTTGGTGATTTAAAGTATGAACGTATATGAAGTAATATTTCAATGACTGAAACAATTTTATCGAATATTTTTTTTAAAGAGTTATAAATGCTTACTTTATAAGGAGGCACAAGTTTTATGATTTGGTCAATCGGTACGTCAGTTCCAACAACACCTAAAAGATTTGCCACACGTACCTAACAAACAAATATGTATATATAAATTTCGAATTAAATGAAATATTTTTAAAGAAAATAATCATTAGCAATTATACTAACCGAATGATTACGACGATCGAATATCGGCGTTGTTACAGATGTCATTAATTGCGGTTTTATATCATTTGACAAACTGCTACTCTGTTATTGAAAAATGTTAAATGAATATTCGATAAATAAATGAATTTTTCGTTAATTTCAAATCTTACTTTGCCGCCCATGTAGACAGGAGTCCATTGTATTGGATGATTATTTTGATACATGACCATTGGTCTTGCCATTACAAATATATAATTTAATACTTTTTCTCTTACTTCTGATATGGAACTTATTCTAGTATAAAATCCTATAAATATAATCATTTATTTCACTACACATATTAATGATTATATTATTTATATACTTGTGATAAAATATTTTTAATATACATCCATTATTTAAAAAGCAAATAATTATAAAATACAAACCTTTATTATTACAAGCCATCCAGTGCATTTCATTGGCATTACTCGCATCGTGCCCTACAAGATATGTAAACATTCTAACCAATTTATGAGGCATATTATAAGTTTGAAATATTTCTTGATATGTAGAAGGAGGTCCATCAGTTATGAGCATAATTGCTTGGTTACATTGACAACCCTGTCCTGTGCGATTGTACTAAAAATAAACAATATTTTCGTAAAAAATCAAATTAAAATGAATTAAATTATTTTTTTATTTCAATCAATCGACTGATGAATATTTGAATTTAATTACAAACATAAATCATATTTTCAATACCTTGTGTAAAATTTCAAAAGCAGTAATCAATGCTTCTGTAAAATTCGCAATGTTTTCTGGTTTTATGTTATCCATACCGTTTTTTATTTCTCGTTTATTTTCTGGATTCGCCTGAAAATTACAATATACATATAATATATTATTCGAAAAATAAAAAATTATGTTTTCGTAACAAATTTATGTGATATACCTGAACTAAAACTTCTCTAAAACATCTCGGTGAAACTTCAGTTGTAAAATCAGAAAACTTGAACACATTAACAAAATCATTATTGTTTAGTGTATCAAGTATTGCTGAAGCAGTAGCTTTTGCTAATTGCTGCCTTTGACCAGTCATAGATCCCGATGCATCTATTAATATAACAAGATCTTTTGGAGAAGTTGCTGCATCTATGAACCATGCGGAATGACGAAAATCATATATGTCACTATTCTTTCGATTCGTGCGTGACGAAGATGATGGATCTTCAGGTGGCCATGCTATAGCTGTTACGAAATGATTTTTGTTTAATTCAAGTCGACTATTTGAAAAGCAATTAAATTAAAATTATACCTGGATATCGACGAAGAAAACCTGCCGAACTACCAAAATATTGCCAAGATAATGATGGATCTGTTTCGTAATTGTTAGCAAATAATGGATCTAAATGTTCTGACCATTGAATACCACTTTGGACGTCAGAATCTAAAAGCATTATACAAAATAAACACATATACAGACATGCATATATGTGTGTGTGAGAGAGAGAGTATGTATGTATCAATGTGTAAGTACACACCTCCTTCTGGTATATTATTTGGTATCAAAACCGAACTAAAGCTCGTATTAACTGGCAAATGATCGAAATGTCTATGAGGTGTTAAAGTCATTTCTCTCGCACCTTCAACAATTCGACCATCTGGTCCAAATATATTCAATTGACGAGCATTATAATACTTAAAAGATCCAGAATTACCAGAGCCGGAACTACCGACTCCAGTTTCAGATCCACTCGGCGGTTTTGGTGATAAAGCTGCTTGTTCAGCACTGTCCATTATTCTCTGCAATGATGTAAGTAAAATCTATCAGAATCGAACAAATGATCCCTAATCTATCTATATAAAATAATACAATTTCCTTGTAATTCATTTATACAAGTTGTGGGTGTTGAAAGACAACCCCCACGCAAATAACTTACATAGGCATATTAAAAATGTCAATTACTTGTTAACAAGTCTGAAAATTTTCTTTTAATTGACCTGTCATGTTGTTAATGATATATATTATTTCATTTTAGTTGAATAAATTTAATTCAAGTATAAGCAATATTGGAAAAAGTTAATTATTTTATTGTTATGACATTTATGTAAATAATTAAATGAATTTATATAACGTGTTGTTTTATAGTTTAAATATAATTTTTCTTTTTTTTTAAAAAAAAAACAGTACGTGAAATCTACTTAAATAATTAACTAAATAAAAAAAATTAGCATTTTATATAAATTTATTTGAAACGTATTATTTTGATGTTATAGAAAAACAATATATAAGAAATTTTATACAAGCATCATAAAGAAATTTCAATTTGACAAAGTATTATTTATACAAAAAAGCTTTATAAAATTATAACAACTTAAATACGCTTTAAAGTGGTTATGACGACGTAAACTTTGAAACCAGGTAACAAATAAACTGATGCAATATAACATGCATTCGAATATATATATATATATATATATATATATATATATATATATATATATATATATATATATATGTATATACATATACGTATGTGTATACATGTACAAAGAATAAAGAACATACTGTTAAAACGCGCAAGCTCAATGGAAATATGCACAAAATGCGTGCGTTCGAAAACTCCACTATAAACCATTGCGTCAAGAAATCTAATTAGAGCTAAAATCTCAAACACTAGCATGGTTTCAAATAAAATCAAATAATATTCATATAAAAAGAATAATTAAAAATAGATTAAAAATATAAGATATATATATATATAGGGTGGCCCAAATAAGACTAAAAGATAATAAACGATAATAAAAATAGTAAGTGATAATAAGCAAGTAAATGTATATCTAAACCATTCAGTTTTATTTGAACTACCCTATATATATTTCTTAAATATCATTAGAGAATATTTTATAACTTGAAATATTAAAATAAAAGACATTCCAAACACGAGCAATTCTAAGAAAGATTAAACTTTCCAAATAATAAAAATATTACTACACCAAACATCACATTTTTTAAAAAATATTTAACAATTTCTTATTGTTCCATATACGAGGATCGTTTGATAAGTATGGTAAAAAAGTAAGAAAAACTAAATTGAAAAAAAATTGAATTAATTAAATTAAACAATAAATAAATTTACCATACTTATCAAACGACCGTCGTGTATATATATATATTAGAATCATAAAAATATGAATAAAAATAATTTTCATACCATAACAGCACTCATTTTGAAATCCATCATATTTTTAACTTCAGCAGCCATGTCTCGTATAAGAATTAGACCATCCTTTCTTGTGACTTCTACATCTACGTCATGATATTTCTTGAAAAAAAGTAGATATTTATTTGTACAGATAATTAATTTCTATATCTGTTAAATTAATTATCACAAAAATTCTTTATTAAAATATTCAATATTCATTTCGAATTATGAAAAATTACTGAACATTTTATAAAGAAAAGTTAATCAAGTTCGAGATATTAATTCATTTATAAAAATTTAATTAAATCTAAATATGTAAATTCATTTTATGGAGTTTTCTCAAGTCCATGTACAATTTTTCGAGAGAAATTCATTCAATAAAAAAATATTTCATTATTATCTTATTACTACAGTATGTGTGTGTATGTGTGAGTGATTGTGTACAGTTGTAAATATTATGTTATTAAATCAAGTTTTTAAACAAAAACAATCAAATGAATATAAAAATTAAATAAAAATAAATTAAAAAATCTCTCAAAAAATATTAGTTGTTAAATAACATTTTTTTATATTTATTTCGTAATAAAATATGTTATCATAAATATTTATATATAATTCTTATATTTACTTACCCGCTGTATATCAGTTACTTTTGTAATTTGTTGACCAAACTCCCATAAATCAACACCAAATTTTAAAGCCCAATTTTTCACCCTGAAAAAAAATCAAATTAGTTAAAAATTGTTGTATTTACTTATTACTAAAAATATTTTTCAAACAATATGTATATGGATTTTGGAAAAAAATATGACCATATTAATTTTTTATCAATGAATTTCTGTTGCTATTTGTATGTTTATATAGAGTGGTCCAAATGAGACTAATAAATCTAGACATACATTTATTTGTTTACTATCATTAATTAGTCATTACTATCCTTCGGTTTCATTTAGACCACCTATATATTAGGTTGGCAAATATCTCCCTTCCGCCTTCTGGTCTTTTGAATTTCGCAGCTATGTACAAAAAAAAAAAAAAAAAAAAAAGCGGAAGGGAGATACTTGCCAACCTAATATTAATGTTAGAAAAATATTTGTAGTTCATTTTATTACACAAAAACAACATATAATACATACTGTAGGAAAAAAACATTCATTAAATTCTGACATCATACATAATTAATAAATTGAACCAACATATTTAATATTTTTTAACATATAATTAAAAGCAAGTGATGTAGAGAAATATTATTTTTTTTTCTAAATAATTAATAACAATATGGATATAAAATATTTACGTTCATTTTAAAATCTTATCGTATAGTCAAGTTTCTTTTCATTTTTATTAATCGAAGTGTTTTATGCTAATAAACTTTAATTCTATTTTTATGATATATACATTCGTTCAAAAGACACTGAAGGGTTTAGACAAACATTTACTTCCTTACTATAATTTACTATTCTTTAATCTCATTTGGACCATCATATATATATATATATATATATATATATAATATTTTGTTGGGAGACCTTCATTTAGTAATAGATAAAAAGATGATGAGACTGAAGGATAATAAAGAATAGTAAATGATATTAAGCAAGTAAATGTCTCTAAACTCTTCAGTCTCATTTAGGACACTTGTATATATATATATTTATACAATAATTTTATATGTTCAATATATTATGATAATTTAGTTAAAAAATATATAACAAATTTGAAATCTTTATAAGATTTTTTTGGATAAAATTACAATATATAAAATATATGCAATATTTTGATTAATTAAAGTTAAAAATGAAACTTTTAAATATATTTAAAGTTGATCTTAATTTTTTATACCTAATAATAAAATTGTTTAATTATTTTTAATTTCATTCTCATTTATTTAAATTTACTAATAATTTATATTTTTTTCGAAATAATTAGTAAAAAGCAATTAATTTATAAAATAAATAGTTTATATTATTGTCATAGATAAATACATATATTATAATCTCTAATAATAATATAATCTATTAGAAAAGATTAATTAATATTCTGATTTTTTAAATTTATTACATATATATATATATATATATAATAAAGTTAAAATCGCCAGAAATTATTGAAAGCAATTTATTTTTTTCTCAACCAAATAATATTTTCTAATGATTATAATTACATCTCTCGTGTTATTCTAAAAAATATGATAAACAAGATTGACGCAACATGTGTGCAAAGATCTGACCTTTTGATATTTTTTTTGTATATAAAATAAACAAAACTTAATCATACACTAAACTAAAATATTTAATAGACATCTGAATAATTTAGAAATATTTTTAAATACATCTCATCAACTTGTATTGTAAATTTACTATTATACTATAAGCACGAATAAGAATTATTAAATTATGTATATATATATATATATATATATATATATATATATATATCAGTAGAAACCGTTGAAAACCCCAATAACACTATTTTCAACATAGAAAACTACATACTACGTGACTAAAATGTGACATTTAATCGGCCATTAATCCCATATATAAATGCCGAACGTGTTTATTCAAATAGTGCACGTTGAAAACGATATAAATATGATTAACATCTCTTTGAAATATCGAAATTGAAATAAATATATTTTTTAGTCGACACATATCCATACAGAATCTAATATATGTTTAGATCAATATATTCGTCTTATATAGGCATAGTTATACAGGAGACCTGGCTGCATGAGTCTTAAAGAAGAACATACACTTAATCTTTAATGTAAGTCGGTAATGTGTGTATGTATGTATGTACGTATATATGTATGTATGTACGTATGTATGTATGTACGTATGTATATACGTATGTATGTATGTATGTATGTATGTATGTATGTATGTATGTATGTATATATATTTGTGTATGATACACAATTATCAAAAGGCACGTAATAAATGTATAAACTTTCAAACAGCCCCAGATACACACATATTAATATTCGATAGTCGCTTGCTTGAGATGATAGTAAGTTGAAAAGAAACTCTGATAAAAACTCACTCGTTATGCGGTATATCCTCATCTTGTTGTATCGAGTACGGCACAAATAACAACAATCCAAAAAATATCACTATGCCGAACGTGGCCTTTTCTGGTATTTTTGATAACATTGAGCTTTTTTCTTCGAACATTTTTTTTTCGTTAAAACGAGCGCGATTTACGTATGCGTACGATATGTTAATTGTATTGATATTATGCGTTTTAGTCGATTATTATTTATTTTGGCAATAATGACGAGTTAGTTGACTAAACACAATAATACTTGTTTTAATGACAATAGTGATAATCAATGATAATAATAAGAATTAATCGATTAATTAATTAATAATAATAATAATAACAATCACTAACTACAACTAGGTATTAGAAAGATATCACTCAACCCTGTTTAAATTCGCACATTTTTATTTAAATTATTATTTTGTATTATTATTGTCCAGCACATCGGGTGTTGAGGTAACTCGCCACGGTGAAATAACGATTAACATTTCGATTATGTTGTACGATTTTCACCGTCGTTGATATCGTGAGCGGGTACGGCAGCGGTGGTGGTGGTGGGGTCGACTGTGACGATGGCGTTGGCGGTGGCGTCGACGTTGGCGTAGCGACGTTGCACTTTGCGGCCACTGGCGCCGCTTATTGTTGTCCGCACATTGCGTTTCATGGATTCAGCGAATTGCGCCACAGTGTCGTTGCGCTTCTCTCCAGCGTCCGAACGAACTGAACGCGTAATGGCAGTACGAATTCGATTCCGTTTATCGGACAACACCTACGTACGTTTACGTCGACGCCGTTCCTACGCTTATTTCGTACGGATATGTGTATGTATGTTACGATGGCGCTGATACGGTTACACCGGACACGGAGCGCTCAGGGTACATGTAGTACCGGGTTACGTTTCGAACGGTATACTTCACGAAACACACCCGGACGTCGCGCGTCGCCACGACGTACGCATGCGTACCGACGCAGATGCGAACAGAAGCACGACAACGGTGACGTTTTCACAGAGTTCTTCTCTTGTGGCGAACAATCGACGGCTGGCAACCGACAAACAGCGACCGGTAAACGACATCCAACAAACGGCGCCAGGCAATCACGAATCCGCTATACGACGCGATATACGAACCAGACGCGTCGTTCTGATCTAATCCCGGCTCTGCGTTAACGAATAACGCTAAAAACGCAACGATCACTTTCAATTTAAACAGACGCGAGGCCGTTCTCAACTATACATCACAACCAAATTGTTAATACTGGAATCGACATCGTTGAATCTTTTTCATTTATTCAATTTCTTCATATAATAATCATTACCTTATACCAAACATTCTACAAGTTTCATAAACAGCTTTAATACATACCTCTACAGAAGTATGATATAGTTGGTCTTCATTTTCAATACAAAACATAATTTACAATAGATTAAGAGAACACGTATCTTATTTTAATATTATTTTTTTTCCAAAAATATACATTTCATTTTTACATTAGTCTTTATCATCAGCCATAAATTAATTTCAATAAAATAACACAAAGTATTAAAATATACATTTATATTTATAAATTTCATTAGCTTTTTTCAAAGTTCTTTGAAAACAGAATTCAAAATAAAAATAGATATGTCTATCTATTCAACCCATATTATTAATTTCTTAAATAAACGAGTAAGATAGTTTTTACTTATAAAAAATTGTCAAGTAAATTATTGACGTCCATAATTAATTATTCCATGTAGCTCATGGGAAAACACGTATAAAATGAATCAGCTAGTACTAAATAAAAATCCCATATATTTGTATAAAAAAATCAATTTATATATATATATATATATATATATAATATATATACAAACATGATTTTTAAGTATATTAATAAATATTAACATGGATATTAAGACAGTTCTTAATTGTTACATTAACTAGTTAATTGAATATTGTAGATAAAATGAATTTATTTAGAAATTTAAAAAGAAAACTACTCGCAAAGCAAAAACATTAACTATTATCAATATTTTTAATAAAATTTAACATTACATTTTAAAAAGACTTTATTTAAAGAAATACTGAAAAAAAATATTTTTATTAATATTATTTTTTCTATAATTGCTATTCAATAGAATTTATTGATTCATTATTTAATAAATTATTACAGAATAATTTTCATCAGTTCTCTGTTCAAATTTTATCTCAAGTCAATTTAAATTAACTGTATTATAATGTAAAATCATGAAATATCATCAGTAATTGATAATTATCTTATATTATGAACAATTTTTTGACAATATTGTTCTTTTAATACAAGTAAATTACGACATTAGATATACACGTGTATATATATATATATATATATATATATATATATATATATATATATATGCATATTGAGTGTGTATGTGAGTATAAACGTGAAATACGATATGATAGGTAAATAATACGAAAGAATAGTAAAACAACGTTCAAGTAAACGTACGGTTGACCGGAAGTCCCGGAACGGGTTACTCAGCTCTGGGGACTGGCACGCGCCGGTCTCCGGGTTGAGGGGACAACAGGACTTACCAATGGCGTCTGAGCGACGCACTCATACGCCGGCGAGAAAGGAAGACAACAATATAATATAATATATACGTGAAACAATGAACGGTATACACCATCACCATTTCAACTGGCGGTGTGCTTATTATATTGATCTTTCAAGACATCACCTCAGTACAAACACGTTCAAAATTCATTTAGTGTTCCAATGTCGTCTATGCAGGCAATCACACGTTTAATATGTTCAAAATATTATTCAATCTTGATAGGATTTTTCAACAAATACCTCAATATGGTTCATTAAATTGGATAAATAATTGGATAAGCTCGTATAAAGTTATCAAAATTTAGATACATACACACAAACATATATATATATATATATATATATATATATATATGATTTTTATTTAATCATACAAAAAATATAAATAAATATAAAACTGTAATTTCAGTTCCTCCTAACAAAATAATCTTAATACATTCAATCATTTATACTGAGTTGTTATCATTGAAAAAACATACTAGTATATCATGAAAATGAAAGAAAAAAAAACAAAAAAATATTTATATTTCTTATATTTGATAATATTAAACATTATCATAGGCAAGATTTGAGCTTATTGTCTCATATTTTGGGAAATGTAAGAATTGATGTCCCTATTGTATAATTTCAACCAAGTTAATATGGTAGTGGATTTGTATTTTTTGGCATCCAAACCTACCATATCTCTGTTTGACTTCTCAAAAAAGATCTTTCCAGCTAGTAGCTACACTAACACCAATACACATTTTGGAATCAAAACACGAAAGTCTTCTCTACATGACAAGATGCAGATTTGTGAAGAAAAATGTTAATTGAAGTATATTTATTAGTAATTATTTAAAAATTGTAGAGTACACACATATGCATGTGTAAAGATATTGGAAAGAAAATAAAACAGAGACAACTTTACCAAAAACGATATATAGTAAACTTAGAAGAAATACTTAAGTTCCTCGACTGGAATGACATAGAAACACAATTGAAAGTTTAAAAGCTTAACATAATAAATGATTCTAAACATATTGTTATATTGATATTATTTATTTTTGGGGTTAAAAAAATAGTTATAATAGAGGTGAGGCTTTATAGACAGCTACAACGAAATCATTTGAGTGAATATACTAACATTTGTACTAAATGAAGTGACCTATTACACCGAATGTACCGCCACGCTAAAACACAACGAACTGTTACACAGTGTGTGCGGCGCGAAAGGGGACGCGTGTTCGCACCCCGCCGGTAGTCAACCAGTCAGGGATCATACACACTACCCACTGACACACGTCGAGCTTTACGATCGTTGTAGGTTGGCTGCACTGTGTTCACCTTGACACGATAACCTATTTCTGTAGGGAATTATTTCATTTACAAAAGTGTTACTGATATTTATTTTACTGAAACTGGAACTGTACCGAACACTGTCTAATGCTTATCTACTTGGAACTGGAAACACAAACTAAACAATAACTTAATAACTAAGAGATACTGTTCGACAAACTAATTAAATATATTTTAAGAATAATAGTTGTTCTATAACAGATTTATTAAATATACAAACATATATGCAAATTTCATTAAAATAATCATTGGAAAACATGACAATGATTGAAAAGCAGAAAAAGAAATAACTTTCATAACTCAAATTTATTTTGGATTTTTTTTTAATTTAATTTCTAATAGACATAATAATAAATTAACTATAATATTTTACATGAATTTTATTTCCAATCACAACATTATGTTTTTTGTAAACAAGCTCAAGTACAAATATATATATATATATATATATATATATATATATATATATATATATATATATATATATATATATATTCGTGTTTATGTCCCTTACTTATGGAGTAATCTTAATGCCCTAATAATGATCATAAGTTCTATTAGAGATAACTTAATTATTGAAAGATAATAGTAATCAAAAAGATCACTGAAAATAATCTAAACTAAATCGCATGTCAAGGTCCTACAAGATAAAATAGATTGAATGATAAAGCAACATTTTATTTCCATAAAAATAACAATACTAGAATTGGTTGTTTTGGAATTGTGGCTGATTCACTTGACACAAATGAATTTTCATCCCAACATCACAATAATTTAAAATGTTCAATAATTATTTATTGTTCACTTGTTATTTATAATTATATCAGCTGATGCATTTCGATGGCGACGCTATCATCATCAGAGCCTTTCTTACAGAATAAATTATAGAAAGACTCTGACGATGATGGACATTTTAAATTATTTTGGTGTTGGGGTAAAAATTCATTTGTGTAAAACAATACTCATTATCATTTAAAAGTTTATAGTAGCTAAGACATTAACGAACATTGGACGTGTGTGTGTGTGTGTAATGAAAAAATGTTTAAAACAAATAAACAATAAATAATTCATAATCTATTTTCAAAAAGAATTGTATTTTTCAACAACTACAGTTATTAATCACTCAAATGACCAAAATAATTTAAATTACGAATATAATAACGTTAAAATTAAAAAGACGCACAGAATAAAAAAATAGCAAGATGTTATAACATAATAATGGAAGTATTTGTACGTCTTTTTAATTATATGACATTAAACTTTTTAATAGAAGTGCTTATTAAATATGATCTCACTAACTAACAATTTAAAATATCAAATATTAAATTAATGTGTGAAATATAGTTACATACATACACAACACGCATATTAATACATACATACGTATATATATATAGATAGATAGATATTGAAAAATATGAACAAATATGAGATGAAAGTGAATTTCAATTTGAATTTAATTTCAAATGTAAATTTGCTTCAATAATTTGAATTGTTAAGACAATTATTATTTATCTTTTATAAATTTAAAGATACTAAAAAATCAACATACACATATATACATATTTATATATATATATATATATATATATATATATATATATATATGTATATAAGTTTAGGCGTATAGCAAAAAAAGAGAACACAATTTTGCGTGAATGATATATTGACGGTGACGTTACAGTAACCCAAAAACTGATCTAACAATTAATTATTATGTAAATATTTAACATCTGTTCAACAAGTCGAAAATTTCGTAATTTCACATTGTGTCATCGCGATAAACGAAAATAATAAAAAAAATGTCGTTCCACAACACGTACCACATTGACACGTTATTTTTTGCTACATATATAATCTAACAATAACAACATTTAAACGTATGTACCTGGAACGCAGAGGTGGCTGATAAATATTCATTTTTAATACAAATTCAACATCTATATACTCACAAATGGATATGTACGTTTTTATATTAATTCGCACACATACACAGATATATATATATATGTATATATATAAACATGTTTATATATATATATATATAAACATGCATACATACACACACAAATACAAACACATTTATATAGAATATAAATTCAACTCTATTTAATTCCTTTAATCTCACATAATTAAATATTATTTTTCTAATAGATATATTTCAATAATGTAAATATATATAAAAGAAATTAAAAAATAATCAAATTAAAAATAAATTAAAAGATCAATCAATTAAATATTTTAATTAGATTTAATTATAATACAAAAATAAAAAATAATAATTATATATATATATATATATATATATATATATATATATATATAAACGGATGATAAATTTATCTAATTACGCTCCTATACCTATGAATACGAAATAGAATTGCGTGCAATTATACCAAACTCGTAAATAAAGTAAAAATATATAAAAATACGTCGTACTGAATTGTAAATCCTGATCAGATGCGTGTGACAAATGTTATTTCAAAATAATATACGATTTTTTGTAATTCGACTACCACCAATGCAACGATGGGATATATACATCTGTTTAATTCGAATTGATTCAGAAACGAAATGTTATTTGAAATCTGTTCGTTTTGAAACACGTGCAAACATACAACAATACGCAAATTCGTAAAGATAAATCATTAGAAATTGACAGATTTCTTTTTATGACAAGTGTTTGAAGTATTTCGTATAGAATTTTTATAAATGAACCCCTCAAAATTAACGGTTGCTTTAATAGCTGTATTGTTTTCAATTACATTCGATTTGTTCGATTTTGAAAATGATTTTGATTATGTTCCAAAAAAGTCCGGCGTTCAAGCGAACGTTTATGATAGTACGAAAAGTGTATGGAAACCGGCTACAAATGAAGCTCTTTTAAATAAGATTACTGCGTTAAAGCAATTATATTTATCGAATTGCAACTCAAGCATGTAAGTTATATATTTTATTATTGTTACATATATATATAAAGAGCAAGTGTGTGAGAAAGATGAATTCGAAATTGATTAATTGACTGTAAAAAAATATAAATCATATTGCTATTTTTAAAATAAGAAAAAAAATTCCCACAAATAATTAATCTACTAAGTCAGACATATCAAATAATTGAAAATGTAATTAACAATTATTTGAAACATCAGTAAAAACCTAATATTGCTATAATTTTCAAAATGAAAAAATATTAAAAATAACATTTTATTTCTAACTAAAACTTATTTTAATGAATTTGTTATATCCTCAACTAATATATATATATATATATATATATATATATATATATATATATATATATATATATATATATATACGCAGACATGTATAATATAATTAAATATATTTTTAAATAAAACGAATCATAAATATTTCGAACAGACATTAAATACATATTTAATATTCCAGAACTAGATTAAATTACTTATTAGCTTTACTATGCACCAATAGCCAGACGATTCAAGGTAATCGAGCTTCTTGTACAGCTTGTTTCAGAGGTGCTACAAGTAATCCCGCAGTAAGAAATTTTATTATTCATTTTGTACATACCTACATATATAAATAGCTATATTACATTAATTTAAAATGATATAAATTATAAAAAAAATCATAATGACAAATTGTTTGTCCTATTATAGATTAATATAATTTTTTTTAATATATATGTACAATATTTCAGTCCATGACATTATTATCAAATGTAGCTGCGTGTTCAGCTGTGTATTTAAATAATACAGTGTATCAGAATTGCAACACAATCATACAGGTAAATAGAAATATTAATTAAATATTTAAGAAAAAAAGTCATTATATATATATATATATATATATATATATATATATATATATATATATATAAACATCCTATATAATAATAACTTAATCGTTAAAAAAATACCACAAAAATGTCATTTAACTTATATGAAAATTAAAATTGTTTAACTAAAATACAATCTGATTTAAAAAAAAATCTCTTATTCACAGGCAGCAATTACTGGCACTCAATTTAATGTCAACACGAATTGTCCTACAGGATACTGTAGTTTCATTCAATGTGTAAGAAGAACAAATGCAAATAATTTGGTTAGTAAATAATTGATTTCGTTTTATTAAATAGTCTTAGTAACAAACTATTTCCCAAATATATAAAATTGAGACTTGCTAAAGAATTCACAAGTATCAAATTTGCAATTAATTAAAAAGTTTATTGGTATAATTAAAATCACGAACTTTATATTATTTGATATCCTTAGCGAATTATTATTATTATTATTGTAATTTGTTTAAATTAATTATATAATTTATTTATTTAAGATCAATCAATGTTTCAATTCGTCGTTGCCTGGGAACAACATAACAACACGTATAGGTCAAATAAATACATATTTATCAACTACTTCATGTATTTTGGCAATGACGAGGTGTAATGCAAATAATCCTATAACGGGCGAACCGCGAATCTTAACACATCCGTATAATGCACTTCAAATTACAGCTGGTGGAGATCTGAGGATTATATCGTTCTCAGCGAATACAGCATCAACTACATATTTTTGTTCAAGTCAAACAACATTTCAACAATCGAGTTATCCAAATGTAACTTTATGTTAATTTAGTTCTAATTTTATATTAGATGGATAGATCAATTTGTACTTTTGTATGTTTAGTTTTGTTAATCAACTAAAAAGATTAATAACGAATCTATTTGTTTTATTAGTATTGGAAACATTTGTTAATTTAATACACGATGAGAACAAATGTTAAATCATATCATTTTGCATTTTGTTAAAACATAAGTAGTTATTTAAAAGTTCTAAAGATAGAAGATTTATATAAAAAATGTACAAGTAATATAACTAAAAAAAAATACGAATATATTTTTTCTAATACAGAAGTTTTTTAAAAGTAAACTGACATATTCTCTTTAAGATTAATCGATGAAGATATATATATATATATATATATATATATATATATATATATATATATATATATATAATCTTTAATATTTTTATGATACCGTTTATTAAAATAAAATTTTAAAATAAACAGTGTTAACAAATAAAAATAGTAAAGAAAAAACGAATATAAAAATAAATCCAATAATATAACGTTGAAAGAATTGTCATAGTCGAATAAATCAAAATACTATTGTATATAAAATATATTAATTAATAAGTTCAAAAAATACCTAAACACTAAATATTTATATACAATATTTATATTTTGCTAATTAAAAATTTTGTAATTTTTATATGTGAAATGAATAAAAAAATTAAATCATTTTAAAATGTGACTATTTCAAGTATATAACTGAAAAAAGAAATAATTGCAACTTACCTACAAACATTTGTCCCAAAACACAATTCTTAACTACCAGGAAA
This sequence comes from Neoneuromus ignobilis, assembly GCA_029203775.1. Taxonomy (NCBI): domain Eukaryota; kingdom Metazoa; phylum Arthropoda; class Insecta; order Megaloptera; family Corydalidae; genus Neoneuromus; species Neoneuromus ignobilis. The sequence goes on from CP092097.1 coordinate 6,688,445, forward strand.
GGTGAATATCTAAAATAAGTAAAATACAAACAATAGAATTTTATTTATCTAAAAACAATAACAAATTATATATATATTATATATAAATACAAATCATTTTTTACAAATTTCTTATAAAATTTCATTTTTATTGCATTCTTATTATTATTCGACTATAAGGACATTAAGGACTTCGTATGAAATTTATGGAAAAGGAATACAAATCTGGAATGTGAAAAAAGTTTTAGAAATAAGGATTTCAGCAACCAATGGATTAGTAAAAGTTAAAAATGATAATATACATACAAAGGAATTAGGATTAAATGTTCATTTATAAGATTCTTTCTATACCCTGTATCAAAAACTAATTAATAAATTAAGATTTCATATAATTAATATTCCTTTTAATACTGTTTTTAGTAACTATTGTTTCAAATTACACTAGAAAACAGTTAATTAAAAATATAATAAATAAATTATAAAATCTATTGAAAAATCAATTAACAAACGATTATTAATAAGATTTTTTTTTAAATAATATATATATATATATATATATATATATATATATATATATATATATAATCAACATAGTGTAAATAATTTCATAAAGAGAAAAGAAACTTGAATTACACAGATCTTTTTAATAATTTAATATTTTATATAAATAATGTATTATAACTGATAAATATTTTTTATAGGATACGTCGTTAACGAAATCTCATTTTTTGGAATGTTTATAGAAATATAACTAGTTGATATTAAAATAGAACAAAAGATAAAAATAATTATTTTATGTAATTTGAATATTTAGTTTTCTGCAACGCATTTTAAGTACGATTTATAGCTTATATTATCTTTTGTGCCACAAACATCTATCAAAAAGACTCTCTATTAAAAGTTTATAGCAAAAATATAGATTTATAAATATCAATAATTAAATTAATTAATCTATAGTACGTATATATATATATATATATATATATATATATATATATACTGGATACAAGTATTTCAACATTAAACAATAATAAGACATTGTCATGAATCTATACGTCTCATTTGATCATTAATTAACGGCGTTGTAACTGCATCGTCTTCTCGTTGATCGTTCCCGAGAATTTGTTCCCGAGAAGACCTAACACATAACGCTGCCAAAAATGCTACAACTGCTGATCCTCCGCATACGTAAGAAAAAACATCACGATAATAAAAATGTTCCTTATACGTTACAGCATGACTAAAAATATTACTAATATTAATCGATTTTTTTAAAAAAAAAAAACAATTAAGAAAAAGGAGTTAGAAAAATAGTGATTGCAACGAAAAATGTACAATTTTTAATATGCTTCAATATATGAAATCTGGATGTATTTATTGTGATAAAAAAGGTATACGAAACGCATTTTTCTGTTAGTATTACGACAAAACATTAGATAGATTCTGGTAAAATGTACTTACAGATGTTGAATGATCATTACTGCTGTACCATTCGATAATTTATCTGTAAAACTCATAAAACCGTAAATAAAAGCACCATTGTCAGTATCTAGTCCGATTAAATCGGCTGTTAGACTAAGACTAGTCACTAACATTACAGATCCTGCTATTCCTGTGAAAGATAATTCGTGTAAAAACATTATTCGACATTTAATCAATACAATAGAAATATACACACCTATAAGAATGACAATGGCATAAATTTCGTTCATATCAAATTTTAATCCTGTACGTAATTCGGTCCATACACAAGCAGAAACACCAGCAAGTGTACCGAAGAAAAATGCGCCCTTATAATAAACAACAAATATTAAACGATTATTTACATATTTTTATTAGTGTTCGTGATTTTTTTTAAAAAAATATCAGAAATGTTTATAAAGTTCTTGTATAATTTCTTGTATAACATAATTTGAAAATATACTATGAATTATTTTTTATAAAATTATCTACGTAAAAATTCTCAATATTTATATCAAATACAGTTCAATATCCATAAATACAAATATAAAAATCCAATTCTATAACACTCCAATTGAGAGTAAATAATTATCTATTTCTTTTCACTTACTTTTCTACCTGCAATTTTATTTAAAGGCTGTACTCCAAATGATGATAATAAACCACTAACGTAAACAAATAGTGGTAATGTTGCAAGCCATCGTGCATTTAATCGTAAGGTTTCATGTAAATATAAAGGTAAAATAACTTGTGATAGGTTATAAAATAATCTGGTACTCATGTAATTTAATCCAACCTACAAAATGATATCAGGAATTATATATTTTCATATTTATTTGTATCTATTTTGTATGTAGTTCGTTAATTATACATTATTATTAAATAATTATTCAGAACAGATATCTAAATTACACTTAATAGCAAATACAATCAATTTGTCCTTAATGATAAAGCGTTAATCATTATTTTTTAATTAGTGAAAGAACGTATCATTAAAAAAATTCAAACTCATTATAAGATATTAATATATATATATATATATATATATATATATATATATATATATATATATATAATATTTATTATATTTCTTAATAAACAATTTTAAGAAATATACAAAGAATGTTAATACCACAATTGATTGGCACTAACTAAACCATTTTATAGGAATAACTTTAAATTTCTTATAATACCTCGTCTAAATTCGTACTATAATATATAAAAATAGTAATCTGATGTACAATTAACCAATTTTAACGGAAATTAAAAACACTTACCGCGTAGAGATTTTTATCAGAAAGAACAGATCGAATCGTACGAGATCTACTACGTAAACGATCTTCATTAATCGTTTGTTCTTTAATACCTATATGAAATATAAGCGACATAATTAGACCTATTGTCAAACAAATGCCCACGATATACCAAAATTTTGGTTCATCATCTGGAGAAAGTCGCCCGGTGCTATCACCAAACGATATCCATGCAACAAAATAAACTAATAAATTTGAAAAGACCGTTGAACCATATCTAAATGCTGTTAGTTGTGTTCGTTCGTGATCATCCCTTGTCAGTTCTGGAATTAACGACAAATGGGATATTTGGACAGCAGCCCATCCAAATTGAAAAATTCCAACTAAAGCTGAGTAATAAACTAATTGGGGTACTTTATGGCTTGTCGCACAGCCAACACATGAATGGAATATAAAGGGAAATGTCAATGTGCAAATAGTTCCAACTAAGTGCCACATTTTTCGTTTTCCATATAAACAGATACGTAAATCATCTGGTCTGTCGGAAAAATATCCAACAAAGGTTGTTGAAAGAGCATCGACGACCTTTAAATAAAATTCGTTATTAAAATCGAATTAACAATTTATAATATTTTGGACAGCAAATTAAAAAGTTGACATTCATACAAGGAAAAATCTACAGAATCAATTACTTTAAGATTTATTAAAATATTACATTTATAAACTTATGTATATGCAATAAAAAAATAACGATATTCTATAAATTATTTTTCCTTGTATCTTACCACAACTTTCGTAATTTAACAGATACTAAGAAAATCTAGTAATTCAGAGTAAAAAATCGATTAGAAACCTGTCATAGAAATGGATACACAGAAATGGAAACAAACATTTATAACTATTGTACATTAAATTTGTCTAATCAAAAAATGTTAATTATGTTTTAAATAAATATATATGAGTGTAGGTGCAGAAAATTAATTAAAAGTCAAAATAATATTATTATTTAATAATCGTACTATTTACAAAATATGAAAACATTTTTAAACTAAATTCAACTAACAATTATGGCAATTGGATTTAAATTGAGATAAAAATAGGAGAAATAAGCAACAATTCAGTACGCAAAAAGAATATAATAGCAAATTAATTATACGAGAATTTTTGAACTTTTAAATGACTGAAATAATGAAATATATATTATTTAAAAAATCGCTGTTTGGGTTAAAAAATTGTATTTTTCAAAATATGAAAGCAATAAAATAAAACATTTCGATATAACTATAAGTAATGAAATGGAAGAAAACTGGATGTTGGGAGTGGAAAGTTTTGGGTGAGGTTTTCATTCAGCAGTGGATAGAGGCTAATGATATATATATATATATATATATATATATATATATATATATATATATATATATATAATATGTTTAAAGGAAGGAGTAGTCAGAAATCCACGAAAACTTAAAGATGCAGACAAAATTTCTATATATATTTTTTAGGAAATATTTCACATTTTTTATATAATTTCGACTACCCCTTCGTAATGGTACAAGAAATACACATTTCACATATTTTTAAAAGATAAATTTTGAGGGTATCTTTAAATGATTATTTTTAAAATTGATTGTTATAAATAATACGTATGTGTATATGCATCCATTCGTACACACACACAAGTCCATATATTTAAAACAGAATGAAAAAGGATTCAAGTATAAAGAATTAAATGTAAATTATCTATTAACATGTAAGTGCAAATTGAACATATGACGTCTTTGTGAATACGTGATATATGACGTTTTTATGTGAATATTTATATACATGTATACATATATACACAAAGCAAAGATTATATATATATATATATATATATATATATATATATATATATATATATATATATATATATAAATATGATTTTGCAATGAAATAACTTACTTGGCCAATGAGAAGAATAAGCCCTGATTGAGTAACATTAAATTCAAGTACATATTGAAAAAATACTAAAAGATAAGTAAACCACATAGAAGCACAGATATCATTTAAAATATGACCTGTAGCATAAACTAATTTAACTGACACACTAACATATCCCTGAGCTACATGTTCACTATCCATTTTTAGACGTCCATGGATAGAACACTGACACGTGCTAATATTGAATACAAATTTGACAGCTAGATAAACGCATTTAATGACATAAAAAAAGGATGACTAATGAACACCAAACGTTGATATAGATTTTTACACAAATAATTTCGTCACAAACCCATAAATCAGTATTACTGATAGGAATGTTTCTCAGAAATCGCAAATATATGAAGCATTTCTTTTAAACTTTAATCAACTATATAGTTCGTATGTGCCATCATCATTTGACGTATTTACATACATACAGTGAGTGTCACTTAAAATCGTACAGCTATGTATGTATTTCAGAAACTTTTGATTACAACTTTTTATTATTACAGAAATCTTTAATAAAACAAGTTGTTTTATATTTGATTATATGTTAAAATTCAATTTAATAATAAATAATTAAAAATTCGCTTTAAAATAATAATAAAAAAAATAATTCATTGTTTTTGGTACAAAATCCATATCATTTAGAATCTTACTGCAAAAGTATATAGTAAAAAGAGACTCAAAAATAATTGAAAATAATATTTTTAGGATTTAATTGGAAACCCTTGTACATATAGACACCGATTGTACATATAGAACAGTAAATTCAAACATTTTACATTTACTGACATTTATGAGATTAAATAAAATTTTATAGGTATATATTTCTACTACAATAAATGAACACTCAAGCATTTTATTTACACATTAAAGAAATATATTTTAAATTTAATTTTATATATATATATATATATATATATATATATATATATATATATATATATACTGTATTAACAGTATATTATAATTTGCAACATATTGCTAAATAACATTGTTTGTTTTTAAAATTATTCTAAAGTTTTAAAATGTTAATTATAATTTTTAATATATATATATATATATAAAATACTAATAGTATCTACAAACATTTATGTTTTAGCAAGTGTGTACATATATACAACTTATTTATATACACAAAAATAAATAAGATTAAAATAGAGTAATTTGAATGATATTACTAAATATTAGTAGAGATATCTTTTTAATTTTAGTAGAATAAAATCATCATGATTTCTTAAATAAAAATTTATTTATGAATGGGAAGAGTTTATACTTTCAATGTATAGCTCCAGTTTACAGTACATCAGATTAGGTATAAGTACAATACACCAAATATATGATTGTAAATTTTAAACCATCCGGTGTTAAATATTTTGCAAACATCAGTAGTTTATATTACTGAGTTAAGAGTGCAACAATTTTATAAGTTGATGAAAACCATACACGGTGTGTAAAAATAACATACAGTTTGTGTAATTACCAAAATATTTAATATATTTACAATCAGTTTAAATATTTGGTGTTAATTGATAATTTTTTATTAAATTTTTAATATAATAAGACCAAAGAAATCATAACATTGTTGAACATGATCAAATAAAATTACAATGGCAAATTTTGTGCCAGAAATAATTATCTTGTAAGTATTTATCATTACTTATAACCCTATAATTTTTATTAATTTGTTATAGTATATTAACAAAGAAAATTAAATAATGTATATGTACATACACACATGTGTTGTGATAAAATAAAATATATTTAATAATTTTTTCAGAATATTATTCACTGGGTCAGCGATAGGAATATATTTTGTAAGTCACTTATTAACAGAGTGGAGTAAAATTACAGAAAACAAAGACGAATATGGTTGGATTATCCGTATTTTACTTAATATTATCGGTTACGGGACAATTTTTGTTCCCGGGTATTTTGTGTATAAATATATTCGGAAAATTAAATATCTTGAGAAATCTGGTATGTTTTATTTTAGATAAATAGATACATATAGATAAATGCATATCACAAAAGAATGAAACATTTTTTTCAAAAATTTGTAATAAAGAAAATTGTAAAATTATAGGGACGGGTTGTTTTCCATCAAGTATTAGAATATGCTTTGGAGCCCGTGATGTCGATCCAGATCGTTGCAACTTATCAGATAAAAGAAGCACTTTGGGTGCCGCACACAATAGGTCAACTTTTCGTGATGGTATCACTCTTTTATTTTGTTTCCTTGGTTTGCAGACATCGTACTTATTATGGGGCATATTACAAGAAAAAGTTATGACTCAGGTATGTATGTATTATAATTATTCATATTACATTATATATATATAAATATACATGTACGTTTGAAAATTGTAAAACAAAAATTTATCGGATACAGAAATATACAAATTCATCTGGTTCTGAAGGCCGTTTCACAGACTCACAATTTCTAGTATTTGTTAATAGAGTACTAGCCTTTGCCGCGGCTGGTATGTATGTCGTGTGTACTAGGCAGCCTCTGCACGATGCACCATTTTATAAGTATGTTTACTGTTCATTTTCTAATATAATGAGCTCGTGGTGTCAATATGAAGCATTAAAATATGTCAGTTTCCCAACACAGGTGAGAATTACTTAATCTTAGATTGAATTAAATGCATATAGATTACTTTTTGACACGTGTATTTGTTATGATTTATTTACAAATGATTATTATCAAATAACATATGTATATACACAAATATATACATACATACACACACACATAAATATATACACAACACATATACAAACACTTAGATGATTTATTCTGAAGTTAATAGCATCAATATATTTTAAAGCGTATTTCACTTAATATGTATATCCGAATTAACCCTTTAAGTACCATATTATATAATTTATATAATATTTATAAAATATTATCTACTTAAATAAGTTTCAATGCAAAATTTTAGCTTTGTATAATAAAAAATTGCACATACACATGAAACTCGTTTATATGGTAAATTTTACATCTGTTAATCTGAATAACAATTTTTAAAATTTATCCAAAAACACTTTAGAATAAATTGCAATTTTTTTTAAACTTGTAAAAAGTTCAAATTGGTCATTGTCCTTAAAAGGTTAAGCTATTTGAATTATTTTTAAACTATTACATAAAAAAAATTGTATATATATATATATATATATATATATATATATATATATATATATATATATATATATATATATAAAGCATGTTTTAATTTTTATCATTTCCTTCATGAGGCTTAAGAGTTATACATAATACATTGAAGAACATATCAGAATATTAGAAAAATATAACCAAATATGTTTGCAGGTATTAGCCAAAGCATCAAAAGTAATTCCTGTTATGATAATGGGAAAAATCGTATCTAGAAATAAATATGAGATGCATGAATATATCACTGCAACATTTGTGTCACTGGGAATGATACTGTTCATGCTCGAGGCAGCAAATAATGAAAAAGGTTTGATTAAAATATATAAGCTCTTTGTCTAAATAATAAATAACATTTATGATGAACTAAACAGATTATTTCCAATACATACATTATATATATATATATATATATATATATATATATATATATATATATATATATATATATATATATATACATACACATATATACATACATACATATATGTTACAGTAAATGCTGCTACAACTTTTTCTGGTATTATTCTTCTTGCTACATATGTTGGATTTGATAGTTTTACATCAAACTGGCAAGGTGCTTTATTTGATCGTTATGGAATGAGTTCTATTCAAATGATGTTTGGAGTAAATGCATTTTCTTGTCTTTTTACTGCAATGTCTTTAGTTGAACGAGGTGATCTCATTGCCTCACTTGACTTCATGTTGAAAGTAAGTGTTCAAAGTTCTAATTGGTTTCCTTTTGTATTTAATGTGACAGTAGCTTTTAATGCATTTATTTTCATGTGTATGTGTGTATACATACACATTTTAAATGTAAATAGGGTAAACTAATAGTAGTGAAACTCACTATAATCATAAAAACTGTTTAATATAATCATAAATTAAAAATAAACAGGAATTATAATGTAGTAAGTTATATTATCAAAATTATAGTTGTATCTGCAAAAGAAAAATATATTTTAAATACTTAGGCAGTTAGACTTAAATGAAGCTCATTTTTAAAATCAAGGTACATAAAAATGTATTTGTATGCATGTATACAGGCATATATACACATATTCAACACACATATAAGTAAATGTGTTTGTTCAAATATACATATAATGAAGAACTTGCAAAAACAGTGTTGTAGATGGAAAATTTATTAAATTTTTAATGGATTACAAAAATGTTTTTAAAATATTAGTGTGATTTTAAACATATAAGTAACTAAACAATGATTTAATTGTTAACAAGCCCACCTACATATATATAATATTTATTTATTTTTATATTAATATCTGAAACTATTAGATTTTAAAATGAGCTTTTAAGTTATTTGGTCAATTACACAATAAAACATATCTACCCATATCTGTCTTCAAATGTTAAACACAAGAAGTGATATCACACATTGTCATTAAAATTCAAATTTAATATAAATGTTTATAAATGTTCACATTTCTTGCTTTGAAAAATACAAAGCAGTTTCATGTATACTTTATTTTCCAGTTTCCAGAGTTTACGGTGGACTGCCTTTTATTATCGGTCTTCTCTGCCGCTGGCCAGCTGCTTATATTTTATACGATAGCAACGTTCGGGCCTGTCACTTTCGTAATCATAATGACGGTCCGTCAAGGTTTGGCAATACTCTTATCATGCCTTGTCTACGGCCACAGATTGAGCATACTTGCCATATTAGGAATAATCATAGTGTTTTCATCACTATTTTTACGTGTCTATCTCAAACGAAGACGAAGACCACGAGAAGACGTTCTCAAAATTTAATGAACTACGACGATGAGATTCGGTTTTATTTTAAAATTACACTTACTTGCTAAAATGATATGTACAACACGATTTAATCAGTTTGAACGTTGAACTCCATGCCGAAAGTAATTAAGATAGTGTATGGCTTTTGTTAATTAAAAAGAAGCGCACATTTAGAGATACCGTCATTCATTTTCAGGAGATACGATTTATATATACACATACATACACATATGCGTATGTGTATCTAAATAAGCGTGATGCGTGATGTGAATAAAATTTTGTATTGTGTCAATAAATGGTATAACTGAAATCAAAAAAATTTCATTTTTGAATCCTTGTCAAACTAAATTTTTTCCAGTCTTTCAAATAATATTACAATGTTTATAATTACTACTGAACAGGAATGCTGACTACATTTTTGAAAAAAATATTAATTACAAAACTTACATATATATTACATATATGTATATGTGCATAAATATATATGGAATATTGAAGAAATTATTAATATTTTTTATTAGCAATTTTCAAACTATAACTTTCAAAACTTTGTTAACAATATCTAGGTTTTTTCAATTTACAACTGAAATTATATTTATAAAAATTAATTGTACATATATATAAGTTATTAAAAAAAACCTGTATGACCTGTTTACTTGTTTGAAAATTGCTATTTATTTTAACTTTTGGAATGATGTTTTAAAGTACATTAATTATATGTATATGTATATATTACAGCATACATACACACTAAAATATTTTACATATACTTACAAATAACACAAGATATATAAAAAATATTGAATTAAAATATGTACATAATATATTTATACATATAGAGTTATAAAAGAAACTACAGATTAGAAATTTTTTGTTAAATATACAATGTCAATTGTACATTAACTTTCAACATTATGAATAAATAAACATTATACATGCCACCTGACTGGAAAAAACTTGTTGACTGATTTATTTCCTACAGCAAAGGATGTTCAACTCGTTAAGAAATATTCACATTTAATTTGTAAAACGTTCTATAAGCATTCTGTTATAACTGCACGATATTTTTCTATACTTATTAATCTGTAATATATACAATAAAGCTGAAGAATTGAAAAAAAATAAATAAATAAATGAAAAGGTTAAACATCCCTAGCCCAAGGCCTAAAATGAGATTCATAGAATTAATCACCAATAAATTAGGTGTCAAATAGATTACAACTTTCTAAGCGGTTAATATTTGACACGAGGTTCAAGTTCACGCGCGATACCACCCCACGAAAGTCTAAAAGCTCGCGTTCTCCACCTAATCGTAGGATCACAGAGCGCATGTAAAAACAGGTACGGGCTAGAACACTCACGGAACGTCCACGCAACGACAAAGTCAAACTTATCAAAAGTTAATGAGCCATTCTGTACGATCGAGAGTAGCAGCCAGTCTAATAAAAACCATGCAAGGGCATGCAGAGCATAAAATGCGAGCGGATCCCACCCGAACAGCACAGAAACCGACCAGGCAGCGCAGGCGCCTATCACGGCACATTCCGATAACGGTTCAAGAACTATCGTAGGAGGTAACATCGCAACACGTAATTTTGCCCAACGCGTGAGCCGAGCTTGAAAACTTGTCACGTCGCAGACCCCGCCGTTCTGCCAGGCCGGTTGGCCGGCAACACGGATTCTCCATCCACGGTCGGTGACGGATTTCGCAATAAAAAAATCTTCTGCCAAATATCGTCCGAACGTTCTGAGACCGCCGACTTCGTCTAAAGGACGACGTCTCAATAACGTCGACATACCCGTATGACAATTGATTCTGAGAAGATCGGCGGCCAGGTATATCCGAGCCTGTGCCGTGCCGAAAAAAACTTTTTCAAGCGTAGCAGCAAATCCATCACGATCACAAGTAAAAGGTAGTTGATGAACAAGTGCTACATCGTCGCTCATGTGATGCATCATGTCTTGTAAAGTGTCTTCTTTCACTGAAAAATATTAAACGGACTAATATAGTCTAGCCAAAAATGAATAGTATTAAAAATATAAAACAATTCATAAAAAATATCCATACAAATGATACTTACTTCTTATACCACTATCTGAAATTAATATGAAATCATGTTTTGCAGCTTCATATCCAGGTTGCATATTATTGATTTTAGGATTAACACCAACTTCACATCCACCTGACAAAACATGACTTTATTAATAAACATGAATTAATTATAGTTACTACACCAACTAAAATAATTATTTCACAAAATAGCATAAATCACAACCTACATTTAACTCTCCTGTAAAACAATATATGAATATTAAAAATGACTACTCTGTATTATAGTATAAAGAAATGAAAAACATACCATTTTGTGTACACTTATTTTTAGAATAATCAACAAATAAAACATAAACCAAAATAAACACACAATTTTACCATTAATCATATTTTCATGAACTATAACATCATTTAAATCTCTTTTGTAATTTGGTAAAATTTTATTCTAAGAACATTTTAGTGACTATAAAATTACTGTACATACATATTGTATGTATACACATACAAAGGCACATATAAGTAAATATATATAATATTGAAAAAACGTAATGATAAATAACATTAAGACTAAAACTTACCTATGAATAGAGCAGAATCAATTTCAGGATACTTATCCATAAGTCTTCTTACAATCATAATAGCTGGATCAGATTCATTTTCAACACAAAACAAAAGTTCATACTGAAATAAACATCACATTTAATAACTTCTAATAAACATTTTTTTTTATTTATATATGAAGTACCTTTGGATAATTCATTGTGAAAAATGTTTCCAGATTAACAAAAAGGTTTGGATCTACACCCATTAATGGTTTTAAAATAGATACAGCAGGGTATGGTACTTCCCTAGGTGTTTGGCTAACTTTATTATGTAGTTTCCATTTTCTGGAACAAAAAAACATACTATTATACACATAAAAACATACATTATATATAAATACATATATATATTACATACAATGTACACACACACATATATATATATGTGTATATATATATATAGTCATACTTTACATACCCATACACTATAGCCATAAGATGTAATAACCATAAACCACACCAAAAAATAAAAAAAAATATGGCAAAGCCGTAAAGTGTGTAGATCATGGGAGCCATAGCCACTTTTTCCTGGTTGACATGTTTCAAATGTTCTGCTAATGCAATCCTGCGTTCCAGACAAACGCCATTTTTGTAATGTGTCAAAAGACATGACTATATATCTCTTCGGTTATATTCATACTTATGATTCTGAAAATGTTTTTACATTGCACTACTCATGTACTAATAGTTTATTAAAATTAATTTATCTATATTATCTCCCAATTATTTTCTACGTTCATTTTATATTGCTTTTGATTTTTTATATAATTTACTAGTCTCCTTAAAGATAAAGTACATTTAAATTGAATACATTAAATGTACATATACTTGTATATATATATATACATATATATATATATATATATATATATATATATATATATATATATATAAAATAATTATTTGATATATATTGATACAATTTCTAAAATTTAATATTTTTAATTGTTCCTATATAATTTCAATTAGTTACTTTCTAAATTCTCTCCTATTATCTAAATTTGTAATAGTGATATAATTATTATTTTATAAGAAATGTAACTTATAAATTATATATATATATATATATATATATATATATATATATATATATATAAACTATATATATATATCAAATAATTATTTGATATATATTGATACAATTTCTAAAATTCAATGTTTTTAATTGTTTCTATATCATTTCAATTAGTTACTTTCTAAATTCTCTCCTATTATCTAAATTTGTAAACACTGATATAATTATTACTTTATAAGAAATGTAACTTTCTAATTTAAAAGAAAAAAACACATTGTAATATTATAAAAGCTGAAAATAAAAAAGGTTCAAAAAATTGAGTCAATTGAAAAGGGAATATATACTTTGTTAAAAAATATTTATATTAGGTCTTTGAAATAATTTATTATAATTAAGCCTTAATATTGGCATTTAAACTTTACATATATAATACGAAGTGTACTTTAAAAATACTTTACTGATCAAACCACAAGAATATTTTTATTCTAATACTCACTGCAGTTACCACTTTTGGAATAAATTGTACTTGGTGGGATTTGATTGCTTACTTTTAATATTAAAAGTTATTAGAGAAAACTATGACAAACAATAAATAAGGAAAAAATCACAACTATTACTATTCCACTGTTAAATATTTAGATGATTATAGAATATTTAAAATTAAATATTACATTATAAATGATATGAAAAGTAATTAACTACAAAAGCAACATTCACTTTTAAGCAGTTAAATTTTATATTATTTAATAAAAACTTATGAAGTAACTTTATAGACTAGCTAATCAAAAATTACTATTTTAATAAATATTCATGTGGTTTGATTTAATACTTAAGATTGTAATATTTGTACATCACGAGCACATGCTCTCAATTATCACATACGAACAAAATTACATAAAGTAAATAATCTTAAGGAACAAAATAATCAATAACAAATGACAAAAAAAAATCATACCCACACTTACACAATACATAGTAGTTAAATTGTATATGTAAGATTTTAATGATAAGAATTATTTTGTACAAGTATATGTATGTACATAAACTACAAAAATGTACATGCATATATTTATAAAAATAAACATTCAAACATATACATTTCTGAAATACAGAAAAATAAACATCAACAAGATCAAAATATAAAACAAATTAATTTTAGTAACATTTAAAATAGTTAAGACAAAATTTGTAATTATAAATAAATATTTTTCAACCATATTGTTTTAGTACAAACACATATACATCATATGCAAGGGGACAGTCACATGCACACACACATAATATAGGTATAGTGATGCAAAAATGATACAGGCATAATTAAGATCACAAATAAATTTTACATAATATATGTTATTAATTAAAGAAAAAAATACTGTACATAATACATTTATTTACTACGATATTTAAATATTTTATAAAAATGAAATAAATGAACACTAATTAGCTTCCTCAATAATAGGTGTTTGATAAATAATAAGTTTGTTTAACAAATAACATGATAAATATAGTAATTTTTCTTATGCATCACTAACCATAGTTATAGTTTAATAATTAATTCATTATAATTACATTTCAAAAATCTTTAGCATGACTTAATACAGTTTGTAATCCATACATTCGTAAAACCACCACTGTAATATTTTCTACTTTTCATCACATATTCTTATATATTACTTTATATTTTGCAAGTGCAACATTTATCTAGTGGAATAAAATTTTGTACATTAAATCGTGCTATTATCCACGATGTGACTTCAGCTACAGAATAAGAAGAACTGGAAGAGTTGTTAATAAATTATAGTACGGTATTTTTTTTTTAATGTTAATAGTAGTAATTGATAAATAATATGTTAAGAATAAATAATTCTTTTATTCTGTACAGCTGTCACAATTAAATGTATTTCCAAGAGCTGCTCAACAATTTACAATACTTTGTTTGCATGTGTGTACTTTCTGTAATGACTAGTGTACACTAATGTGTGACAGACTGTTTTGTAATAATTATTTTCATAAATGCATTAAGAGTCTACAATTTGAGTAATTGTTCACAGTAAACTCAAAAATATTTAATAAATGGATTAATTTTCATTATTACTTTTCAAAACACATATAAATACTGATAAAAAAATAAATATGTTCAACAGTTCAAATAATCATTGATCTTTTTAAAACAATGAATGAATGCTGAATTTTCAAACATTTTTGCTCAAACTCTTTCCGGTGATGGCACTGAATTAATTTCTGGTCGTTCATGATTTGTAGGTCGACCAGGTGAAAGTTCATCCAACACTTCTATTTCACAATCATCTGGATTGGTGTTTTCAGTATCTATAAAACATATTAAACTTATTACAAATGAGTATTTTTATACACACATTCATACATACCATCAACTACAAGAGAAAGATCTTCAGGTGGTAATAAATCATCACTGCTTCTTTTAGCTGAATCACCCATTCCACTATCTTTACAAGACGATCGTTCCGATGTATCATCTGTATATGCAAGGCCTGGAGCAGTTGTTCGATGTACTGCTGCTGTTGTAGCTCTTGTACGAACTCGCCTAATGATGATGAACCATACAAGAGAAGTAAAAAATGCACAACACACAGCAGTTATGATAACAATAGCAGGAACACCAAGATTTGAATATGTATGTTTATAAATTGGTACAACTAACAATTTAGTTTGACCTTTTTGACTACCTAAGTAATTACCAAAACGACATTCATATTCCCCAGAATCATCTAAATTAGCATCAAAAATTACCAATACCCTATTATCAGCTAAAAAATAATAACGTTCTGTACTGATTAATATCACACCATCTTTAGCCCATGTTATGTTAGGCTGAGGGGCACCTCCAGCTGCACATTTTAATACAATAGTTTCTCCAGTTTCTACATTTTTAATTGAATCCATGGGCTGCAAAAACATTGGTTTCTCTAAAAAAAAAAAGTATTTTTTAATATGAATAAAAAAAGCTGTTTCAAGTGAATAAACCAGTAATATGTACCTGATACAAGAAGAGATGCATTTGCCACAATAGTACCAGCAGGGTTATGTGCTGTACAGCTGTAAATTCCTGTATCATCTCTGGTAACATTTTCAATAAGAAACACACCATCTGTAACAATTACATGAAGACGTCGTTCTTTAGCTGCCGGAAAATCATGCCCGCCATCCTTTTGCCAAGCTATTTGTGGGCGCGGCTGACCATCAGCTGCACATTCCAATCTAGCAGTGCCTCCTATAGGCACAGATACATTACGAGGAACTTTTGAAAATGATGGATATACTGAAGATAAAATAACAATGTAATATCCATTCATATATTACTACCATATGCTGACTTACTTAAAACTGACAAAACAACTTTATATGAATGATCTGAACCAAATTTATTTGAAACAATACATTGATATTTGCCGGCATCAGTAAGAGATACAGATTTTAATAATAACTTTGTTACTATTCGTGTACCATTTTGATTTTTTGTCATTCTATCAAAAGGCAAATCAATATTATCATGCCGCCATACAACATTTGCAGATCCTGAAGATCCTGTATCCACTTTACATCGTAAGGTTATATCTTGACCTTTAGCTGCAGTTTTGGTTTTTGGATGTTCAATGATCTTAGGTAAGGGTGAAGTTTCACAAGAAAAATCATTACGTCCTAAATTAGTTACTAAATGACCATGTAAAGAAGGAGGATGTCCACAACTTGCTTTTACAGATACAAATCTAGCTTCTTGGAGCCACATTGAAAACCAATGTAAGTCACAATCACAAATCAAATCAGTAGAATTCATTGCTAAATCTTGAAGATTTGACATATTTGAAAATGAGCTTTCTTTAACTGTAGTTATTTCATTTGCACTCAAATCCAAACTAGTTAAATTTTGCAAACCTAAAAAGGTATTGTGATTTATAGACCTGATGTGGTTTGAAACTAATGAAAGACGAGTGAGCTTTCCTAAAGTAGAAAATATTCCTGAAGTATCTTCTAGGGATGATGCAATTTCATTGTTATTTAAGTCACTAAACAAATAAAAGAAATATTTATAATCCTATACAATAATTTTTACTTTAATTTATAAATTACTTACAGTTCTTGCAATTCTGGCAAGTGAATGAATGCATTTTTATCTATAGAAGATATCTGATTACCATCAAGGACTAGTTTATTTAGTCGTGACAGATGTTCAAATGTATGTTTATCAATAGATTTTAAATTATTATTAAATAAGTATCTGAAACAATTTCACATATACATTACACATATAAATATATACATATAAATATAAAAAGTACAAAAAATACTAACAGTGTTTTTAAATTACTACATTCACTCCAACTATTTTTTTTAACTGATGTTATTTTATTATTACTTAAAGATAATGTTTCAAGAGTGTTCAATGCATATAACCATTGTGTAGATATATGAGTTAAAATATTTCCATCTATTTCTCTAAAAAAATTAATTGTAATTATAGTATTTAATAGGAAACAAAAACATCAATATCAAAATACAAACAATGTGCCAATAGATTTCAAACCCCAAAACGCTCCATCTTTAAGGTCTGAAATTCGATTACGTCTTAACTTTAATACAGTGAGGTTAATTAATGGCTCAAAAATCAGACCATCAATAGATTTTAATCGATTTCTGTTTATTTCCCTGTAACAAATCAAAATAAATATATATATACATATACATTGTACTTGACTAGACTATGAAGTTTCATTACTTAAACATAAATTTTAAAAAATAGCAATTACACTTACAATGATTCTAATTTTTTTTGGTTTTTAAACAAGTTAGGTGGTAAACTTGTAATTCCATTCCTGTTTAGTTTTAATACAGTTAACATATGAAGATTATCAAAACAATTGTCAATAAGAACTTTTATTTTATTTCCATTTAAACTTCTATAAACATGAATAAAAACAAATAAATAATACAATGTAAATTATATACATATATATATATATATATATATATATATATATATATATATATATATATATGCATGTGTGTGAAAAACATACAGAAAATTGATATTATTGCCAGGAGGAAAAGTTTCTTGTTTAATGTGCACTATCTTATTCCCTGTCAAATCTAGCCACATTAAAGAAGGTAAAGCTTCTAGAGCTTCAGGCGGTAGATGTATTATTGAATTGTAAGCAACATTAAGTAATTCAAGTCTATGTGAACCAGTCAGAATTGGTAATGAAGTCAAAGAGTTTTTCTTGAGTTTTCTGGAAATAATTTTATATGTACAGAATATCAGACAAAATAATGTGCAATAAAACAAAATATTTATTCAAATTGATTATACTCACAATTCAGTCAAATTTTTGAGCACTAACAATGAATCAGTAACATTATCCTGGAGATTATTTGAACTCAAATCTCTGAAAACAGTATCATTTATTAATAATAAATTTGATTAGACAAAATATACACATCTATATGAAAGTGTTTGTATGAGTGTATGTATGTACATATGTACGTATGTGTGTGTGTATATATTTTATATATATATATATATATATATATATATATATATATATATATATACTGTGCGTGTGTATTTGTAGTGTATATGTGAG
Source organism: Neoneuromus ignobilis (assembly GCA_029203775.1). Classification (NCBI taxonomy): domain Eukaryota; kingdom Metazoa; phylum Arthropoda; class Insecta; order Megaloptera; family Corydalidae; genus Neoneuromus; species Neoneuromus ignobilis. The sequence goes on from CP092097.1 coordinate 6,707,321, forward strand.
TAAAACATTAAATAAATCATATATTAAATACGTAATACATACAATTTTTCTGCCCAGCCAGGTAAAATTGGTAATTCATTAAGTCTTTTTAATGAACAATCTACGTACACATCGAGGCATTCGCACGAATTAGGGCACTTGACACTTATGACACTTTCACAGTGCTTAGTCAATAATAAACACAGAAATGTCAAAAACAATAACAATACGGAAGTCGTCTGAAAATAAACCACCATTTTGAAAATAGCCTTCACCGCGAACAACTAAACGATCGGTTAAGAAATTCCATTATGATTTAATTCCGCCAATTTACATATGAAACGATCTATGAAAGTCCGATTTTTTCAGTAAAATCGTACAATCACGAATAACATTTCCATTTTAAAAACTCTAATGATTACCATAACATTTAACGAGTACAGAGCTTCGTAACAGATAGGAGTAACTATATCTGACGAATAAAATACGCATGCGTTAACCATAGAGCTATAGTCTAATAGGCGTCAAGCTGTCTGCTTTGCTAGCTTTTATATATTGAATAAATTTTACTGTAAAAAAATAAAAATGTTTAAAAACATTGATAAAATCCCCACAAACAATGAATGCACTTAATTGTTATATTATAAATATAACAATAAGTAAATGACATTAATATGTAATTTAAAAAAGCCCAAAAACTTTTACATAGATTCTAGGTATCAAGAAAGAAACTCATAAGCATGTTATTGTTTTTTATTAATTTTTCCAATAATTACAAACATATCGTTTTGTTAATGGTAAGTTACAAACAAAAATGGAACTACGATTGCAAGACTTTATGGAACTACTCGCCGCATTAAATTAGGAAGAGATCGTCAATTGAGTTATGATCATAATGAATATTTGTAGTCCAGTATTCTACCGTCGATCAATACAAATACAATGTTCGTTACGATATTTTCTGGTCAGCAACCGGACGGTCCAGGCGGCTAGCTTTTGTTTGCGTTACGTGATCATGGAAAGATTTTCAGAAAAGATACCGTTCGCAATTTTCAATGTAATCAAATTAAAACAAGATATGTTTAAATAAAAATTAATCTACTCTTGAATATCACTGTAGTATTACACAAGTACATAAATATACGTATTTTAATTACACATCATATTCTACAAGTTTATTTCTCATACATACACAAATACATTCATTATACATTCTTTAATTTCGAGTTCACTTAGATAAATCAACAATTACTTAACATTTGAATTAATATGTAACTATATTTCATATATTTGAATGATCTGATATGTAGAATTAATATTACAATGTTTTATACACAGTATGCATAAATAAGTAGTACTACTCATATATTTTTACTAAAGTTATAAATGTACCTTTTTATGAATAAATTTTAATGATAGATATATTAATAAACAAGAAATAGAAAATAAAAAGAGAAAATATTTAATTTCTAATACACTCTATGTAATACCTAACCATTCAAATATAGATAACAATAACGTTTCCAATAATTCATTTATCTATTATAAATAAAGATATTAATAAAAATAAGTAACAGATATCTGTTAAGGCAATGACATCAATACAGATTAATAAACAAAATGAAGTTACACTAAGTGAACGGTATCAATTCAACATTTCATTATATACCATGATTTTTAAACATGTACCGACACAACAGTTCAAAAAGGCACCTAATGTTATGCAATCAATACAAGAATCATTCTGATCCGTCTATATCAGCATCATTCAAAATATAATTCTGTTTGTTAAAATCACATATACTGATTGTTTAAACTGACGTAGACAATCAAGGGACATTGCAATAAATTTTTTCCCCGAGTAACTAAAACAGTGGTACTCAGATTTTCCTGATAAAGAGAGAGTATGTACCTATTTATTTTGGTATTGTGGCAAATTCACTAGAATGCAAATCACCCATCCAAACACCAGATTTTTTAACACGGTGCTAGATTTTATTATATAATATTCTAATGATGACTGTATGGGCACTGAAATGCAGATCAGTGAATAAAATGAACAGTGATTACTGAATACTTTCATAAAACATTATAGTGTTGGAGTGAGTGATTTGCTTGTATTAAAAGTGAATACATTATTTAAAACTAGTATATCAATGATCAAAAATACAATAGATATTTTAACTGCTGACAGATTAAGAGAATTAAACATACACAGGTACAGAAAAGTCAATGACTGACTATTTTATTAACTGGAATTTATAATAGTAAAGATACAATACTAAGACAACTTGGGCTTACTTCCTTATAAAAAAAAAATTGAATCACATAGATACACTGAATTACTTACTCTATTCTAAATAATTTTAATATGAATTTTTGTTATAAAATAATAATTAATAAATAAATAAAACAATGAACATATACATAAAATATTTAACGATTATTGAGTAAAAAAAACACAAAAAATTAAAATAAACATTTTTCATAAGTAAGTAAAGTGTAATCCCTTTTAATATTTATGTTAAACATACTTAAAAACTAATTTTTGTATTATGAGATGAAAAAAATATGCCATTAAATAAGAAGTATAATATATATACTATTAAAATAATTATTGGTCTAAATAAGTTTCAGGTAAATAAATTCTATTAAAATATAAAATATAATAAACACAAGAGCAAACACAGTAATGAATATTACATATTTCAATGACATAATTTCTTCCATCACTAAATCACAAATATTTATCCAAGTTATCTGAAGCTGATACAAAAATAACAAGATAAACAGAAATTGAAAATGGTTAGCGGTCTGAGTACCGCTGAACTAAATAGTTTAATAACAATTTCTTAATGTGTAATCTTTTTATGTTACAAACACATTTCTGTGTGCAATATTTGGGAATAATTTCATACTCATACAATTAAAGCAATTTAACATAGTAGTTTAGCATACAAAATTTGTTTTTCTGATATTGTTGAACTCAAATTTTACATATGTAGCCCACATAATTAGTCCGAGCTGCCGACAAGGCCGATCGTTAAAGAACTGTGGACAATCACTTGTTACGACGGATTACCAAGAATTAAAAGAACAAACAACACAATAATCCTAGGTACGTGGGCAGGTATATCTCAAGAACAGACAAACAGCATTGACAGTATTAAATTACACTGATTTAGAATAAAAGCAGTTGTTTTATTAATTTTGCTAAAAGCTAATTAAAAATATATTTTGTTATACATCAAACACTTAAAATATAAGTATCAACTTCCACTGTTACTACCAATTACTTATTAAGATCTGAGCTAAAATCAAAATAGCAACTAATAAGACTAGTGAATATGTATTCAGGGAATGTAAATGTAGTGAACATTTATTTAAAGATTAAAAACGCAAAAAAACAAATACTATGAAATTTTACTGCTGTCCATTCGAGAGATCAAACCACTTGTAATAACGAGTCATTTTGTAATATCCGATGATTTTGTTTAGTATTCAATACACAAGATGGTCTTGTAAAAGACTGGTTTTTAACACCTAATTCAGATTTTTATTAATGTTTTTAATTTTTATGTACGTACAATAAAATCATTCATCTATTTTATTGCTAAATACTAGAAAAAAAAATATAATAGTGATCGGAAACTAAATAATATTTATTAATATCTTTAATAAAGTGCCAGTCTTTCACAGAGTCATCCTGTAGACAGCACTAAGGAAACTTTATTTCATTAGGTTCGAAATCCACCGATCACATACAAAGCGCTTACACGGTACGGAACATTGCCGTACTAGCGATCGCTAGGCTACCTTAAGTCTAAGCTAATTGCTGCGCGCTAAAACCGAATTAATATCTAACCGACACTGTATTCGGTTTGTGCGCGCCACTCCATAAAGAAACCGGTCTGCCCCGCAAGTATTTCAAGATGAAAATATTGTAGACGTTCTGCGAGGATGACCGATGAAACCGAGTATAGCTCAGTCAAAAAAGAAATCATACTCCGACCAATCAGAATCTTCAGAGTCAGAGAAAAAGGCTGCAAGATCATCAAGATCATCTATTGAATATAACCAACGACTGTCACGTTCAGTAAAGAAATCCCATAAAATGAATTGCTAGAAAATTGTCACGAATATAATTTTTAAAATCTAATGCTTTATAGTCAATATTCTATTATTTTTGCAAAGTCTCCAAAATTTATAGTTACCTGCAAAAAGTCTATATCACCATCCCGAGCTTGACGCCTATGACGAGTTGGAGGACCGACATCAACTTTTGTGCCATCAGGAAAAGCATGCAAGTAAAAACATTTGTTGCCAAAAGGACATTTTCCTCGGCCTTGTTTAAAATACTTGCAGTCTTTGATTTTTAATGCTCCTTTGTAATCTGTTATCAATTTTTCTTTCTCTTCTTTTGTATCAACCCAATACATAGACGGGCACACAAAATCTGATGTGACACGACATTCAGGACAAGCACTAAAAAATAATTAAAATGTAATATTAACACAGAGTAAACCTAAAGTATATTTTTTCTTACCGGACTATCTTCGAATCAAATTGTTTTGCTTGACGCCATTTACGGATGCACGACAAACAGAAACAATGATTACAATTTGGCAGTATACCAAAACGCTGTTCACGTGTTGATTTTTCTAAAATCACTTCAAAACAAACACCGCATGATTTTTCACGAGACCTTGCGACAGCAAATGATAATTCCATATTTTTTTCATGTTGTCGTACACATTCCTATTAATTAAAAATGAATTAATATTTTTTAATACCAAAAAAATTCTTAAAACGAGCCATTACTAACACGTGTATGCCTTTTTCTTTGTTCTTGATCAGTAGGATGCAGACATGCAGAACCACAGAGTTCACACACTTCACCATGTATATATGGACATTCATCTCTAGGCCGAGGGCATTCACCCTTGGCCTCAGCATACGGACATAGTTCACCTGTTTGAGATTGAGATTCCTCAGAATCAATAATAGGTGCTGCTGCTAATTCAGCACCTTCAGGTCTAACAGCCTGAGCATAAGACTTAGGACGACCTGAAGAGATACTAATTGATGTGGCCCTGTTAGCTGATGGAACAAATTCAGGAGCATTTACCCATTCTTCAATATTGGGAGTGGTGCGAGTTTTTGAAGCACCAGATGAAGAAGCTCTTACCTGAAGAAAATTACATATACCTAATTTGCAATGAACTCAAAATGGACATAATTAAATGATATTTTAATGAATGAAAATTAAAATATGTATTTAATAAAATATAATGAACAATGATAATAAATGTAAAAGTATTTATGAATAATTTATTTAAAAAATATATACACATGTATAAAATTTAGTAGTTTTTGTTATGAAAAGAAAATGTATATAAATTTCTTCAGGTATCCTAAAAATACATAATGAATAAAATTGTAGAAATATATTTGATTTATTAGTATTCAATATAATAAATACAAATATACACAAAAATAATTATCTGAAAAACCGCCAATTTTCTAAACTGAAGATATTTTATTTATTGTATACTTTTATTTAACAAATAACAAGTATAACATAACATAAATATCAACAAGAAATTTTGAAATAAAAACATTCAAACAATTTTAAAAATTTCAGTAATATTATAATTTTTTAAATTTTACTATCATCATCACTTCAGTGAGATGATTTTTTTTTATTAAATCTAAATAATAATAATAATGAAATTTTAAATTTATTATATTTAAATATAAAAATTAAATAATATATTACATGTATTATTGCTGCATATCCAACTAAAATTTATCATAAACACTTCTTAGCACATTTTTATTTTTATTCTACAACTTCAATACACACACACACACACATATTTTTTTTATATCGTATACATTTTCTGAATAGTATTATAATAATAAACAAAATGGAATGAAATAGAAAAATAAATAATGAATATACAATATAACAATAAATAATATATACAAATAATAAACAAGCAAAAAAGTGTATTATATTTATAAACATTTTTCAAGGCGTGCATTATGAAAATCAATTAATATATATATAAAATGTAAATATATTACTTACTATAGAAGTTTCATTTATTTTAGTTCCATCGTTTGCATTATCAACAGCCGGTCTCTGGTGAACAAAGCGACAAGAATCTCCAAATTTACAAGTACCAAATATAAAGAACTTGCATATCGGTCCACTATATGTAGTCGAGGGTTCTATGTTCTCTGAAGAGGAAGCTCCAGTAAACATCGTGTTCCTCCGTTGAACGGATTGCATTGTAACCCGTCTATCTGTTACCTGTTGCCCAATGATGCTAGTGTGTTCTGTACATAAAAATTAACTGAACAAACAACACAAATACATTATCACACAGATGTAAAATAAAATAAATAAAAATCGAAACTTTTAAGAACCGTTTAACCTATATATAATTATAAATTATTAGACACTTTTATTTAGAGACCTTAAGTTACTATGTCACGAGTTATAATTTTAAGCATATAATGATCATAAACATTTCACTATTCAAAACATGGAAATTAATTAGTCAGCAGTACTATATAAACAGAAATTACATGACTAATACTGATATAGTAGGTAGGAAACAAATAAATTTATACCTTCGCAACTCATGATCGATGTCAATGTAAAGTAGAGATAGTTTCACCGGTGGAAAATATCCACAGTGACAGTACAATCCGCCATCTTAACTTAACAAAAAAATAATAATAATAATAGATATTTTTACGTCGAGCTGTAAATAATATATAATGAAAAGACTGATTTAATATAGACAGAGCACTGTAATAACTAAAACGTAATAAAATTAAAACATGAGCAATATATATCTAAAAATACAAATAATCAACAAGACTGAATTGCAATAAACACGGCTCAACACACTCACTTAATAGAATGAATGACTATAATAATATATTTAACATGTTGTCAGTAACCCAGTGACATCTAGTGACAGCTGTACTCATTAAGTTAATATTAAAATGGTGACAATTAAAATACCCGCTCTTTATTAAAAGTAGTAATCAAAGAATGGGTTTTTATTTCCATAATAATTAAACTATTTTTAAATAAGACGCGTTTTATTTATAGTTAATTGTTATAATTTATATCAGTATCCTGAAATTCCTGAATATATATCAGTATCCTGAAGATTCCTCTTTATTTTCAAGTAGGTTTACCTGATATTTGTTTTAATTATTTGTTAATATTACCTGTTATTATGCTTTTCTAATTTTTATTTATACAATTTTGTCATATACTATATAGGACTGTTCAAATGAGATTGAATAATAATAAATGATAGTAAGCAAAAAAATGAATGTTTAAACCTGTCAGTCTTATTTGGGCCACTTATATATAAATATACATATATATATATATATATATATATATATATATATATAAATGTGTTTGGGCTATATGCATATGGATAAAATGTACATTATTGTATATACTAAATATATCTGATTAAATTAATATAAAACATTACATTATATATATATATATATATATATATATATATATATATATATATATATATATATATATATGTTTGTGTGTACATGAGACTTAGAAGAATTGAGCATAGAAATATTTTAACTCTATGTTCAATTTTTTAACTATTTGTTTTTTTAATTGACTCATTAAATCTAATCTGTTCTCTTATCTATGTTTATATTTGATTTTTTCAAAGCAAATTATTAAATCTAATAATATTTAATGATAATAGTATATCAATTAAATATAACATCAATTATTAGAATGAGATCATTGCAGAATTCAAAAACGTTCAAAGTTAAATAAGTTCTAAAAAAATCTTAGCTGTAAAGATACTCCTTAAAAGATTGGTTGTTTTGAGTTGATATACAAACAAGTCAATTATGATAATACAGATATTAATAGAAAGAAAAATAATAATATCAATTGTATTCAAAATAAATGATAATGTTCTGTATAAACAAACAGTGAATTATTACAAAAAAATTATCATTCCCAACACCACAAGATGTTAGAAAGTGTTCAATAATCATTTATTGTACAATAAGTGATTTTCAATATTTTATAATATCGTATAATGTTGGGGGTGAGAATTCATTTGTGTGAAAATGAATTTACCATAATTTCAAAACAAATAGTAATTATTTATTATTAATAATATTTACTAAGAAGAAAGAGTTTCATAACCAAAACTGGAACCTTAATATATATATATATATATATATATATATATATATATATATATATATATATATATATATATATATATATATGTCTTTCTATCCATAACTAAATGAAAATTTCATCTACAACTTTTCATTTCTAGTGATCTAATGACTTTTTCTTGTCTTCCACATTGATTAATGTTCTCATATCTCTAATCCAACTATCTATAGGTATCTGCATGGACCTTTTTTATATTTCTGAGTTCCTAATCAATAATTTTTATTTGTTCTTCATTTTTTTGTTATATGACCCACCCCCATTTCCATTTTAATTTTTTTAAATTTTTAATCCATTACTCTTGGTATAAATGTCTCATTTTGATTTTCTTTCAAATCTACTAGTTTTTTCTGTATCTCTAAGGGTTATTCCTAATATGCATCTATCTTTACATGCTTTCAGTATTGTTTCAATTTATTGAATTATTCTGGCATTTAAGGCCATTATAATTACTATCTACTTCTTGGTTCATTTTTTTTTCAAATTATATTTTTCATTTCTTTTATGCTTATATTTTCATCGATCGTGATATTTAATTAGACGTGTGTGTGTAAAAAGTGAAGTACTAGTTTACGCTATTAATTTTGTATATCTCGTAAGAAAAAAAAATATTATCTGTAATATCAATGAGCTTTTGATAATTTTATGATATTCTTATTTGGGAATAATATAGGATAGATTGAAAAGTAGGATTAACTTATAAATGTGTATTATAGAAAAAAATACTGGAACATAATCAGTAGTTACATTTTTTTATTGAATGAAAATAATCTATTTTAATATTGACATTTTTTTACTATTTACATAATACAGTTCTCACCATAAATATGATACATGTTATATATTACAAATGGTCTTTAATATTTATTTTTTTTTAAAAAAAAATCATGATCGGTTAGAACGACTCGTCCGCATGTTATGATTTAAGTACAAACGACGAATGATCTATTATAAAAACAAAGTGATTTATTATACTTTTTGACGGACAACGTCGAGTCGCAACCGTTCACATTTTGAACGAAAACGACGAAACGTTCCATCGTGTTTGAAATAATCATAGGTAGATATAAAACGCGAGGATGAGCGTATGTGTGCGTCTGTATTTGCGTGTACACATCTGTGTCCGCGGACGTACGTTCTGGAATGTGATCGATCGCGGCGGACGCAAGGATAAACAAAGAATGAATGGACAACGATTCTAACAGTTTAGTTTCAATCTTTGTTCTTCCATCATTAACTCAAATACAAACGAAAACGTTTAAGTTTCAGATCTGCGTCCGTCGAGGAATGCAAAATCAAAATTAATCGACGGCACGGAACGTTCGTCGTTCAAACAAAATATTTATTTTTAGGCATTGCGAATTTTGATAATTTCAAATAAAATTACAACGTTTAATCATTTATATATTTGATTAAATTTTGTTTTGTTTAAAATTCAAATAGTTTCAGTTTTTGATACAATGAAAAACTAAACTATTTAAAAATAAAACGTGCTTATGTATATGTATATGTATATATATATATATATATATATATATATATATATATATATGTATATATATGTATGTGTGTGTGTGTGTGTGTAGTGTGTGTGTGTATGTTTACATATATGCCTTTATATAGACATATGAAATTTATTAAATTCGAACAAAAACAAACAACATGACTAATCATTAAATAACTTAATAAAGTACAGAATATCCGTAAAACATTATACAATTAATGTTAAAACTATATGATTTAACAAGTTTATACTAATTTCCCAATGCGTAAAAATAAATATTAGGTAAATATCAAATGTAGCTAATTGTTTATAGGTTCATTTGATATTTAACGAATATATTGGATTTTCCTTTATCAGATCCGCGGTTGTATCTGTTAAAAAAGTACAGAAAAGATACTTAAAATAATATGGGATATAGAGCTGAAAGTGCATTATTTTATTATCGCTATTATCCCGAAAACAGATCAGAACCCGCCGTCACATTTAATTAACAGGAACATCGTATATCTTTGTCTAAAACACAAAGTTTTCTATGTATTTATCACTAATACTAGACTAACACGATCGTATACGTTTAAAAAAAAATCAATCAAGACGACTTTTTTGATAGTAAAATTTCGATAGACGTTAAGAAAAGAATCATTTTATTATTTTCCTCGTTAAATTGCTATCGATTATCCTAATTGAAATCAATTATCATCGACTGTGTTTGGTTTCAAATTGTTTATATGGATTAATAAATAATTAAAAGTATTTTAAAAATCATAATTGTATCTATATAATATGAATTCAATTTAAAATCCATTTTATTTTTTCAATACAATAATAGCGGTAAAATAATAATCATAAAATATCAGATAAAAATAATTGAACATACATATGAATATGTATTTAAAAGCTTATTATAAGCTTTCATTTGATTGCAATATTTTTCAATCTTTATGAATGTAATTTCCTTTCTAAAAAAAAAAAACATTCAGACGACTGAAAAATTAAAATGTAATCAAATTGTATTGCTATAAATAAAATAATCGTTTTATGAACGTCAATCGATGGATTATCAAAAAATATGTCATAGACGCGACCGTACCATATCGATAATAATAATATTAATAATAATAATAATAAAAAACGAAATATAGCGTGAATCAGTCAATTTCGCACGTTAATTTGAAAACTGGTTATAGAATAACAGAATCCTTGCAGTTTTCTAACAACGTGATTTTTTTATTTACGAATCTAAGAATTTTAGCGAGTTTTGAAACATTACATATAAGTGACAATCCGTGCGACCAAATTAATAACTTAACAATAAATCAACTTCCTGCTTTATTAACTAGATTTGTTGGTACTAATAGACCGTAATAATTATAAAATATTTATTTCGATGTTTACATTTTTTCCCTTATACTTATTCATTCTTACCTATTCGTCATTATTTGTTACTGTTATATTTCCAGTAAAGTGATGTATTTTCTTCATCTAACTTCATTTATCCGTGTGTTCTACATTTTTTAAATACAAATATTTATACATGTTCTAAAATATACGAACTATTAGAAATACTCGTCGGAAGTATTAACTGGAATTGTTTGAATAACAACACTTAAAGACGAGCAATTAAGTGATTCGTACTAAATATTATATCATGCAAATTCCAATCTAGCGTCAGATTCTTTTGTTAAGATTCGGACGCAAGTTCAGACATATTAAAAATATACATACCGATCACACGGATTGTCAAAAAATTATACTCAAGTAGTTTTTATGGTCGTATCGAGCTTTATCCGAGGCGATTTCAACGAATCAATAAATTAAACTGTACAATAATGGAAAGCTTGACACAAGCAATAAAAACTAGTACTAGAAACATACTCTTTTGTTCATTTAACATCATTGTATAATAATCATTCAATATTTGAATAAAGAAATTCGTATATACATGAACGAATTATTATAAATCATTCAGATCAATTATAGGTTATGAAAAGAGAATTAATGATTAGTTCATTCAAATATTGAGCAAATATAATACAATAAATCACACTTTTTCACATAAACTATGCATATATATATATATATATATATATATATATATATATATATATATATATATATATATATATATATATATATATATATATATATGTTATATATCTACAAATCGTCCTAGCGATAAATAAACAAGTACAAACGCGCGGTAATAATTAACGCACAATTCACAGTCCAGTATATCACAAGTTCACGCGAATAGACGTGTTTCGAAAGGGCCGCTACACTTCCGTCGCGAAAGTTGTCGCTGTAGCGTGTTGTGTCAATTGTTGCTGGTTCGATTGATTTGACTGCTGTTGCGTTTGTTGCGATTGGCAATGTTCGTCGATAACATAAACGCCGCTAATTCGAGGCTCGTACGTTGATTCTCGTTGTTCGACTGACGGAGGTCTTTTTGAAGGAGTCAAATCACTGAAATAATACTATTTTGTAACTAGAAATATATTTGAGATAAATAAGACTATTCAGCATAATTGCATGACGTATCGATATTCATTGACTTGTTTACAAATGGTACTTACTTCACTGTATCGGCAGGCAAAGATGCTCGTTTCTCACAAGAAGGACCCGCTGTCCAGCTATCATCTCGATGTAACTTGCTAGCTAGTAACAATGAAGCACGATGCGCAGCATGTACAGTATTTAACTGTTTTTGCGAACACGCTCGTCGTAAGGTATACACAGGCCCTCCGACATCCAAAATATCTCCAGGTGTTATACCGCAATCATCTGTAGAAGGCCTTGCCAGTGCATTATTTACACATTTGCTCCATGTATTTTTTATCATATGTGCATCACCTTGACTGTGTTTAGCATTCTGTTCATTTTGATCGCGAGCTTCTGCATCTGCTCGAGCTTGTTCCCGTTTTCGTTCATGTTTCAAACACATCACGACCACTGCTGCGATGAGTACGAGTAATGGTACGAAAACCGATAAAGCTGCGATCACTACGACGTGTTCTGTGGTTAGGCCTGCATCTGTCGGTTCAGATACACGTCTAGATATGTTTCCAGCATCCCACGATGAAGCGTGTTCGCAAAAAGTTCCATCCCAGCCAGGGAAACATTTACATTCGAATCCATTGACACGATCGACACAAGCTGCCCCGTTTGAACAAGGATTCGGCGAACATTCATCGATATCGATACTACAGTCTTTGCCAGTGAATCCTGGTCGACATGTACATTTATAATCGTTTATGAGGTGAGAACAGGTCCCTCCGTTTGCGCACGGTTTTGCGACACAGTAATCGACAGAATTTTGACATAATTCACCGACGAATCCAGCGATACACTGACATCTATAACGGCCGATTAAATCGATACAAGTGCTTCCATTTTGACAAGGATCGTCGCGACAATCGTCGATGTCAATTTCACAATCGGAACCTTCAAAACCGACCGGACATATACATGTGTATCCGTTGATTTCGTCGACACAACTTGCTCCGTTTTTACACGGATTTGGAACACAATCATCTAATTGATGTTCGCAATCGGATCCGGAATATCCTACCAAACATTCACAAGTATAGCTACCTGTTGAAGTTTCTCGACAAGTACCTCCGTTCAGACATGGACTTTGAGAACAGGTCAATGCTGATGCTTCGCAATGTGGTCCGTGCCAACCTGGTGCACATCTACAGCGCGATCGTCCTGATATTGTTTCACAAAGTCCTCCATTACGACACGGGTGTCTAGCACAATCGTCTAATTCACGTTCACAATCTTTACCCGTGTAACCTAGAGGACAACTGCACGTATAAGAACCTTGACCCGTATTAAAACATGTGCCGCCATTTCGACACGGATGATGATTTGTACAATAGTTCAAGTCTTGATTACAAAATAAACCACCCCAGCCTTCGTTACAAAGACAATCCCATGGTTTTTGACACGAACCGTGAATACAACCGGGATAACGTTTACATTCGTTGCATAATGGACCTTTCCAGCCAGTTTTACATCTAAAAAATAATGAAAATATTTTCTATAAATTATGAGTTATTAATAAAATTATATATATATATATATATACTCATATATGGGCGTAAGTGACTATTGAGATATTATATTCTATTATGTTATCGAGAATACAGAAAAAAAAATTAAGATAGAAATAGGGCGAGACAAATTTAAATGATTCGGGAGGTCTGGTGTAATAAATAACGTTTATATCGAAAGCGCCATAAGGATGGTGAGCCTGTTCATCATTATTGTCGTCTTGACGTTACTATCCTCGATGTCGTTTAAAAGTCAGACGCGTACTATTATTTTTCGTTCGTTTTCAAAAAGAATTCAATGTACAATAATTAGAAAGTTCCATTAATATTATTAATATATAATTTACGGCACGTAAAATATACTTGAAATATTTCTTTATGTAAATTTACTTTTTTCTCGTTAAGAAATCTTTGCAATAACATGAAAATAAGACATGGATGAATACTCGCACTTCATACATTCAGTAATTTTTATCGTTGCGATGTAATTGAATTGATAGGAGTGCTGAATAAATTTACTTTAAAAATTTATTCAAGTGATTGCGGATTGTTAATATGATTTTTTTTTATATAACATTTATCTTGAAGATGTTAGATGTATAAAAGTGCATTGAACTTAATTAGCGGTACATGTATTATCTTTATGGCAAGATATTTTATCGAATTTATGGAAATATTTCAGATCATTTTTTTTAATATATCCCTGTTCCTTCCATAGATCCGCCACTGGTAATCGTACGGTAGACTAGTCTGTTTCAGTCATATTCTTTTTTTAGATAAGTCGGCGGCATGCGTGCGCACTTCTAAACACACGGCCAGGTTAAATTTAAACCCGCGCTATTAAGATGTACATTATAACGCACATACGCTTTACATCCCACTTAACGTAATTTTAATGTTTGCCTGTCTCATATGCGTTTACTATTCAATTCGATCTTTTACTTGTACCTATTAAAAATTAAATACCAGCCAGTTACAGCAGGAAATAGAACACAGACATCTATTTACATTTTTCGAAAAGCTTTTACTATCTCGATTCAGTATTATTTGCTCTCAAACTGACTAAAATAGCAATTTACAATCTTATTAATTGAGATAAATATGATCTTATCAGAAATGATTTATATTAATGTATCATAATTTTTAAATGGCTAACATTCGGATAACTCTACATTTTATCGTTACGAATAAATGATTATAAATCGATTATATACAAAAAAAGATTTGAATAATAATGAATGTTACAGAAAAAAAATTCTACATGAAATGTAATCCGCTGCTATTCAATGTAGATAAGTGAAATATTTCAAGATTTTATTCTCTTTTATTGGAAAATATATAAAAGTACATGATGTTATTAAAACACATGTGTTTTGAGTAAACATGAACGCAAATGCTATTCATCGACCTTTATTAATTTATTACATAGAATTTAGGTCAAAAGTTATTTTTGAAAAAATCTGTTACAAAGACTTGATATTTTAGTCTGATACAAAGGAAATACAGAAAAATCTAGTTAAAAATTAAAGTCAAATTACTTCTGGTCAAATATTTCGATTCGTGACCTAATAATATCACTTAGTAACATGCATACATATATATATAAACTGTCTGAATATACGTAATATGATAAATTTACTTACATGCATTCGTTAGGTTTATTGCAATTGCCATGTTCTTCGTTACAACCTGGTAAACAACGAGCTGTAATAAAAAATACATGTATTTATATATATATATATATAAGATCATCCAAATGGGATACCTAGATTTGTATTTTATTAAAAAGAAACATGTGTACATACAGGAGTGATGTATAGGGAAAAATGTATATATAGTTTCTTTTTAATAAAACATAAATATAGATGTCATATTAAAAAAATAAGAACCTGTTTTAAATAATTGTAATCATACTTTTAAATTTAGTACCAAAATTCTTTTATAAAATCGTTAAATTATGTCGATTTTTTATTTGAAATCTACGCACTGAACTAATAAAATTTAATTGCAAATATATATGTTATAATGATAAATATTCAGTTATTTATAAAGATTTTCTAAATGTTCAATAATACATTCACAATTGAACATTTTTTTTCGAAAACTTTCAAGTGTTAGAATAAGCGATTAGTTTTTATTAAAATAAAAAATATTTTGAATATTAATCATAATTGGTTTGGCAAATCATTCATAAAAACGTTCAATTTATTGTTAATATGATTTTCAATGTTTCGATCTTCAAATCGTGGTTAAATATTTTCATGTTACATTTTATTATATTTAAAAAAAGGTAATTAATCGAAAACTGTTTGTATAATAAATCAAATGTATAATTGATACACTTACGTTCTGTACAATAGTCTCCTTTCCATCCTGCTAAACAGACACGTTTACCAGCACTCGAACATGTGTAATGACCGAAATGATCATCTCGAGGCCGACAAAGTGTCTCACAACCAGCACCATAATAATGATGATCGCAAAGAATACGAAATTCGTAACGAAGAGCAACACCTGGTGCACGATGTTCATCTTGTGTCCATTGTTCACCAACATCGAGCCAACGTTGTGTACTTAGACGTGTGATTAGAAGTTCACTACCTTAAGAAAGAAATGAGAACGTTTTCTATACAAGAATTTTCTATGTACGGAAAAATATGAGTGTTTTAAACGTTTTGGTATTAGATGTTGTGCAAGAAATATATATTTAATTACTGAATCATTTTTTTATTTGAATAATTGTCATTGAAAATTATTTACACAATTGTTACATAAATACAATTGTTGTGGACAAATATTTTTTTTAAAAAAATAAATGATTCAATGATATTTTTTCTATTGAAATATTTCTTTAAATTATATATATATATATATATATATATATATATATATGTGTGTGTGTGTGTGTGTGTGTGTGTGTGTATAGATATATAAAATACTTACTGCTAGATCTTGTACTGTTTATATCATCTCGAAATGCTTCGATGATTAATGAAAATGTACCCTGTAACAAAAAAAAAATATATGTGTATAAATTATGAAAAATTCTACAAACAATAAGACGATTTAATTTTTAATGAGATTTATTCATAATTCTTCTTTTTTTGGAATGAAATATTAAAACACACAGTACGAAAACTTCTTTGTGCACAGCATTATAGATAAGAATTTTGTTTTTATAATCGTTAGAATTACGACTGACTAAATATAAAACTCATGCTATTACATAGCGATTTATTTTTGAATACAATTGTTTTAAATTTATATTTAACAATTTTATAACAATCTAGTCAAGAAAAATGTATGACGTACTTGTAAAAAACTACATTAATTAAAATATAAATGAGGATTTTTAAAAGTATATATATATATATATATATATATATATATATATATATATATATATATATATATATAAAGATTTTAAAAATCGAACAATTATAGTTGAATTTATAAATGGAAATTAAATCACATACTATAAATTAATATTATGAAATTTTCGATACAAAAAGATAACAAAAACGAAAAGACGTTCTTTTTTCATTTTAATTAATGTACATACATTTACAATAGTTAAATGGATGTGCTATGTTCGTGTTCTATTTAAAATAATAATAATAATCATAATTAATATACACATATGTATTATTATTCTATTAAGATACTGTCAAGACAGACACAATTCAATTAGAATGCATAGAAGGGGAAAATATCAAGAAAACAATCATTCGTCGAATGTCATCATCGTTGGGGGTCTTAATATTTGCAAAGACCCCCAGGACATACAAGGGCCGCGGATTTTGACACATATGCATATCATGCGGCGCTACTTGTTTATTTATTTACAAATCGCGTGCGCCAAGCACGCGGCTGGTGGTCACAAAAAGAATATAGACTAGCATCTGCAAAACTAACAACTTGTATAGCTTCTGTTCGAATGTTCTGTTTAACATTCATCTAACATATGCATATATATATATATATATATATATAAAATCTAACCTCAAATATATAAGGGTTAGTTTATGACATATTAAAAAAAATAATAAATATTTAAAGTTTTACAATGCATCAGTAATTTAAATATTTAATATGTGTATACAGATAAAATACTGAAAAACAGTTCATTTAAATATTTCTTGTAAAATGAATCTAAATAGAATAGATAAGCTAATTAATTTTTTCACACATTAAAATCATCTAAATATTCAAGACTTCAAAGTAAAGTACATTTAACTAAGAATTAAATTATAATCAGATATATTTTCATTTTTGTATAAAAACGAACTTAATTTTTCTAAACAAACCATCAAGTTTAAATTTTAAAACAAAAGTTCCTTGATTGAATGTAACCCCTTTTAAAACATTCACTGACTAAATTCCAAATTAGAGTATTTTTATAAAATATTGAACTTTTATCTACTTACTTTTGATTTCCAAATTGTTTTTTTTTTGTTATAAAAAAGAAGATATTTTCTGAATATAAATAAAAATCGTTAGT
This sequence comes from Neoneuromus ignobilis, assembly GCA_029203775.1. NCBI lineage: Eukaryota > Metazoa > Arthropoda > Insecta > Megaloptera > Corydalidae > Neoneuromus > Neoneuromus ignobilis. The sequence goes on from CP092097.1 coordinate 6,725,623, forward strand.
CTCTATTTGCTGAGCTCTTCTATCAGAGTTGCTCTAATTAACATATAATTTAAATAAATAAATTTATTAAGATTTCGTTTCTAATATCTGTTTTATTTTTCAATATTCTGTTGTATTGCTCAAGAGAATCGTTATTTTTTTTCAATTAAAATTGAATTTATAGAAAATAATCCTAGTAATCATTTGAAATAATAATATATTTAAATTTATACAGATAATGGTTCGTATTGTTAATTAAAAATGTATAAATAATTATGTGTGTGTGTATTTTCATAATGATAAATAAATGTTTGAAAGTAGGCGAAAAAGCACATAAAAATAAAGTCGGAAATAGCTTCTGTAGAACGTGTATATAAAAGAGGCGTACGGAACGTCGATAAATCAAAGGATCACAATGGAATGCAATAATTGAAATTGGTGATAGTGGCATAGCATAGCGTCTGTTCCCCTTCGAGCGGCTATTCTTCTCGTTCGTACGATTGAAAGCACTTTAAAAACTAGCTATCAACGTCTTCCAGGCGAAAGCGCGTGTATATGACGTTCGTACACGCGGCGTCTGGGCGTCGGGGCGCCAACGGCATCAGACCACTCGATTGGAACTAATTGAAATAGTTCGCGTAGCGCCTCTGTGCACGCGGGGGTGCATAAATCACGCAGACCCCCTTTTATTTCCGATGTAATCTGTCCGACGGTACGGAATGCTGATTATTTGTTCGGCAGTAGTCTGGGTGGATGTGCGATGGTGATAATAGCGTAGCTATTTCACTCGTCATTCGATGAAATTGTATGGAAACATAATGCCGTCGGTATTGTAGCAGTGGTAGTGGCGGTTTTTACGGTTGCCGAATACATTTTTCTGTTCTTTTATCCGCTATTTTCGCGATACGCTTTTGTCTCGAATCTTTTTTTGAACATAAACGACAGGCTTTTGAAGACGGAACGTCTACTTGGGAATTTAATCTCCGGCATAGTTTCATGGCAATCGGCTCGTTGCCACGATGTACAGTGATTTTCTTTTCGTTTTGTGCATTCATGCGATTTGGCTGATGGAGATGTTGGAGATGATGGGGATGTATGGACTTTTTTATATTACAGTTCATTCACACAGAAGCGTATGCATAAAAAAGTAATGTTTCGCCCGATGCACATTACGACGAGTTTGGAAAATAGAAATTTGTTCAAACAAAATACACTGGCCAGCGTATATTTTTTGAATAGTGTAATCAAAAGGAGTTCATAAATAAGTTTTAATGAATTTGAATACTTTTTATTATTGGATACTCGATATAATGAATAATCGATTAAATCAAAGATTCAAATACGATCGACGAATATAGAAACACAGAACTGAACCGAAAATAAGTTTATAAACGTGTATGTGACACAGTTTTTATTTTTAAGCTTGAATACCGACGATATTTTATATTTAAATATATTTATAAAATAAATTCCTTAAATATTTGATCCCAGACGCATTTTATACTTGGAATATATATTATAAACTTTAAATATTTGAATAATACATTTTAAAAAAAAAATAAATAAATTTTTAGAAAAATTAATAACGTTTTTTTAATGAATATTAAATTGATGTCACATAACAATAAAGTCTTAAAGACATCTTAAATCAATACCTGAATGTTTGACAGATAAAAACATTTTTTTTTCGAAATTACGAATGTTCTCTATAACAAACTTCTGTAAGTTATCAATAGGATTATTCTAAATCCATCATCAAGTCAATTTTCTACATGCGGGGGCGTAACAGTTAACTAAATATTATACAGAAATTGTAACAGACTGTAAAACGAAAAAAGGGGCTACACGTGATCTAAAAATGACTGTTTCCCATGCACCATCTGTTGTTGTGTTCTTTTTATATTGGACGACGTGGGGAATATCCGATTGACATATTTGAACCCCAATAAATAGTTTCGATCTGATAGAAATACGGAAGATATATATATATATATATATATATATATATATATATGCGCACACACATACACACGAATGTAGGTGGATTCGCTGGCAAACTTTCTATATAAATGTCAAAAGTCAGTCGGATGAATTGCACATAAGATCTGAATGTCTGCTTTAGCTCTCGCTGTTATATTTTTATCTCTCTTGTACATTCATTGTAAATATAGAAAAAGTAAGTGAGATGGTAATAGTGATGTGCGCGGTCACGGAACGTCCTCGCGACCTGTTGCGTCTGAGTAAAAGTAGTTTGCTCATCTTGAGCCCGCGGGCTGATTTTATGTACGTACATACAACTGTTATATGCAGGTAATCTGACTGGTAGTCGACATTACCGGTATCCTCTTTAGATTTTAAATGTAGTTTATGTGAAAATTTCCCAATTGAAATTTTCTTTTTTTCAACTCGATTTTATGTTATTATTATTTATAGATTATTTAAAAGCATCAGCAACAATTATATTATTAAGATACTACCAGGAAATAAAACATAAGTTTAATTTATGAACATCGTATTAATTAAAAATCGTTAAAAACAATATTAAAAAGAGAATATACTGAGGTAATTAAAAAATGTAATTTTTGTAAATAGAAATATTAGATTGTTTAAATAGAAATGTGTTTATTAATCAAAAAATTAAGATATATATCTTACCGGCCATGTAAAATCAATTGGAAATCGTATTGCATCTCGTGGAGGAGCACCTGGCCCCATTGGATCTGTTGTTACATTTCCGAAAGTACATGGCGACGTAGTATCAATTTTAACTTGATAATGTTTAAGGCAAACTCGAAATCGAGCTCGACCTGAACAACAAGTCTGTGAAAAATGCGTCAGTCTTAGCTCGAATACTCCTGAACTCGACACCTGAAAGAAAGAAAAAAATTTTTAAATATACTGTGAAACATCTGTCCAGATATTTACTAACAACACACACAGTATATATATATATATATATATATATATATATATATATATATATATATATATATATGTATGTATTAAATTAATTCTTCCTCCTGATTTAGTAATAAAGTTTAGTAATTAAAACAACACGCAAATATTCGAAGAAGAGAATACATATAATTGGAAGTAGAAAAAAAAATTAGACTAAAGTTATATTTTAATTATTTATATAATTACAATCGCGTGACAATTTATCCGAAAAGATATTTGATTTCTAATTTGGTATTTATTACTTATCAGTTTTAGATATACAACTACGTTAAATTATATTAAAAGGTAATATTGGATTTGGAAAGATATATAAAAAATATTAATAGATATTTCAAGAGAACATAATTAACTAAAAATGTGAAAAAGATAATAAAGAATGTTTGAAATGATTATCAATCATTTATAAACAAATTTAAATAGTATATTAATATATAAATCAATTTATTTCATATAGATTTTTTAAATTTTAGTTTTATTAAAAAATATATAGAAGAAAGATATTTTCAAAGATTTTTCAAATCGATATTCTTAAAATATACAAATTTATTATGATATTACTAATTAAATTTTGATTGAAAAAATAGTTTAAAAAATTAATATGATACTCAAATATCATACTTGTTAATATGATTTGAATAAGCAATATAATTATTCATTTGATATGATTATATGTTGTTAAAAATATTTAATTAGTTAGTAATATAATGAAACATATAAAAGTAAAATATTTTACTAAACTAACATATATATATATATTAAAAAATAAAAATGTACATCATTCTCATACAAAATATTTGACCAGACATGAACAAAAAATCAAATATAAAAAAAACTCCTTGCACTAGTTGGAATCTACTGAAATATACCAAGTTCCTAGCAACATTTTTGTTGAAAAATCTTTCGAATAGTTTCTCAACAAGCGAGGCATGGAAAAATGTCGAGTAAAATAAAATAAAACCGCTATACGCTCGACAAACAGGCACAATCATGTCTTAACAAATTTATTGTGATATATATATATATATATATATATATATATATATATATATATATATATATATATATATATATATAAAGTCATGCGACATTTTTATTGTACCGTGTGAATACAACGTTGACTTTTTAAAATTAAATTAATATACTTACACAATACAAACAAATCTGTGTCAAGTATTGTTATACATTTTAGTTGGAAGACTTTTTAATTCTTTTAGATATTTGTATAGTTAATCGTGTTATTAATATTAATAAAAAACATATATAAATAATTAGCAGCTATTGTATATATATATAATTTGTATAGAAATAATTTTCAAATTATCTTCAATCAAAAAGTCATAGATGGGTTTAGAATTTGTATTTATTTGAAAATTCAAATAAATGCTATAAATAAATGCAAATCTACAAGTGATGTAGGTATTTTATGAAAAACAGTTAAAAATAATAAACATATTTCTTAATTTTAAGAAAGATAATCGATAGACAATCGAATGAGTCTATTTTTACAAAATACCTATACGATATACATTATTAAATATTAATTAAATAATTCGTATGAAATATTTCACTGTTTCAATTACAAATAATAATAATAAAAATATATGTAGAGAAGAATGTTTTGAACGATTTGAATATGCGGTACGATTTGCCTGACGGGCAAGCAAAAGCGTAACGTTCATAATAGAAAGTTCTCAGTATACTGTAAAGTAGCGAATTAGATAACTGAGCATTCTTGCAGTACAATCGAATACCTTCATCAACATCATCATCATCATCACTAACATTAATTTTTAATGAAAGCATTCGCGTAACATTTTCTATTAAATATATGTGTATCATCATCGAGTACTCTTAAATATTTATATTCAAACACAACTAGGAAATGAATAAAAAATGTATCCGTTGTAATTTAGTTAAACATAAAGATGTATTGTCATTTTTTATAGAAATATATATATATATATATATATTAAATTACAAGTATACGAGATTAACTTTGTATGTCTCAAAAAAAGAAATCAAATTAAATATAAAAATAAAATATAATATAAGAGATGAGAAGAGATAAATCATCAAATATTACTTTTTCAAAACGATTATCAAAATGTGTATTGACTTGATTATATCTTGCATATTGTAGTTTATATCATTTATTATTTTTAATATATAAATCTTTATTCCCATTTTTAGATACATTTGTAAATCATCAAATGTTAATCTGTATACTTAATATACTAATGTTTGAAACAAAATGACATGACATTAAAAGCAATCATCGTCTACTTTTCAATCTGTTATTGAAAAGTTGAATGTCACGCCACTGAACGATTGTTGTACTCTTTGCTTAGCATCGACTGTTACTGGTTACTGTATGAATTGTGTTCGATTTGTATTTGTTGTTCTCGTCTCGTCTTAGGAGAAAGATTCAAAGTCGCACGAACGAGACGGCCGGAAACCACCGTGTGAAATTCGAACGTGGAAGCGTGACCGTGTGAACGGTGCGCTCAATGTCGCTGCCAAAGAAATTCCACATTGGTAACGTCGCCGCAGCAGCAAAAGTAGAAGTATAAATACAATTATTCGTAGCCGTAGTAGGCCAATTTAAACAATACTTTCATATTTTCGGAGTTTTTTTGACGTTAACGAATAAGAATATTTGTCGTTTAATCGCGAGAAATTCATTATACTAAGACGAACTAACAACCAGATCGACAATAAACGAATAATAAATAATACTCGATACCGTTGCATTAACTAATGCAATTCATTAAATCTACAGTGATTTGCTTGACTGCCAATTAATTAACATTTAATTACTGTTAACATATAATACAAATTCTCAGAAGTCAATAACAACTAAACGGTTATAAAAAAAATTGTTAACTCGAGAGATAATTGATGGACTTAACAAATTTATATTTGCTAATTTATTACGAAAAATATTTATTACAGGGAATTGAATCTGTATTCATATTTTTTTTAACAGCAACGTTGAACAATTCCCAACAAACAAATAACGAATGGATGTGTTGAAAAGAATACAAATGAATTTTTACTCATATCACGTTTTATATTGCATTCGATGTCGTCAATTTTAAACTTTTCAATTTAAATAAGTAATAGCAATTGTAATGAACGAAGTAATTTATGTACATTTATTATTTTACACCAAATTTAATGATATAAATATTTAAAAAATATTGTGTTACAAAAAAAATTATAATGGTAATAATAAATTATAATATGTTTATGTCAAAATATGTTGAAAGTAAATATTGTGTTTCTAACAAAAAAAGTACAATATAATGGTTGAAATAAAATGTTTATATATATATATATATATATATATATATATATATATATATTTGTGTGGATGTGGATGTAATACCGCATTACTGATGCCTACAGCTTGTAAAGAGAATATTTGACAGCGTGGAAATAGGCAATGAAAAGTGGGATAAATATTAAAGTACTTTTTGTGTGTTATGTGTATGTATTTTACGCATTCAACCCTTCATAAATATGTATGTATACACACACACACATATATATATATATATATATATATATATATATATATGTATATGTATGTATATATGAACAGACATTTTTTGTACATTTGTGTGTCGTTATGGAGAACACTTCTCAAATGTTACGTTCTAAAAGCTAATCTACCTCCATCCATCCATTCATGCGCTTGAAACAAAGAACAATAAATCTGTCACAAATTGTCAGTCTAATAAAAAGTTTTTCGCACATTAATGTCAACGGTAGAATCGTTCTATGTTATCATCACAGTTAATATTTGAACATTTGACACATTAAAGGCAATTTTAAAGCGATATGTGGATATATATATATATATATATATATATATATATATATATATATATATATATATAATGTAGAAAGATTTAATTTTAACTAATTTTAATATTTATAAGATTAAAGATTAGTTGTCAGATATAAGACCTTATATTTTTAAGACATAATATAGTACCAAAAATGAAATTTGCTATATTGATCTTTTTGAGACAAATCATTTTTAAATGCAATCGGTTTTTGAACAGTTAGTATTTTTTATTTCTATAAATGGAACCATTAAGAGGATTAATAGAGAGTATATGTATCTTTATACGTACATGTAATATATACATTTGTATGTGTGTATATATGAATACGTTTGTGTGTAATTGTGTTAGATAGTCGTTCTCTAATGTATGACAAACTTTGAATAAGTGACCTTAAAATGTTTCCTCTCTAGTGAAAATTGCATGGCATGGGTTCAGTTGTGTTTGGCTCGCGCCCGCGTCAATGTAAAAGAAGATTCCGCCGTCCCCCCACTACGAGGGGGCGTCGTTATGCGCTACAAATGATACGAATAAAGCGCACGTTTCATCGACAAACATTCCAACATCCAGATTGCGATCTAGGCCGAAGACGATTCTCGTCTACTATTTTACATACACACTCATACAAAACGTCGTATACATAGTAATGCCGACGACGAAGACGTCCGACCATCCCGTACGTCCCCCGGGCAGCGCCGCACTATGCTACGCGCCCTACAGCCATCCACAGACAATGTACTGTCCTGTCCTATACGCCCGACGGCGACATTCTACACAAATCGATGATGTCGTCTCGGTGCAGAGACGGCATAATAGTTTTCAAATATTTGTCAAGACAAATATATCAAATATAAACATACATAAATGATTAAGTGATCTTTTATGATGTGTTATAAATAATTTGTCATTTATAAACCGATTCATTTAAATACAATAACGAAATATAAAAATTAACACTGACAAAAGAAATACTGTTGTGCATGAAGAAGAAAAAACAGAAAAGAATTGTTGAAATCATTATAAACAATTGTAAATATATCTTCAAGCACAAAAATATTCCTTTAAAGCGAAAAATGAAATCAACAAATAATATACACATTATATAAATACAATAAAAATTATGTGTGTGTGTGTATAACTAGAAAGCTGACTGATTCTTTTGAATCTTAATAGAAATATTTTTCAAGAAATAACATAATTCTTAGATGTAATTTTCTTCTTTTTTTCACAATTAGGTCACAATTTTTGGACAAATTGTGACCTAATTGCAAATAAAAAATAAATTTTAACTTTAGTTCTTACACATTGATAAATAAACAATAAAATTAAACAGTTTCTCGTTTATGAATTAAATACATTAATTATCCATAATATTTAAATATATATTTTCGTTATAAAAATATTCAACCCACTAATAAATTAAATATAAACATTTATGTATTTTTTATTGTGCACCTGCTGCACATAGAGTCACGCCGACCCTGTCTGGCGGTATTTTTATCATTATTTTGTGTCCATTGACTGCAATGCGACTAAACACACACATCGTTTCAAAATATTTTGCTAGTAAGTAAAAGATGAACATTTTAGAAACGAATATAACAGAATATGTAGTGTTAGAATGTGAAAAATCATTATTTATTTTATAATCAAGTTAAAATATTGCCACAATTACATATTTACTGATCGTTTTCATTTCCCTAAATGTTTATCTCAATTTAATCATAACGTTTTTTTTATACGAACTCGTATTTTATATATACACATACATATGTGTATATATGTGTGTGTGTGTGTGTGTATCTATAATAAAATTGTATCTCATATTTCAATAACTCTATTATAAGAGCAACAAGAAATAAACTAGAAATATGAATAATTCATACGTATAAAAAATATTTTTAAGAATATTTATAGATTTTTTATTGCTGAGATAAAAGATGTAGTATTTTCATGCTATAAGATGATCTGATGACTCATTAACAATTAATGAATATCAATACAATTGGAACAAAGATCTTTTCTAAAAACCATTATTATTCATCATGAAAATCAGTGTAAAAATTAACATATATGCAACTGCAAATATTCCATAATTGAATTAATATCTATTTATCAAGAGAAATAGATTAGAAACATTTATTTCTGAGTTCCAACATCGACCATCTATCTATTATGATCCGGATTCCACCATATGACCTTCTGAATAGAAAGTGACCGTTATGAAACGACTAAGATGAAATTCAAAACATGGTTGCTGTAGGTCGAATGGAAAAATCTATCGAAAATTTTTGTCGACGTTCCATGCAAGGATCAGATATGAATATATGATCACTTGTCGATGAAATGACAGTGAAATGTGATTATCTTGGTCAGTTCGTCGTACTGCGACGTTTTTCTATCGTTAGGGACGATGGTCAGAGCGTTCGTTTGCCTTGCAAACTGTATCACTTGACTGATGGTGCGTGATTATACCACACACCGGTCGTTATTAAGTCACGCAGCTATAGATTGATTTGTGATTTGTCAATTAGCCGATGGCTGTTTTGCCATACATATCTACGTTGACTGATTGAAATAGTTCATCTTCTAAACAAACAGTACGTACGAATATACAAACAGATAAGTTAAATTAAACACATATATTGGAAGATAAATAACTAGGTGTTCTTTTCAAGTCGACATGTTTCATTTATGACCAACTAAATCAGGTGTTTTAATCTAGAAACGTATAAACATTCAATTAAGACATTCAATCTCTTTGTGAATAGCTAATTACGTTTTGGTTACTTATTTAGACTACCCAATTTTCTTTTACAAAAACGAAAGATAACAACGTAAATAATAACGATTAAATAGATTTCTTTGAAATTAGTACACGGTATTTTATAAGAAATATATAAATAAAAAAATACTAGAGAAAAATAAATGGGGAGATAGAAAAAACATTGAACTATTAATACTTGTAATCAAATAAAATCGAACTGATTTACACTGATGTATAGTAATGATGGATGATGATCAAATAAATGTGTACAGTACGGGATGTCTTTCAGACGAATGATAAAGCCATTTTTCTTTGAAGTGGCTGTTACTGGCACTTCCTACTTAACGACATTGCAGGATGGGATACGATGCATTATGATTTATATTTGATATAAAGAGGGATATTTACATGAGAACTATATACAACTCCCTACAGATAATTCTATACAAATAAAAATAAATATCAGTATAGAAGATTTTTTTAACATTTATACATTATGTAGTTTCTCTTTATTTTCAAAAGAGAAAACATCAGTATGTTTGTTAGAGAGAAATGTTATGTTTTTTTATATCAATAAATTAACTATCAGACAATCAATCAATAAGAAACAATGATACGATTTTTTATAAATAAATTACAAGTAAACAAAACTGATTGTTTAATTATATTAACGAATAAGTAAATGACATTTGTTTGAAGCAAGTACAAGTGTATGGAAATTAGTAAATAAGGAACACGAAAATGAATCCATACAAATGTATCAACTAATCAGTATTTAATCATTGCTGATAGAAAAAGAAATGTTTTTAGTAGAAAGAATAATTTTTGGATAATACATATATGTATATATTTTTTTAGGAAACTTAACATTTTTTTTTTGAATCTTAATAGATTTGTTTGAAAACTACAGATTGATTAAGATTTTAAATAGGCCATTTTTGATTTAGTATATATATATATATATATATATATATATATATATATATGCATGTGTGTCGTTCAATAATAATAAAAAAAAATATTTATGTTACATTATGACGGAAATATTCCGCTCACCACAGTATGTAAACACAATCTGGTATATGAATTTTGTATTAAACAATCACAGGATGACAGAAACATGTTTATTTTTAGCAACCTGAAGAGCAACGTAAAAAGTATTATATACGTTATATGAAATTAATTTTTTTACTCAGAATAAATATATATATATATATAAATAGAAAAGCAATGAATTACAAATTATTTAAAAATAACAATACTTCCGTATGTAAAATATCAATTTAAGTTATTTAAAAAAAAATGAATAATAAATATTTTTCAATGTTGAATAATTATTTAATTAACATTTTTTATATTACTTAAATAGACGAATTATAAACAATTTATAAATTTATTTATATATTTGCTTTAATTGAATTTTTTACCACTTTATTAATTTAATCGAATTGATATTTGTTGTCAAAGAATTGGATTTAGAACAGATTAATTCTAGTATAAATGATATATTTTCTCATGACGAGTGTTTGTATGTAATAAACCCAAATAATTTCATACACTCATCCATGTTCCAAATTTCAATCTTATTACAAGTTTACTAAATATATTACGAGTCGCATTGCCAAATAACACGTATCAATACGATAAACATTAAAATCAAATAAATTGAAATATGGAGTAAATTTTTATACTAAATCCCAGATATTTATGATAATTGTTGCAAGAAAAAAACGATTATTTCTAATATATAATAAAATATATACTAGTTTTAATATTTCGAAGAAATTCTATTAATCTATACAAAAACAATTTAATACTGGAAACGTTTTTATAAATAGATTCATATTTCTAAAACGAATTCTCTAATTCCTATATAAAACTGTTATATTTATACATACATATGTATATACAAACGTTTATACAAAAGAATATATAAAAATAAATGTATGTGAATATTTGAATACGCAAATGAGTACAAAAAAATAATTTTCACTTAATTAATGCTTATGTTTTAACGAAGATAAATTATTACGAGAAAAACAGTTTTATGTGGTTAAAAATAATAGTACAATAACATATATGTATATATAGTACATTTGCTATAATAATGGATATGATTATACGATAATAATCTAGTTAAATTATAAATCTTGGATATTTAACGTAATTTGGATGCAGACGAGTATGAACGAAATGTCGAATCTTTTTTCCCACTTTTGATAACTTATACTAATGTATTTTAAACACGAATAGATATATACTGTTAATTAATTACAAATGATATATAAAAGAATGTGAATATATATATAATCGTATTAAATATTTAAATTATAATTAAATTCTATTCTACTGAATGACGAAAGAATAAAAATAGTATTAATGTAACAAAAAAAATATTCTAAGAAAAATATAAAGAGTACGATTTTTTATTTAAAAAAACCTGAACAAAAAATATTTATTTTATGTGATTCATAGATCGATAATAATCTAAATTGTAGTAGCGAGGAGTAAGTAAATTCTTTTTTACATCAAAAAATGTTTTACTATCGACCATAAATTGAAATCATAATACTGTTCGTTTTTTGTATTATATACAAAACCAATATCATAAAAAAAATTGTGAACTTGTTCATACAGAAATGATTTTTAAGGTACCACAAGAGCGGAAGTGATTAAATGAATCCCGGAAGACACACAACCGGACGATGCAAAATTTACAATACTGCAACGGGATACGATATATATATATATATATATATATATATATATATATATATATATATATATATATATAAACAAATTTATTTATCCATATTTCTGCGTGTGTATGTGTATATGTACAATACATTGATCTGTGAACGTAGACATCATTTATATAGATTTTGGTGAACGAAGATTACGAAAACTAAAGAAACTGTACTCTAGAATGTAATGAAACAGCCGGCAATTGTAAGCTATCACCTGGCCGGCTGCAGAAGGCTTCAAGGCTTATACGTATGTACCGTATAGTGACAAGATGAACGAAATCTGTATGAGATTAGTACGACTGAGACAATATATGAAATGCAATATATGTTTGCGTTGACTTCAGCCGTGGGAAAATCGTTCCATAGGTACTCGGCATGGGGCAACGCGGGGCTTGGGGGCGGGCGACCGCAGCCAGGGACCTTACCTCCTGCATGTCTTGACAGAACATCCTCGTCTAGTCTACATGCTCTTGTCTCACTCGTCTTAATACAGTTGGCTGTTTTAGTCGTGCAATTCATCTGATTATATACATACATACATACATAATTACATACATACATACAAACATACAATATATATATAAATATATATATATATATATATATATTTGTTAGGACATGTGTATGTTTTTATTTCATTTTTGACAATGCGCAGGTGATTCTTTTTTAATTTTAAAGAATCACCAATTAATTTATTTTTCGAATCTATAAATAAAATTTAATCGATTTTTTCCACAGTTTTATATAATAGAAAGTTGACGACTATTCGGTTTTGATGTGCACTATTCACATTTCTGTAATATATTTTAGATTTTTTTCAAATATATGTGATAGAAAGTTGTTTCGAATGATTCAATCAAGTTTTTGTCGGTCAGGATGATAGACAGATAGTTTCGATCCCATGATTTTTATAACACGAACCATACAATTTATCGATTTACATAAATAGAAAGGGAAATAATCAATATATGGATTTGGTTAAATATATACGAATTTTATTATATCAATAGTTTTAAACACATCTGTGATAATTATTACGTCAATTAGTTTGAGATTCATTCAGTAATTAAATATTTAAATTAGAAGAATTTACTCGTGTTGAAATATAAATCATTTCATTCTATTTCTAAATAAAAAAGAAGATATAAATATATTAAGATAGACACTGAATAGTCCCAATATTCACACGTGATTAATGTAAATAAAAATAAACATAATTATTAATTCGTACGAATTGATTCACCTTTCATGAATAAATAACATATTATTCTATCAAAATACAAATAATTATCAACATTAAACAATTTTATAGATTCAATAAAAAAAAATTAGTTCTGAATGTCAATTAACCTCAAAGAAAATTCTTCGAAATGTTACTATTAAATTAAATTTAAAAATAATTTCATTTTTATATAATAAAAGTTTTTGAATAATATTCAATTTTAAACTGACGACATTATTTCAGTTTCAATTATTATTTACTCTGATTATCATAAAATTATTAAAACAACATACATATATATATATATATATATATATATATATATATATATATATATATATATATATATATATATAGGTATGGAATTTAATTAAATGTTTAGGACCTTGAACTATACTCAAGTTTATATCTTCTTTGGGAAGACTAATTTTTTTGCTTTAGATAAGTTTTGTTTTTTTTTTAATTTTTTTTATAACAGAGGTCAAAAGTTCTGTATATAAAAAGAGAACGTTAAACCTTTGATTATTTTATACAGGTGAACAAAAATTAAGTAATTATCAAACACGTATCATATAGGTTTGTATGTTTTAAATACATCAGTTATGAATGTTAAAGATATTAACATAAATATAAATTATTTATATTTAATAATTTCATGTTTTAATGGAACCTCAATTACACAATTGTTTATAGAAATAGGTATATTTAAGGATTAATGTCTCATTTTATGAAAATAATGAAAAATATTTGTGTATTTCAGTAGTTTTTTTTAAATAAAAAAGTACTTGATTTATTTGGCTATTCGACTGAAATATTTTCAAGGTTAAGAAAATTATATATATATATATATATATATATATAATTCTTCGAAAATTCGTTATAGTTTCTATTTATATACTACACAGTGAAGATAGTTAAAAATCTCGACTCACTAATTATGTGTATGACTAATACAACAAATATGAAATCTTTGAAAAAGTTAATACGCTTTTAAGTAAATGTATGATTGTATTAAGAGTATTTAATTAGGGAATTAATTGATGTTATTAATTACTATTGAAGTTATTTCATGAAATTTAAATTTAAGAAACATTTACAAATATATATATAAGTGAAATATACTTTATTAACATTTTAATTATTTAACCTTTCAACAACTGCAAATATTTGCAACGTTATCAAATCTAAGTTTGTTTTATTAGGCACGTTAATAGTTAGATTCGATGATATTAAAGATATTTTTATATTTTTCTACAGAAAAAATTATGGAAAACAACGTTGTTAATTATTGTATATTATTTAAAAAAAAATATAATTTTTTTTTGATTTAGATGATTAATTTAAGTGAAAATCCTTAGATTTTATTTACAAATCTCGATTTAATCTTATGATTGTTTAATTGAAATAAGACAGTTTTTATTTAATATCTTTTAAAATTAATAATAAAATAGAAATTAAATATTTATTTATAAACCTTTGTGTATTAATAATAAGAAACACGATTAAACATAAACATATTAACAAACTATATTGAAATAATAAACTGTACGAGATAAATTATTATATTAGGGTGTATTATTAGATTCGAAAAACCTGTCAGGAATTGTCGCAAGCCTTGAGCATAGTATGAAACAGTACGAAATGAAGTTCACAGCTGCCATATGTAGTAAAGTATAATTTTAGCAGCGGATGTTGACAAACTGGGACAAATAAATAATAGTTTTTGACAACTACTATTCAAAATAGTAATGTTGTCTGGTGCTGTTTTTTTTTATCTGATCTTCGTATTAATTTAATTTTAATTATGTCGTAGAGATTTAGTAATATAAACTACTATTTCGTGTTATATTATGATGAATGAGATTTGAAAACGATTGAAAAAATATATCAAGGAAATCATTTTACTCATTTCACACTGTTTTTTTTTTTTTTTTTGTTCATTTTATTAATGTGAAAAAGATATAAACGAATTATGTGAATATTTAATATTTGCATAAATTATTCGATGCATTTATATTAATAAAATGCCAATCGGATTCATAATTAATTATTGAAAAAAATTATCTCATAAGAAGATTTTAATTTGAAAAAATAAAAATAAAAATGCATTAATGTTGTTTTTAGTTAACATTTTATAGACGAATATGTCATTTTAATATAGAAATAAGATATTTTTGCATACATTTTATTTAAACGACTATATGATTTTTTTTTTATGAACAATTTTTTTTCGTTATTTTTTTATAACACAAATATTTACGATTTTTTTTTATATAATATAATAATACTTTTTTTCATATACGAATTTTAATACATAAATCGTCAATTAACGATGATTGTGAATTATAAGGGCCACTTTGTACTTGTATTAATGTTTTACAAAATATGGCCAATAGTAAAGTTTAACTCTTTATGTTTAATTTTTAATATAATTATTTAATATTGTATATTTTAAATATATATATATATATATATATATATATATATATATATATATATATATTAAAATTAACAATTGTAATTTATATACAATTATTCTCTAATAATATACAATACATTAATAATTAAAAAATTGCGAAATACACAAATAAATTGTGATATATATATATATATATCTTTGGTTATTGAAACGATAATTAATAAATAATTTTATTTTGTATATACAAAAGTATATTAAACAGATTAATTACTCATTCGAAAATAATAGAATATTCTAAACGTATTTAATAACAATTAATTGTTTATATTATCTTATGTTTTCCATTTTTTATATGACATTGTTGAATTTGTTTTTTTTCTAAATATTTTTCTAAATATATTGCAATGTATTTGTTATCTTTTTTATTTTAAATTGTTGTTTATTGGATATATATATATATATATATATATATATATATATATAATTTGAAAATACAACTTTTATAATACGATTATTTTTAGTAAGAACATCAATGAATTTGTAAAAAAAATATTTCCCTAAGTTTATTTTTGTTTATTTTTCTCAAGTACTCGTGTCCTCTTAAAGAACTGTTTATTTTTTTACTACTGAAATCCATAAATCTCAATACTGCAGATAAAAGAGGTTGTAACATAAATAATATATAAAAATTGTAATCGAATTAAAATCGAAATATTAAAAATCGTGATGATAAAAGATTATCGATAAAATGATTTATGTTCATTGAAAACATGTTCGTTCGAATTTCATAAAAAACCTAATATATAGGCATAAACCTTGAAGGTTTTCAAATCAACTACATATATAATATTATAAGTAACATAAATAATCAGTTACAGCATCCTTTCATGAAATCGCCATATCCTGTAAATATTAATTATGTAAATGTTAAAGTTATAACAACCAATCGAACTGATTGGACTTGATTTTTTTACATATTTCGTTTTAATATGTATATATATTGAAAATTCGAACGAAAATATTACAAGAGTATATGAAATTCGTAACAGATCATAATATTTCGTGGAATCTTAAATATAAACACATTAGTTCGGTGTTATTTCCGTAGCCATGTCGTATTAAATGCACTGTACATTCAGTTCTACTATACGTTGTTTCTCAAGTGGCAGGATATGAGGAGGCAAGCAGATAGAACTGAAATACAGAGCACATGTATTTGTGGACACATGCACGTATGCTAGTATGGTATTTGTTCATATAAAACAACGTGTTTTATATATATATATATATATATATATATATATATATATATATATATATATATATACATACACACACACATACATTCACACGTTTACACACCTGAATTTATAATATGAAGTTATGATGCTTAAAAATAGTCAAATTTAGAAACTAATTAAATGATTACTCATAGTTATTTTTTTATAAAAACAATAATAACAAATGGTATAATATGTGTATTTAGTTCAGTAATAAAAAAAATACACAAATATTGATATTTCATTCAATTGACAATTAACATACATTTATTATTGAACATAATAGAGGCATCAATAGTTGAAAATATTAAAAAGGTTATAAAATATTTCATATAGAACTGAAATTTAAAAAAAAAATAGTAAAAATAATTGGTGAATTTATGATATACATCAAAGATTATTTTTGTTAATTTTGAGAATTTCATACAATATTTTTTTAACATATTTACAAATATTTATTTTAATATTTAATTATATTGTTGTAGAATACAATTAATCGATAGAATATTAAAAAATCAAACAAATATATATATATATATATATATATATATATATATATATATGTGTGTGTGTGTGTGTATAGATTGGACAGACAAACAGATTTATATATTTATATAAAATAACAAATTCTAATATATATTTATTTCGTTTAAATAATAAAAATGATACATGGTTGTAATCGATGTGGATTATTTCCCGGAAGCTATTTAAGTCTCAGATTGTAAAATCGTGAAGAAGTTAATGGTTCGTATACCTGAAATGCTTTCATGTTAGTCGATGCACTTTTTCTCATCTCAATTTGAATTTTTTTTCATGTCTGTTTTAACAAACATAATAAAAATATATTTTACAATTTAGAAATCACGCAAAGACATTAAAAGTTATTAAGTTTATTTCTTTAGGAAGTTTCAATTAAGACACGTTAATCGTGTAATTAAAGATATATTATTAAAAACTCGATTTGATTTTATTATATATATATATAAAGAGATATATGTATATATGTGATGTGTATTTGTGGATATGTGAATAATTTTGAAATAAATTAAAAATTATTTCATTGAAATATTATTATTTTAATGTTTTATTAAACATTACATCGTTTGAAAAATATTAAATATTTTTTTATACAACTTTATTGACGTAATATGTAATAAACAAAGATGATTATAGATAGATTCTCATTATTGTGTGATATAAAGTATGGTATTTAATATTTCATTTATTATTATCTTGATATTGTTGTACAATATATATATATATATATATATATATATATATATATATATATATATATATATATATATATTATGTGCGTGTATACAAATGTGCAGAGTGCATTATTAAATAAAAACTATTGAATAATAGTACATAGTACATTTTTTTTAATATTACATAATTATTAGTTATTCAAATAACATGGCTGTAAATCTATAAAATATTTAAGTTAATATTGGAAAAAGTAAATTTTCAGTTGAAAAATATATAAGACATTTAAAATATTCAAATAAATTTGTATACACACATACATTATTGTATATAGAGTTCATTTAAACGCAGATTTATTTACGTCTCGTATAAAAATGGTACATAAACACTTCCTAGCCGGTAAAAATTCATTCAATAAAAGAAAAAAAAAGATATGTTCAAATGTCTTTAAAAAAAATCACTATTCGACATATACCATACAAGCATACAGTAGAAAACATTGAGGCGGGTTTATTTATTTATTTACACATGATATAAATAAACATTCGAGTTTCCCTTAAATATAAATATTTAAACTATAATAATTTTACCTGTCTGACAACAATGAGAACAGCAGCGAGATACACCAACGGGTTTGTTATCCAATTCATGATTATGAAACGATTGATTAATGATATCACAATATCGATTGAATATTTGTTATTGAATTAGTTTAAACTATTAATTATACGGGTTTATTTAATAATTTATTATGTGATTGTTACCGCAGTAGTTGTATAAAATAATGAATACTTGTATTATCACACCTCGCCATTGTTTATATATCTAGATTTCTTGATGTTCGCGAATTTTTATTAAGTAAAGTACACAATAAGTCACATTTAATATTATCGAACGTTTAATAAACAATTTAAAAGATATGTATATACATATACACAATATATGTATATACACATACATATAATCGTACGAATTATGCACAAAGTTGAATAAAATTCGAATGACACAGTATTTAATTAAATTAAAATAAATAAACTAGTCATAAAATATGCACGCATTATTAAATTGATAATTTTTTGATACATACATATATATATTAATTATTTATGTATTTATATGTATATATTCATACTGATTTATATATGTATATAGATGTACGAATACATATATAAATTGATAAATAACACTTGATTTTTACAATATTTTTTTAAAAAAAGTCAGTAGCAACATCTTCGAATATTGTTGTTTAATGTAGCACAGAATTAAATACATTTTTCATTTAAAACTAATCGACAATATTACATGTAAACGTATTTACAGATAATTACTGTGATGTAGAGTCATCTTATATTGTTGTCACGTTGAGAATCGTACGAAAAAGTCATAGAACGAACAACAATTAATTTCGGCCAAACGATAATGTTCAGCTAAACAAGAAACGATTTATATATATATATATACATAATAAACATATAAATAACACTGGTTTTAACGATGCAAACGCACGCGGTTAACACAAAACTCATCAAATTGTCGTAAATAAAACACACGCACTCAATGATTTTTGATAAGATTGAAAGAATAGTAAATTGTGTCACAGTGGCAAGAACACGACACTAAAGCGACTACACTACAGACTGTGACTGAAGCTTTCAAGCGCCACACTAGTAGTCAAAAAATTGAATTTCTCCCACTCGTTTGTTGTGTAGAGCGCGTTATACAAGTCTAGCATCTGCTGCCAAAAATATATATACATGTATTTATAGGTGTATATGAAAGTATATATACATATCAATATATCAATATATATACACGTGTGTGTATGTATATGTATTTTTTTTCTTAATATATGTATATATAATTTATTTATATTTTTTCGGCGTTTACGTCCAAGTATATTAATAATAGTGTAAAATATAGATAAACGATGTACTATTTATTTGTTAACTTTGAAGCACTCCATCGTGTTTACTTGATATCAATGTATTTGAAAATCAACGAAATAACGGCGCGTCGCTGATTTTCTCAATTTTCTTGCATGTTATATTCACACGACGGTTTTTAATATGACTGACTATGTGTTGAACCAGCCCTCAACTAAAATGCGCCACCACGTTGGAGTGTGCTTATAAAGTAGGGAGAAGGGATGAGTAAAGTAGCAGCTGCAAGTTTTACGCTTGTTCGTTCGTTCGCCCGATTATATGAATGTATATATATATATATATATATATATATATATATATATATATATATATAAAACTTTATGAAAGTGTGTGTGTATGTAAAAGAATATACTACTAGTCGGCTGACAGTTTAGGGGCACAGTGTATTTTCACCTTACGTTTTTGGATAGGTAGTCAGGAAAACCGACGGCAGAGTTTTTTACAACAGGATAATGTACATACCCTCGGGACCTACCATGTGTATATATATATATATATATATATATATACCCGTTCCTTAATTTACGCGGATTATCCGTTCCACGTGGATTTGTTTTACGCGAATGAAAATCGCGTAAATTGAGTCTGTCAGTACAATAGAAAAAATATTGGAAATAAAAGCTAGTAAAGTTGTAGAAACACATATTTATTTCACATAGTTTAACAAAAAAATAATGACGTTTTAGAAACCAAAAGTAAATAAATTTTATTCGGTGTCACTATTGCTACTGTAATTCAAAACAATCAACCTTTTATATATTTTTATCGTGTTTAGATACGTTCAAGTAAGATTTTTCGCCACTCTAATATATAATAAATTCCATGAAAAATTATATAAAATGAAATCTATCTGACCGCGTATAAAAAGTGCCGCGTAAATTAAGTCCCACGTAAATCAATACCGCATAAAAAAAGTCCCACGTAAATCAATACCGCATAAAAAAAATCCCACGTAACTCAATACCGCGTAAAAAAAGTCCTGCGTAAATCAATACCGCGTAAAAAAAGTCTTGTGTAAATCAATACCGCGTAAATTGAGGGACGGGTGTGTGTATATAAATATATATATATATATATATATATATATATAATATATGTATATAATAAAAAATCAATTAAGGGTAAGAAAATAAAAAAACGACATTCTTTCGTGAAAATAGGCTGTAGATACTAGGGTTGTTCTAATCTTGCAAAGAAACTCATTAACTTTTTTTTAAATATGATATTTTGATAAGTTTTCTCAATTTCGTTGTTATCAAATCTTCATTACTACTCTCAGTCGTTTATAAATTGACAGTAGATAGAGAAACGCAGTATTGAATGATTTATTTAAATGAAAGCTAATATACAGGTCATTTTAAGATTTACAAATGGTACTCGTATGTGATTGAAAATAAATCAATCAGTCACCTTTAACTATTCAATAATTATGATATTAACACGTTCGCAGACCTGAACGCTAAAGCATTCATTTTCATTGTGATGCAGAATGATGATTGCTATAGTATTCAATTTTAAAGCCAATTATTATTCATTTAATTTTATATAACCTTAATTTTTTAATTAATTGTATATAACTATTGAAATGTAATATTCTGACTACTCTTACAAAATATGCTTAATCGAATTTCGGATATCACAATTAATTTAAAAAAATCACCTGTCTATTTTTGCAGCTCATTGAAACTTACTGTCCGCGAATGTGTTAATTATTATAATAATCATTAAATACTTTTTTAAGATCGTCTATTATCGATGTGACTGATTCATTTCTACTAAAGTGAATTTATCATACTATTAAAATAGACAGTAATAGTTTATAATAAATATTTATAACATTGTTACTTCAATAAAAAAATTGGAGTTTCAAATATCTAAATTTTCTTGATTGGTAATTCTATGTATGTTTAAATATATCAATTAGTATCAAATTTGTAAAGATATTTTTTTAATAATATATATATATATATATATATATATATATATATTAATTGCAGAAATAGAGATTAGAATCCTTACAAGCCCTTCATTTATCTGAATATTTTAATCTCATAAAGATCTGTTATTTTTATAAAAATCGTCTATTATCTTTAGATAACAAATTACACATAGAATCATCTTAATATGTTTTATTAAGGAGTGGAAATGACCTATTTGACATTCGACAGGATTTGCAAAGCTGCTCCTTTTGCACATATATATAAATATAGATATAAACATGCATATGTTCACCTTGCTCCGGATATCCGGACTCCTACTTCTCCCTTAAATCAACACTAACCACGGGAGCGGAAGTAACGTGGAAAGGAAGTCGATCTGTGATGTTTGTTCACTATGTACAATACGTATGCACGTGTGGTTTTACTGTGGTGGTTGGTACCTGATGCTGTATACTTAACATAGATATGTGTGAGTACAACTACACATGTGGATCGGTGTGTACATAATCCTCGACATTTATAGTTAATGGTTTCGTGAACGTGTGTGTGAATGTGAATCTCGAGATCCAGATTTAAATTTCAAACGTATCATACGTTATGGTCGATATTTGCGAATATTCGGTTTTGTTTACAATAATATTTATTTAAAAATATACAGTTTCTTATATTCATTTATTAGTATTTTCATTAATTTTTAATATTCCTTATAATTAATATTAAAGTATGTATGTGTGTATACGATTATCGTTTAATTTAAAATTATATACAAAAATAAATAACCAACTACTTATCTTTTATATTTCGACAACAAATTTCCGAATCGTCTCTAAATAAATAATAAAAATGGTCTGTCATTTCAAACATCATCTGGTATTGACATGATGCATTGTATATATGCAATTGCTACCTGGAAAAAAATGGTGATGTTTTTACTTTTCGTTTACGGTACGATATTACAAAAAATAACTTCTTGTCTTCTATCAGTTCATTATTTTTGCTGACAAACAAGATTTTTGCACAAATATTGAACGGTTGGAGATTATTCACTATTTAGAAATATTAGGTATTAAAATGATACATCAAAACAGCTTATTCATAGGAGTAAACATGAATATAAATATATATATTCATATTAATTATAAATTAAATAATGATTATAAATAAAAAATTAAACAAATTTATTTGGAAAGAAATTTACAAATATAATGATTGCATTTAGTTACAGAGTTATATTTCTTTTTAAAAAATATTTTAAAAAAAAATAAAGAGTTTTTTGTAATATATTTTTCCATCCATTCTTTAATTATTTCTACGTAACTTGATTATATTAAAAACTGTTTCACAGTAACGTTTTAAATACGACATGAAAAAGCTTTTAAGGTTTGTAAAAAGTATATATTTTCTTGCTATTAATCAAAATAATATTATTTCAATCTATCAATCAGTTTATATTATCTGACTTAATTATTATTGTTAGATGAAATATTTATAATATTTATTTATTACAAATTACATATGTCATCCACACTTAATTAAAATTGATTGTATACAAATAAAAATAACTGGAAATTATTTTATTTATTTTTTATTTCAAATTAAACAATTGTTTTAGAAGTGATTTATATATACATACATTTAAAATTTGTCAAATTACAATGCTTTATCAAATTTGTCATTGAATTATTAATCATCTATGTCAAGAGAAATACTGGAGTTATTACAAAATAATTGAGTGTAAATTGAAGGAAAAAAGATTTCTTTGTAAAACGTACATAAATGTAGCCAAATTAAATCATTTAAAAATGAATTTAAATATTTTTACTGTGACAATTTTAATAAGCATGATTATCAACTGTGCTATGTTAAAAAGTTCTATCTCTTTGTCTATTTGATCTTTCGACTTAAGGGGTTATACGCAGTTAGAAATTTCAAAAAATCGATTATTTTTTTTTTGCATTTTCGGAATGCACATATATTTGAGTATATTCTCTGAAAATTTGAAGTAAATCCGATAAATATTTATTATACCATGTAAGTTGAAAAAAAATTTTTTTAACTATGTGTAAACTACTTTCGAAACTTCAAACGCGTTTATCTCAAAACGGTGTTTTCATAGTCGGTGATCTCGATATCTCAGAAATGGCCTCAATTTTCCACACAATCTTCTCAAATATATTCCTCAGGTATTGAACGAAGGAATAAGGTTTACAAAAATTATTACTATTTTTTTTAAACAATTTGGAGCGAAAATTTTAGTAAAAAACAAAAAAAATTTTTCAAGTAGACGCCATTTTGTCAAAAATGAAAATTTTTATTATTTCTTCATTCAATACCTGCATTAATCTATCCTTTAAAAGAATTGACCATATTTTTTGATTTCGGATAATCCAAACCGCCGATATGGAGATCACCGCCAAGCGCCTTTTTTTGGAGGTCGTTCGGGACATCGTCTGCAGGAGCGGTGCACTTCAATATTTTTTTATGATCGACATGTTATTTTATTCTTGAAAGTAGAATCTATTCAAATAACCATAATTTGTAATTGCAAAATAAATACTGTTTCTAAAAAAAATTCCTAAAAAAACGTCGTTTTTGCGCCTCGCAACTGCGTATAACCCCTTAACATGAATACATTTTTTTTTGTGTATTTTTTCAGGGTATTTGTGTATTTTATTTAAATATAAATTAATGATTTTGTTGAAATAATTTCTATTGAAATAAACCATAGGTGAAGTAATAAGTAAATCTTGTTATTTTATATGTAAATTGAAAATTTACCAACAAATTGTTTAAAGAAATAATTGTGTATGAACATGTGATCTATACGTAATATGTATGTGTGTATAACAATGGATATACGATCCATCCGAAGAAAAAAAAATACAAATATCTGTACACGTTAGATCGGCAAGTTCTGTTGATAGATTCGCTAAGAAAATAGAATTGTCTGTCGATCCTATTTTCCGTCTGTTTCTTTCTTTGTACGTTCCTTATTCTTTTTTTGTGAAACATCTGCTGGGTCCTTCCTACCACCCAGAGATAATACGCGACAATGAGCACAGCTTGCGCGTACACTTCGGCAACGACCGTTTATTTTCGGGCGCGTGCCAGCTCAGGCCGAACACGTTACACTTGAGCGAAAAACGCTCATCGGCCAAGAAGTTTCTGTTCTGTAACGTTCGCTTATTTTCTGTTCTTCGTTTCCATTCATAACAACAGGGTTGCATTCGCTAGAGCGTATTTGCGATGTCATTATATATATATATATATATATATATATATATATATATATATATATATATATATAATACACACACTCATGCACATGTATGTCTGTGCGTCAGTGTGTAATAGAAACATAATACATACATGTTTGTGTGAATTAAATTATCGTCACTATTTATTAGGGCCTGCATATTTATTAGACCAACGATGCATAATTTACGTTTTAAATAATGTCTTCCTTTTTCTTATTATGTTTATTGTTAAAATTAACTCACGAATTATATACAGTCTATAAAGTAGAGATGAGTCATAATTTACTTAAAATTGTTCAAATAGATAAACAGACGAAATTTCAATAGATTTATATTAAAATAATATAATTTAATTTTGTAGTTACAAGATACAATATTCAAAAAATAATTAAATTACACTTTTATATATATATAATATAACAAATAACGATTGTAATATTTTTAAACAAATTTTTTAACGAATATTTTAGTTGTCAAATTCGTTTCAATCAATAACAGTTTAAGACACAACATCGTATATAATATTAATAGTCAACTGGAAATATTAAACTTCTGCGAACGGAGACAGTATGTCACGTATCACAGGTTTCTGAACATATTACAACCCTTGGTAACCAGATGGTTCACATGACAAGAACATCTTATTGAGTTTGTGCTATTTAGTTTTATATTACAACAATGTTCTCGATATTAATATGTTTAAGTCATTATTCATATCTCACTTATTTCATTATATATATATAAATATATATATATATATATTTACATCACCTATACCAGGGTTGTCCAACCTCTAGGAACCCAAGGGCCGCAATACGAAAATAAAAATTATCCGCGGACCGCATCCAAAATAAAAAAAACATTTTTTACTGTTTAACTATGTTTTATTGAAATATTAGACAATATTAACAAAATTGTGTATTTCAATGAGAATTTTGCGGTAACTCTGTTTGTAGTAGCCAAACGCAATAAATTTGATAACGATTTGTCCGTCATGGAACTTCTATATTTAGATTTTATAAATGTCATTGTTGAAAAGGTACTTTCACAAAGATAAGTACTGCCGAACATTGACCCCATTCTAAGACCAAAGTCTCGCAATTTAGGATACTTTCCTTCTGGTAATAATTGAAAAAAATCTCGTCCTGTTTCACATTTGTTACTAAACAAGGGATCTGTTTGCAAATCACACAACTCGAACTGCAAATCGGATTTTATGTTTGTAATATTAACCCTTTGCACTCGAAGCTTTTTTCATTCATATTACCAATAACTCGAAGCAATTTCAATAGAAAAATCATATTCACATATAAGAAAATGATATGCGTAGTAACAGTTTTTTTTACAGTTATATAAACAAAACTTTCTTGAACAGATATCATTTGCAATTTGTTAAAAGAATAAATGAAGTTATTACGATTTGTTTTTGTCCTTATGTTATGAACTGAAAATTATTTGCATTGTCTCCATAGCGGAGCCCTCGAGTTTAAAGATAAATTTTAAATGGCTCCGTTCCGGAGTCCTCGAGTACAAAGGGTTAATAGTTAAACGTTGACTAAAAAATAAAATATCTTGTTCAAAATTTCCAAAATCGAAATATCGTTCTTCAAATTCCTTGATTATATCTTCAATATATTCTACATGAGATGAAAATTATGTTTCCTCAAAATTATTCATTTCTTCGAAATGTTCCTTGCAACTAGGGAAAAAAGTAAAGTCGCTATTAGCTAAGCCCCTTCGCGGGCCGCGGTTTGGACAGCTCTGACCTATACAGTACAATTAATTTTGATAAGACAATAATAAGTTTTAAACAAACATTTATTTATTACACACTTTCATTTAACCTAATTATACAAATATATATATATATATATATATATATATATATATATATATATATATATTAAACAAAAACACACCAATTGTCGTTAGTAATTATATTTATTAGTCCTTCAAAGAAAATCAGAAAAAATACCATTCAAATAACATATGGCAAACTACCTTAGAGTTTTAAAAATATATTTAAAGATAGGGAGTGTGGAATATACGTTTATGTACAGGTACACATACACACACACACACACACACACATATATATATATATATATATATATATATATATATATATATATATATATATATATGTCGTATTGGTATGAAAAATAGGACGATATACATAAAATCATATGTATATTTGTATGGGATTTATATAAACGTCCATTTATATATATATATATATATATATATAATGCGTTATATGCGCGCAATCTGCTAGCATCCGGCACAACTTTGCCGCTTCCGGAGGCTAGTGGATCAGTGCGTCTCACCTGTATGAATAACGACCATCTTTTATGGCCCTTTTATCCTATGGGCTAACATTTTGACAATAACCAACCTCAGTCTGTAACTAAATAAACGAACAACACAACTGTATATATATATATATATATATATATATATATATATATATATATATATGTATGTATGTATGTATGTATGTATGTATGTATGTATGTATGTATAGCAGAGTGGTGTTCTAACGAAAAACCCTTAAATATGTTCAACAACTGTTGCATTTGGCCCGTACAACACCTGTACTAGTGCTGTAGTCAGTGCCAATTGATTTTTAGTGTATGCATATTTATTTTCATGCAATGACTAATATTGAAATATTTTCTGTACAGACAGTTACAGTTATTTTTAATTTAAACGTTTATTATTAACAGATGTAATGACAATTATTCGTCGTAATAATAAAAAGATTTGTTTATAGAGAAGCAATTGAAGAAAATCATGTATTAGGGATATGAAGATTTGACATATATCATATTTTAAGGAGGGAATTTATAGTAAATAATATATACACAATTTAATTATAATATCATAGATATATAAATTATCGATAAAACTGATTTTATTTGCTATCGTTTAAGGTACAATAACTTAATTACAATGATTCAATATAAATATACAATTACATATCATTATTTTTTTTTGTATGCTTTTTCCCAGATTCTTGATAAAATGGCACATAGAAAATTAAATAAATAAAGAACAAGATACAAATGTTCATATAAGATTTATACTTGGAAATAATGGATTAAAGAGAGATTCATAATTGAAAATAGATTGTTATTCAGTAATTATTGAACAAGCTGAATATAAAAAATAATATATAACTAATACATCTTTCTCCCTTTCCCTATCTATATATGTCATCACTATCATCATCATAAAAGCCTACTCATAAGCCTAGTATAATTTTTCCTAAATATTTTATTTCATTCATTTTTTTACAAATCTCTTGAACATAATTTGAATTTTGTTTATATTTTCTGAGTTGTCAATTATAATTAATTAATTAGAAAATCGTTTTATGATCAATATTATCCTTTAATTTTAATATCTTTATTTTTGAAGTTTACTTTTTTATATATATATATATATATATATATATATATATATATATATATATATATATATATATATATAATACAAATCAATATAAAAATATTATACTTAAAGATTTTTACTAAATGAACCGATTGCAAGCAACGTCTTCACATCGTCCAAACAGAAAACATAGAAAAATCATTCTGTAGTTTTGAAAAGCATCTGCGTTCGATGCTCGCAAGCTGCAGAAAACCTTATCGACGGTGCCAATGCTTTACATCTGTGCTCGCATCTGCTGTACGCCAATAACCACCACAGATTATTTCGGCACGCCACTTCTCCATTTTGGTCTTATGTACCTACTTAGATACATTCAACCTTCGCGCTACATCGCGTACGGATTATGCTTTCGATTCTCTCTTCCTCCCTCCTTGACATTAAGCCATAGACGAACAATCAAATGACGCTTTTTACTTTAATTACAACAAATAATCCATTCTGTTTGATTCTTTTATCTGGTGGAACTTTTTAGAGTAATAAGTATAATTTATTGTATTTAACAGTTTAGTAGAAAAAACAGTTGGGAATATTTTAAATCATCTAATCGTTAATTAACTATTTTTTATACTATTTAATATCGTTTATGAAATCAACTCGGAGCAATGGATCGTAAAATCAAAACTAATTAGATATTGTTTTAATCCGTGTGAAAAGTATTATACGAATCACTTGAAAAAGATTAAAAACAACTGTATTTAATAAATATAAATAAGGAATATTAGACTGAATTTAAACAAAACGAAACTCTACATAAAAATCAAATAACGGTAAAATCCAATCGAATAAAATAGTCAATATAGAAAATAATAAAGAACAGTTAAGACGATGTCATATCAAAATTGAATAACAGAATTTAAACATAATTGCATTAGAAACATCTGCATGAATTGATTATTTATAATTTTTTATATTAATTTATTTTATGGCGATTTGTAAAATAGTTCTTTTCAAATTCAAGGTAAACAACTTTCTTAATTAAAATAATTAATTTTTAATGAGATTCGATCTATGGCCCGATTGATTATTAGATTGAAATGCAAATCGTTAAATCATGTTTACGTTTATTTTACCGAAAAAATATTCAAATATGCTTTAAATAAGAACAAATTGATATTGCACGGAATTATATGCTAGTTAACGAATTAAGTAATTTCGTACACGAGTCAAAATTAATTTTTATTACACACACACACACACACACACACACACACATATATATATATATATATAATTAAATGTATGTTTTACATATTATTTATAAATAGTACTAATTAAAAAAAATCAATTTAACATTACAACATCTACCTTGAAAAATTAAATACATAGATTCAAAATACGTATATTTTTGAATAGAATCGATTAATAATTTCAGTTTTTTGAAAAAAATAAATATTGGTAGTCCAATGAATATAAATAAAAATAATGACATTTTTTTAATGAATAAGTTGATTAAATATTATGGTATTAAAAATTCATTAATATATTTACTTTAATGACAAACGTACACGTGTATATGTACATATATTTAATAAATATATATGATAAATATTAAATACATAGTTTATTTAATTCACTGCTGTCTGTTTAATAAATTCATTCAGTTTAAAAATATAATAAAAAATATTGTATTCTTTTTCAAAGAAGAATATAAGTTGATATTATGATTGGATTAAATTATACATATTTTATTTGAAAGTTCAAGGAGTTCTAAAACTATACATATTTTTTATAGTAATAAATATTTGGTTGAGATCCGTTTATAATATAATTAATTATACTTATTCTCATATCAAATAAAAAATAATAATAATGAATGAAGAAATACAATAGTACAGTAATTAATTAAACAGATAAGGTAATGTTTTTGTGTAATTGTAATATTTTTTTAAGGAGTATATAAGTACATTTATTAAAATGATAATTATTTTTTATTATATATAAAGTTATTAAAAAAATATTCAACAATGAAAAAGATATATTTAACTATTTACTGTATGTCAAATATCGATACAATTTGGTAAACACCATACAAATTCTCATAGTCATTTAATGTACAATTAATACACGAAATAAAAATAATGTGATTGTTGATGATGGTAATAAATCAAATCGAGATGATCAGTCTATTTTATTATTTATACATATTATATCGAATGAAGATTTATGATGAAATATATATACAAAAACTAACAATTGATTATGTGAAAAATGTCTGTTTATACGATGATTGCAAGGTTAAAGAATGTGACGCTAAATTTCAGTCACTACCGGACTGAATGACTCATTTTATGGAGGAATTCATATAAAGAACGATATTGTGAGATTAGTTCAAGATATACACAAACATATATACCTAGTGGAAATTACATACCTTTTTTTTTCTTTAACACGAAAGGAAATTTAACTATTTTTATATTTATACATAATTATGTTACATGGATCTTTAATGTGTATTCTGTATTTACATTTAAAACATACACACACACAAATACATATATATATATATATATATATATATATATATATATATATATATATATATATATATACAATTTAAATTCATTTAAAAATAAAATATTTATTTCAATATAAACGAATATATTTTTTATTTAAACCATTTAAGAACAATATTAAAATAAAATCACAGACTTTTCTTTTTTTTTTAAATTCTTCAACATGTCAGTCAGTAATGTAAAGAGCCATCCAATTATTTATCACTTTAAACCTTGAATACTATCATAATATTATTGTATTAAGAAATTTAAGTACGTTAATCTTGTACGAGGGTAGTCCCATAAGTACCCGGCCTGACCTAGAAATGGTTGTAGTTGTTTGAAAAATATCACTGTATTAGAAAGTACACAATCTATAAAGCATATGTTTCAATTTTGAGGACGCCACGTTGTTTAGTATTTGTTTGGCAGCCATCAATAGTGAATGTTTTCAGTGAATTTGTGAAAATGGAGAAAATTGGTCATCGTTACGTGATACAATACTTTTATTTGAAAGGCCTCAGCTCAACCAATATAAAAGCTGAACTGGATTCTACTCTGGATGAGTCTGCTCCTTCGTTTACAACAGTGAAATATCGGGTAGCATAGTTTAAACGAGGCCGTACGAGCTGTCAAGACGAGCATCGCAGTGATCGACCAAACGAGGTAACGACTCCAGAAATGGTGAAGAAAATCCACAAAGCGGTATTGGATGATCGTCGACTGAAAGTGCGCGAGCTAGCAGACATAGTAGGCATTTCAAAAAGTGCCGTACATCGCATATTATCTGAAAATTTGGACATGAGAAAGCTGTGTGCAAAATGGGTGCCGCGTTTGCTCACACTCGAGCAAAAACAGTGTTGTGAAGATGTTTCAATTGAGTGTTTAGCGAAGTTTCACAGTAACAAAGCAGAATTTTTGCGCTGTTTCATAACCATGGATGAAACATGGGTCTATCACTTTACACTCGAGACAAAAGAACAATCAAAACAATGGACTGAAAAAGGAGAACCGGCTCCAAAGAAGGCGAAGACCGTTTCATCTGCAGGCAAGGTCATGGTGTCGGTTTTTTGGGATGCGCGTGGAATAATTTTCATTGACTATCTTGAAAAAGGAAAAACTATCAACGGCGAGTATTATGCGAACTTATTGCAACGTTTGAGTGAAGAAATCAAGCAAAAACGGCCGCATTTGGCTAAGAAGAAAGTGTTGTTTCATCAAGACAATGCACCAGCTCACAAATTATTGCAATGGCCAAAATTAATGAATTAAAGTTTGAATTGCTACCTCATGCACTCTATTCGCCAGATTTAGCCCCCTCGGATTATTTTCTGTTCCCAAACTTGAAAAAATGGCTCAGTGGTCAAAGATTTCCCAACGATGAAGAAGTGATGTCGGTAGTTAATGGGTATTTTGAGGAGCAAGACAGTTCTTATTATAAAAAGGGTATCGAACTTATTGAACATCGCTGGGAAAAGTGTATAGAACTGAAAGGAGATTATGTTGAAAATTAAATATATTTTTTTCCAAAATTGTTGTGTTTTCTTTGTTGGGTCGGGGACTTCTGGAACCACCCTAGTATTACATACACATAATAATATGAAAATATATTTCAATATTAGAAATTTAAGAAGAGGATAACAAACAAAAAAACTAACATCAGGTTTTATTGACTAGAATTTATTTAAAAAAATACGTTAAAATTGATTTTACATATTTTATATATATATATATATATATATATATATATATATATATATATATATATATTTGTGTGTGTATGTATATTAACTGTAATCAATCAGAAAACATTAATAAATATAGTTCAAATATTGAAAAATATGTAGTGTTTGAGTGAGGAAAATTCTGAAAACTGGGACGAATCTCCATGCTCGGCCTAAATATATTAAGTTTATGAATGTTATTTCCAAGTATTTAAAATAGTTATAGAAAGTGTGTATTAGCTGCAATCGACTAGAAAACATTATAAGAATATAATAAACGAATCAACAATCTCATTAAAGTTTTTAAACAATGTAGTTGCATGATTTGTCACGATATTCGATAATGTTTTCTACCACGAATACAGCTTAGCTAATACAAGAGTAATTATTTTCAAATCTTATTTTGGCCAGTGACCGTACAATACAAAAACAAAAGTAAAAAATATAAATGCCAATTTGTCATGTCTGTGTACTCAGTACTTGTGATGTTTTATATAATTTGACACCATCGAGTGTATAGAATAAAAACAGATATTTAAAACATTAATTGAGTATTGTATTTCTCAATAATTTTTTTCATATTCTATATATATATATAATTTTAAGTAATCCCCTCATATTAAAACAAACCGGTTTAAATCAACAATGATGTAATCATTTGTCACAGCATCCAAAATGATACACAATACTGAATTAACAGTATGCACCTTATTTGAAAACATATTCGATCATATACAGGTTATACAGTAAGCAATTATGATTACATATGAGTGAATTTTTGGTGAGTGAAATATTTGTGTGACATGTGTATGCATACGTCATACACAATTATATTAACATAGAACGTATGGTTACGTTAAACGGTCGCTAGGTTCGAGTCTCGGCACCCGGTTCAGTCCAAGTGGCAGCTGGAAGTTGCATGTTCATCACAATCGATATATATATATATATATATATATATATATATATATATATATATATATATTATGTATAACAGCTGCGGCGATAGATTTTAGCCATGGGCCTATATATGACGGTGCGGTGTATAACTGCGGGGTGGCTGCTTGCGCCAGGTGCATTGGGCGACACTGCCACACTCGCCTAATTATTATTTTTTACAATGCAAGTCAATTCAACAACAACGTACACGAGGTCGATACCATAGCCGTAACTCAATAACAGTTGAGGTTTTCATTTTTTTTTATAACTGACTTTAGTAATAATGTTTGGTAGTGAAAGAATTGATATTTAAATGATTTTTTTCAAAAACAAATATGTGATTAGAACATAGAGACAATTGTTTATAATTATTATAATTGTTTATATATTTATCATCTATATATATACAATTTATTATTAAATTAATGAATGAATTATAATACTACATTCTAATTTTATGGGAATATTTTATCAACTTTAGAATAGTTTTAAATATTTAATTGTACTTTATGAATATTATGAAAGTATTTCTAGGTATTCTACATGCTTGTTATACGGTATGAAATATATATATATATATATATATATATATATATATATATATATATATATATATATATATATATATATATGTATAATAAATTCTTGATAATTTTTTTCATACAGATTTTTCCATATAGATGTACTACATACATTTAGACATTTAAAAAATGATTTTATTTTTTTATAGTTTTTGATCCCGTCATAAGATATAAATAATAGTCATATGATTATTAAGTAATTCTTAGATAATTTTCATTTAATTAAATTTTATCTATGTTTAATTGAATTTTTAAATATTTTTTTATTGAAATAAACATTTAATATGTAAAAATGACAACTGATTTGAAAATTTAAAAAAAAATAGTTTAAATCAGATTTTTGTAGTTTCTTCATTTAATTTTTATTCCCTACTACTTAGTGTCATTGAAATAATGAAAAACTATTCATTGACTAATAAATTTTCCATAAAAAAATTCTTATTTGCTTCTTTCTATTTACTATTAGTCTCTCAAAATTTTCATTAATTTAAAACCTTTTTCTTAATTCTACATCAATGAATTTTCTTTTATCTATCCCATATATATATGTATAATAAATTCTTGATATTTTTTTCCATACAGTTTGCATATAGATGTACCACATACATTTAGACATTTAAAAAATGATTTTATTTTTTTATAGTTTTTGATCCTGTTATAAGATATAAATAATAGTCATATGATTACTAAGTAATTCTTAGATAATTTTCATTTAATTAAATTTTATCTATGTTTAATTGAATTTTTAAATATTTTTTTATTGAAAAAAACATTTAACATATAAAAATGACAACTGATTTGAAATTAAAAAAAAAATAGTTTAAATCAGATTTTTGTAGTTTCTTCATTTAATTTTTATTATCTATTACTTAATGTCATTGAAATAATGAAAAACTATTCATTGACTAATAAATTTTCCATAAAAAAATTCTTATTAGCTTCTTTCTACTTACTATTAGTCTCTCAAAATTTTCATTAATTTAAAACATTTTTCTTCATTCTACATCAATGAATTTTCTTTTATCTATCCCATATATATATATATATATATATATATATATATATATATATATATATATAATTTTTATAGTAAAAACATGCCCCCTAATTGTATTTAACACCCTATGATATGCATAGACCTTATGACTTAGTTGTCATGCTGCAGTTGTGACTTGAAAATAAATAATGCAATAGATTACGTCATTTTGTGAATT
This sequence comes from Neoneuromus ignobilis, assembly GCA_029203775.1. Taxonomy (NCBI): domain Eukaryota; kingdom Metazoa; phylum Arthropoda; class Insecta; order Megaloptera; family Corydalidae; genus Neoneuromus; species Neoneuromus ignobilis. The sequence goes on from CP092097.1 coordinate 6,761,598, forward strand.
TGTAATGGTTTTGAATATTAAAAAAATGTTATATATTACGCGTTTGTATGTATATGTATGTATGTATGTATATATATATATATATATATATATATATATATATATATATAATTAAACAGAATGTTATTATTAATTATTAAGATATTGCAAAACTATTGAAACGAAATAATTAACACCTGAATGTATTCTTTTTAATTCCACCTGATTAACAAAAATACAGAACTGGTAAAACGACATGTGGTTCTTTTAGTCAATATCAATATAACACCTCACGATGCCCGTATGTGATGTAGTATGAAGTAAACGTATGCTACCACGATACGATATTGACTTAAGTAAGTACATCGAAAACTTGAACAGTTTTCGAATATCATTTGCAAATGAATACAATAGCCAAATGTCACTTTTCAATAATTTCAATGTAACAGATTTTGAATGGTATATTCGTTTTCTTTTTAGTAATATGTAAATCATATACATGATTTTTCCATAAAACGCGTGCTTTAACTATATAAATACAAATTGTTGGCTATGGCACGTTTCATACAGCTGTTGTATGTGATTAATTCATCGAATCGATGATAATTTCGATTAAATTGAAGGCTTCACAACTGAGTGTTTTTTTTTATAATTAACATGAACAAAGTTACTTTTAAATATATCATCTTGACAAAATTCTTTTCAAAGTTTCGTATCAAACCTGAAAAATATAGATGTATAATGAATTCAATTAATGTTAAATATAGTTTAAGATTGTTTTCAATTATAATTAAATAGCAGATTTAGTATATTGTTAGTAAATATTTTCTGTACTAAAAAAAGTACATTTCATACACTCGAATAATTTGATTTCTTACATACGTGTGTATAAGAAATTATACGAATTGTCAAAGATATGAATATAATTTTATATCAATATATCACGTTATATCCAAATCAGTTCTGGTCCAAGTCTATTCGGACATAATGTCAACCGCATCTTAAATGAGCACAATAGTAATGAGAGTGAAGTAAACGGCTTAGAAAACGTAGTGACTTCCGGCCTGGTCGTTACGGGTCGTTTGATTGCGGGCCTTGCCGACTTCCTGGAGGAAATAGTCAAGCGTGGCCGCGCGGGCCACCATCCGTCTCGTCCCGCCACTGTTCCTAACAAACACACGCGTACAGGACCGGCACAGTGATGCGGCACGCGCCTAATTTCTTCATTTCAAACAATTTTTCAACCATATCCTATTCTTAAGTTATATTATTAATATACATATATACATACATAAATATATATATACACACATATATATATATATATATATATATATAATTTGTAAAATACATTAATTTTTAATAGTCTGGATAGCATCTGTTAACCCTCAGGGAAGCACTCGTTATACTGTCAAATATAAAATAACGGGCCAATGCCCTAAAATAAAATAATGAATGAATCACACATACTCACGATCTAATACATAATGCACATGTTGTCTGGTACGCAAACTTAATGGTAATATTTACGATATTATTTTTTAAAAACTCATACACACGCACATCTATCTATCTATATATACACACACATATATGTATATATATATATGAATTTAAATAATTAGAGTACAATGAAACAAATAATCTGTACATTAATTACTTATAGTAACGATTTTTCAATTTCTTTTTATAAAAATACTTGTGCTTGAAGTGTGCTTCATTTAAATCAACTTCTTGTACAATGAAGATATTATAAAAAACAGATTAAAAAAGGGATCATATTTGATTAAGTACAGATTGTTTCAAATATAAGGTAAAATTAGAAGAATATGATCACAAATGTTGTTATATATTTAAGATAAATATACATTTAAAAAAAATATTTATTCAAATATACATGTTGTATAGTCTTTAATTTGTTTTTTTTTATATTGATGTTTGAAATAATAAAAATATTTCAAATAGAGTTTTAACCAGTTGTGCTGGAATGACGTGCTATGTACGTCAAATGTCGATAAGACGTACATAGCACGTCGTGTGATTTTTGCTAAATTAAAATAACATCGGAGTTCATTTAGCAAGTGTCACACTTCTGTTTTGAAGGCATATAAGTGTTTTTTTGTAGAATTTCATTAATTTTACATATTTTCATTGAATAATTATCAAGTAACTACAAAACACAATATTTTTTTTATTATAAAGAAAACTATTTTATCAAAGAAGTATTTTATTCTGTTAATAGTGCATCAGAAAATGTTGTATGGGATTTATGTAGATCTTTAGTTGATTTTGTACAAAACCTTTTTTTTTAGATAATTGATATTCGTTACCAAAATTGTATTGGAAATTACATTTGCAAAAAATTAATATTATCGGAACAGTCAGATCTAATAGAATATGCTAAAAGATCTCCCAACGACAAAATTAAAAACATTTTAAGGGGTTATACGCAGTTAGAAATTTCAAAAAATCGATTATTTTTTTTGCATTTTTGGAATGCACATATATTTGAGTATATTCTCTGAAAATTTGAAGTAAATCCGATAAATATTTATTATACCATGTAAGTTGAAAAAGAAAATTTTTAACTATGTGTAAACTACTTCCGAAACTTCAAACGTGTTTATCTCAAAACGGTGTTTTCATAGTCGGTGATCTCGATATCTCAGAAATGGCCTCAAATTTTCACACAATCTTCTCAAATATATTCCTCAGGTATTGAACGAAGGAATAAGGTTTACAAAAATTATTACTATTTTTTTTAAACAATTTGGAGCGAAAATTTAGTAAAAAACGAAAAATTTTTTTCAAGTAGCCGCCATTTTGTCAAAAATTAAAATTTTTATTATTCCTTCGTTCAATACCTGCATTAATCTATCGTTTAAAAGAATTGACCATATTTTTTGATTTCGGATAATCCAAACCGCCGATATGAAGATCACCGCCAAGCGCCTTTTTTTGGAGGTCGTTCGGGATATCGTCTGCAGGAGCGGTGCACTTCAATATTTTTTTATGATCGACATGTTATTTTATTCTTGAAAGTAGGATCTATTCAAATAACCATAATTTGTAATTGCAAAATAAATACTGTTTCTAAAAAAAATTCATAAAAAAACGTCGTTTTTGCGCCTCGCAATTGCGTATAACCCCTTAAGTCCTTTTAAGATCTTACAATGGTGTCTTAGCTGTAAAATGGAAGGATAAAAAAGATACATATTTACTTTCTTCAAAACATTCCAAAGCAGAAATGATTATAACAAAAAAAAATGTAGAAATTATACAGACTAAAATGGAAACATTACAAAACCTAATATAGTTTTAGATTACAATGATGATATGGATGGAATAGACCTACAAGATAGCTATTTATCATCTTTTCCTTTAATGAGAAAATTTGTAAAAAGTTACAGAAAAATATTCTTTTATCTAATGGATATGGATTTTTTTAATGCCTCTATTCTATTCAGTAAAATAATAAACGTACCAAAACACAAGAAATAATCCTTTGCAAAAAGTATTAATAAATTTGTTAATCAATTTAAGAGTTTTACTATAATGTTTATGAGTGTGTGTGTCTAAAAACTTTATAAAAAAATTATTTCAAATACCAATTCGCTGCGAATTGCTTTGGACGGATTTGCCACGTGTGCATGTTAATTAATTGCCAGCACAACTGGTTAATATATTTTGGAATAATATTAAATTATCTTGAATTTTAAATAAAGAAAATAATATATGTGTGTGTGTGTGTATTTATAAGATAAGTGTACATAGAGCTATAACGTCTTTCTCTATATGCATTTATTTTTTAATATCAAATATAGTACTAAGTCTTACTCGTTGACCATTCTAAACTAGGGTTAAGGGTAACCGACCGAATCGAATAACCAGTTTAATATTACAGAAAATACAATAGAAAAGTGAACAGAATATAATATGCCCTAAAATATAAGCAGTTTATAAACGGCTGCTAGGTAAAATGTCTCTAGCGTGTTGCAAATAAGATTCGACGCGACTGAATCAAAATTCGACGAAATGCAAGTAGACCGTTATGACCGAGGGTACGTTATATATATATATATATATATATATATCAGTCTGTGCATCACTTACCATGAAAGATGGAATCGATCACATTTATATGCATAAGAAGGGTAACGTATTCATTCATACCTGTATAAATATATACATGTGTGTACATAGATATAAAGTTCTGACTAGAGTACTGTTTATTTTCAGTTGAAATAGATTCTTTTTAAATGTTTAAAGTAAATTAATCGAAAATCACATATAATTTATTTTAAATTAAACAATTTTGAAATATCCTTAGTACTAGAATTATGACAATTGTTCAGTGAAAAATTTGACAAATAAAGAGCAAGAAATACTTTACACATTTTCAAGATAAGGTTATATAGTTTTATTTATTCAAATTAATTTCGGTACGATCAACAAAATCTTTAATTACTTCCCTTTATAACGAATCTTTTTTTTAATGTTAATTTCACAGTACCTGTACAAATATGTTTAATATGCTGTTTTGCTTTCTGAAAAATATATGCGTATATTTTATTAATATATATATATATATATATATATATATATATATATATATATATATCTTTTAATCTTATTAAATAATTTTGCGTAGTTGTAATGGAATCAGAAAGCGTCGACGGAGTGTGCACCGATTTGGTTGGGGGCACCTGAGGGCCACCGCCTCCCCGCAGTAGTCACGCTACGTTGCTTGTCTTCAACGCTTCGCTACGTTCATAGTTCGTCAGACCGGCGAAAACCATTATAGCCGGTGTCTCCAGTTGGACATTAGTGGACCGTGGGGGTAAGCAATGGGGTAATAAGGGGGGAAATTATATACACGTTATATGGAATATCATGTAATGTAGATTACAATTAGAATGTAAAACAAATCAAGAAAAATACATACATACGTACACACACACACACACACACACACACACATATATATATATATATATATAAAAATTATGAAGTATTATACTAGAGAATCAGTTACTTTTGTACTAAATTCTATCATATGTCATGATACAAAATCGATGAATTAGCTTTAAATCAACATATCCAGTCATTTAAATGAAAAATGTGTTTTTCAAATATATTTCTCCTAAATAGAATAATGAATTTAATTAAATACAAAATATATATTTCTAATAATTGATAAACAAAATAATAAATAAATATTTATGTGTATAAGATGATGGACAACTTTTTAAAATTAATATAGAAAAAAATGTCAGTATTTCCATAAGATATATGTGTATTTTTTTTTTTTGAAATGATCTATTTTTTTAAAAAAAATACAATCATTCAGTAAAAAATCTTATCGATTCACATAACCTTCGAAAAGAACCCCAACAAGAAACATTTGGTAAGCACGTGTAAATCGCGACCCTATTTTGAAGGGGATGCTTTTTTTCTATTTCCTACGATTTTTTAAGGTGTTTCCGACACCTATTTAAAAAATAGATCCTCGTAAATCATATGTTATGAATATACCTACACATGTTGCATAGTGATATATAATTTTATTTATGCATATATATATATATATATATATATATATATATATATATATATATATATATATATATATATAATATGAACATTTATTTGATTCGCAACTTCATGAAATGTATAATAGTTTCAGTTTGCAGTTTGTTACGTCAGTCAAATAAAATGATTCATAATAATAGACACTACATATGATTCTTCTTTCAGATACACATTTCAAGGTTAAAAATATTACTTAACAGAATTATATTATCTTTTCATTTTGCGACTTACTGTAGAATAAGACGTCTTTGTAATGAATTCGACACATTTTAGCACCCTTCGTTTTGAGAATACAATGGTTATCATTGTATTCGTATCATTATTTTCAAATATACGTAAATGCACACACACACACGTATATATATATATATATATATATATATATATATATTAAACTATAGTAACCGTCTATGTACTTCTTCAACTGATTTATAAGTGACGTAATTTAAGAAACAGGTCTAAATAGAATTGATTGTCAAAGAAAAGACTACGCCCTACGTCCGGTTGAAGCCTACGCCACCGGTTGCGTATCCTGGTTATATTGTCCTACGCACGTGTAGCCTGTGTACAAAAGATATCCTGCACATTACTGTAACACCCGTATCCTCTATATTATTCATTTCTTCCTGTATATAGCACGTGTTTCCCTAATGTTCAGTTATTGATATGCTTAACATAAATGTACATACATGCACACACACACACACACACTTATATATATATTAATATAACTCAAAATATTACACTTTAAGTAAAAAACGAGTTATTATAATTAAAATTTTAATAGAATTTTCTATTACCATTTTAATACAAATTAATAGCATTTAATTAATTTAGTTATTAGAGGTAGATTTGTTTCAAAACGAATCAAAGTAGATGTAATGAATATTAATTTGAATTTTGTATAATTTATTTGTTTTGAAATATGATTGGTAAATTAAATAAATAATTACATACAGATGTATAAGTACATATATATATATATATATATATATATATATATATATATATATATAATTTTGTGGGTGTATTTAATATCATTAATTTTGAAAACAAATTATTAGAAATTGATTATATATATATATATATATATATATATATATATATATATATATAATTATTGTAAATTGAAATAATGAAATCAACATATTTTAACATTAAAATAAATTAATATGAAATTGATATCGAAATACAATGTGAAAGTTATATTTTTGTTTTCTATCATATCATTTAACAAATATATTCATTTTATTATTGAATAAATTTATAACAAACAACAGATATAAACTTGCCAATAAATATAAAAAAACTCTTTAAATATTTATTGATATGTTAATTTCCAAAACTAAGTCTATTATATTTAATCATTATATTATCATATTTGAATTTTCATTATATATATATATATATATATATATCAATGAATTGATTTTATATATATATATATATATATATATATATATATATATATACACTTTATATAATACATAAATATTCAAAAAGAGTTGTTATTAACTGTTAGAATATTATTAAAAAAATAATATTGCAGTGGTATGAAAGGCAGTTGCTCTATTGTATTCTAAGTCAAGATGCAAGATGCAAGACGCAGACTTAGTGGTGTGTTGCACAGATGTACATCCAAAAAAAAAAAAATTTCTACCTATACACATTTATCTATCTATATCTTTATACTATATATAGTATATGAAGATAATGAAGAAATAGCAGCTACCCTCTAAAATACAACCATCTGTTCCAAACGGCACGTGCCTTCAATTCAAAAACAACATGTGCCCGTGCGCAACTGGTGGTGAATTTGCACTTCACCCCCGCATGACAAAACAGACACAGATATGCAGATGGTGACCCAAATAATATTTCAAAGATTTGACTAGAGATCAAAATTGGTTTTCTCAAATTTATTCAGAAATACATATAAATAATCATATTTCAATTCGAACTGGAACATGATTTTGATAAATATTACATTTTTAAATAAACAGACTTTTGGATTGTAGTTAGTGATAATTCATTGACAAACAATTATTGATTAGACTGTTTGAAACGGAAAATGACACACATTTAATTTTTTCATCAAATATTTAGATTTATATATATTTATTTTTTATAATGTTTCTATTATTTTTTTTATATAATTCGTAAAAGAAATTACAAGTTAATCAATGTATGTATAGTATTTTCAAGCCGGCTCTGTTTCACAAGCATTTAAATCACCTAAATAACTGAATTACTAGTATGACTACTCGTTTTGAACTTGAAGCAAACAAGACAATCATCAAGTAGACGGAAATAAAACGCCTGACGCGTGTCGTTATGAAGATAAGATATTATATATATATATATATATATATATATATATATATATATATATATATATATAACGAAACGTGGCAATAAATATACAATTTATTTAATATACGTACTAGAAATGATGCTAGACAATTTTATAAAAAATCATTATCTTACTAAGATTAGAAAATTGAAATAATAATTCTTTACAATTAATAATTAAAGAAAAAAAATACTTATATATTTTATAATTATTTAAATCGTAATATATTTATTTAAAATTTAATTGATAATTAAAAATATTCCATAACTTTTAAAATAATAAAATATCTTCATTCACTTTGTTCTCCCTCACACACTGAACATAAAATGAATTGACATTATTTAAACATTTCAATGTTTGTTAGTGATATGACTTATAAAAGAAAATAAAGGAACTGTTATAAATTGATATAAAAAAGGATGTTAAAAAAACATCAAACGATGAAATAATCTATTTGTATGTTTAGAGATAAAAATATTATAATCATATAATAGTTACTTTCAGAACTGACTACATTTTACTTAGTTCCGACTGTTTGCAAATTCAATACTGTATGTTTTTTTTAAAAAAAATATTGCCAGGTGTTTCGTACGACCATGTGCTACATATTGAAATTTTTAAAGAATCAAATGTAAACAAACATTCGTGGTAAGAACGAATCATTTTATTAAGAATATTCATATTGATTGAACAAAAATAGACAATGAGAAGTCGTTTAGATTTTATGAGAAACGAACAAATAAATAAATAAATAATTCAGGTAAAAAGATTTATAATATATGTTTATATTCTATAATTAATAAACAACTATTCAATTATTTTATACATTGTTCTTTATTTTATAAGAAGTATTATAATAAAATAATATTTCTTATTTAATACAAGAAATTTAAAAAATAAGTTTCTCTCAAATAAATAAAAACAAATGTAATCATTATTATTTATGTTAATAAATATTTTTTTTAAGAACAATATATATATATATATATATATATATATATATAAAAAAAGTGAATGTATAATATATTATTTTTAATTAATACATATGATATTTTTAATTAAATCCATAAGATTTAGTTACTTTGTAAAACATTAATTTTCAAAATAATTATTCGTTACTTATGATGATATCAAGTATATAGAAATAATTTAATATCATTAATTTAAAAGAAAACCTTAAACAAATTAAATGGAATTATGAAAAGTCTATTAATCAAAATAGACTATTAATTTAGATGGATTTTATAATTAGATAATTTTATTATGCAATTACTAAAAGGTACTAAATAAAATGTTTATAACTTTAATTAAATATTTTAAATGTAGAAGGGTACAAAAAACATAATTAAAACTGTTAATGAGTATGACTATTAGATAATATATTTATAAACGAAATATTGCATATATATACTCAAAGAGTTATGATATTATTTGTTAGAATATTATCTATTTATATATATAGTAAAATCATTTATAAATAATGCATATCAATTAATTATTCTTGATTCATTATATTTATCTAAACATTTATCAGTGTAGAATTGGAAAGACAGGTACTGAATAGTTGTTGTTAATGATGATAATACAAATAAATAGATTTTAAAATGACTATAAAAATAAACTATATTTTAATAAATTTAGAACAATTAACTATTTACTGGAAAAATATAATTATATTATATTATTATCATGTAAAGAATTATTCTTCATAATGTTAATATTGATTTGAATATATATTTTTTAAGATGTATATAAATATCCATCGTGTTATGTTTGTATTTATGATGTAAACTGATTTAAAGGTAAATGCAAATACATAAACATTTTTTTAAATGAATGACATTTAAATTTAAAAGAAATATCTCAAACTAGAATATTTGGTTTTAAGAACAATGATAAACATATCAAATAATATATTTAATATTCTTTTGACAACTTAAATCAAAATAGGCTATATTTAATTGTTTTTCTGTCGAATATATATATACATAACCTAACATTATATTTCACATAATTCCAAATATCATTATTCCATAAATCATATAATCTAATATTTTTTATAAAATCTGGGAAAAGTTTACAAGATTTCAATTATATATTATTAAATTTATTTAACCATATGTTGAAAAAATATGCAAAAATCCATTATAGGTAATAAATGTTAAAGTCTGATGGTGGACGTGCACCAGACCATTAAGGAAACAATGGTGGAGAGTGCTTCGGAATACTACAAATATTTATTTTTTGAATTTAATTTTTTTAAACTTGAGTCAGTTGTGAGTGATATGCCCTAATATCAAGAGACATTTGGTACATTTTTTCACTTAAAAAATATTGTATTATGTCAGATTTATTTTTATATAGAATGAATTTAAAAAAATCATCGTAGAATATTAATGACATTTATGTATTTATAAGATTGTAATTTTTAAAAATGACAGAGGAATAGATAAACTTTATTATATATATATATATATATATATATATATATATATATATATATATATATATGTACATACTATCATGTCACGACGTATTAGGTTAATTGGCAGCAATTGACTACAGAGCTAGAGCGGGGAAACAACACTCCGGCCGGACAGAGTGCTACCGACTTGCGCCGAATCGACTTGTCAAATCTCCCTGCTTGACTGTTTATAGTCAATAACTAATAAGTGTATGTTTACGATTTATTCACTACTAATTTTTATTATTTTAATTATATTTACAAATAATAATTACTACATCTTATAGTAAATGTCATATTACTTTTAATGGTGTAAAACAGAATTATCTATCTAATATAAATATTCTGTAACGTTCAAACGAACATCAATTCTTAAACACTTGCTAGGACCTTACGAATGACCGTAATTTAACTAGAAAATTAATTCTAATAGTAAATTCTATGTCCTTTCGAATAATGTAAACCAAAATTAAATATATTTTATAGTTTTTTCCTTAATAAATTAAAGATCGATTATCTGTATTGAAAAATGTTATTAAAATATTTACCAGAGTCTTACTAATGGTACTAATCTAAATAGAAAATTAATTCAAATAAAAACTATGCCCTTTCGAACCGTGTAAACCAAAATTAAATATATCTTATAATTTTTATCCAATAAATTAAAGATTGATCATCTGTTTTAAAAAAAATCCATTAAAACACTCACCAGGGCCGTATAAGTGGCTCTGGTTAGACAAGAAAATAAATTCTAACAGTAAATTCAATGTCTTTTCAAACGGAGTGAACGAAAATTAATATTTTTTTAAATTTTGTCCATAATAAATTAAATATGAATTAACTGAATAAGCATTACTATTATTAAATTCAAAATTTTGCAATTAAATACTCCAGAATTCATCATGCATGATATCAGAATAGATATTTGTAGCGTTATTTATCTACAACTTGCAAAAATACAATAATAAAAATAACGGACAAAATCCGTCTGATGGTGGAAGTGCATCGCTCTATATGGAGTCGATGGTGTAGGGTCGGTGTCGGAATATACAAAATTATTTTTTCTTTAATTTCGTCACATTTTCAGATCTATAATGACTAGTAGCTTTGCATTATTTCTCCAGGGGACATCTGGAAGATTACTGTAATCACCATTCGTTATTTTCATATGTCAAGCGTGTGTTAAAATACGTCTAGTTCGAAAAATTACCAGGCCTGTACAGACAGTATTTAAAAAATTAAATGAATAATTTCTAATAGTAAATTTGACGCCCTTTCGAACGGTGTATACCGGAATTCTATATCTCTAATCGTTTACGCGCAATAATATAATTACCACGCACCTGCATGAAATAAATGTCAACATTAAAAAAAACTTTCCAGGGTCTTTAAGATTGGTTTTAATCTAACAAGAAAATGAATTCCAATATAAAATTATATACCGTTTCTAATAGCGTAAACTAATGTTAATTATTTCTAACAGTTTGCTCGTGATAAATGAAAGATCAATTACTTGTTTAAAAATTGTTGTGGAATGAAGAGAAAGGTATTGGATCTAAGTACAAATAATTCGATTTTAAAATGAATATATTATTAAACCTATATTTCAGTATATTTAAAACAATTAATATTATTAGGTTATATTATTATCATCTGAACATAATTATTTACAATGTTAATAATGATTTAAATGTATATTGTTTAAATATATTTCAAGAATTACATGCACGTCCATCGTTACATGTGTCTATAATATTAATTGATTTAAAGGTAAAAGCATCTACATGTATATATATTTTTCTATAAATAGGACATTTAAATTTAAACAAATTATTAAATAATCTGAATATATAAATCTAAGGGTACGGAGCAAAGATGTGATCGACAGGTGTGCCAACGTGTTTACGGAACGTGCTACGATATACAAATTCGTTTCTTTTACGAAGTGACAGATGTTTCTTGGTTGGACATTGATCCATTGACGACGTAGCAAACCAATCAATAAAAATATTAATATACACACACATACAAGTATGGATCTGTACAAGTATATTTGCAGATAAATATTAAAATAGAAAGAAACTAAAATAAAAAAGAAATAATTGATTAATAAATATCTTTTATTCCAACAATTCCAAATAGAATTCTAAACAAATATTTCAAAGCAACTGACATGATTATGAATAAATGATGTATTTTTAAAAATATAATACTGTATTTAAGTTCATTAAGAAATGAATTTACTGGATATTTATTTCCATATAACAATTGTTTTAGAAACTAAGATTTCTCGAACGTCGTGTTTTTATCTAAATTTAAAATCATCTTATTCAAAATTGCCTCTAGGTGTGTCGAATAATGCATTTAATTTCCTTTTCAGATCGTATGTTCATCGTCAGATAATCATCTATCTGAAACGTACAATTTCAGTAGCAGCTGCTAATTAGTGAAAATCCAATGATAACGATGTACGGATTCAGTTATAACAGCTAAGGGGACTACAGGAAGACTGTATTTTTTTAAATATCACGACTGTTAATCAGTTATGCATTTTTAGTTTTATATTAATAACACACGCAATTATATTACAATCGTAGTCAATATTAATAATTTGTGTATATTTTGAATGCAATTTTGAATTTTTATTTATTAACATATAACTATATTATAAAAAAAATAATAGGTGAATATTATCAAACTAACACATAATACAAATACAATATACTAATATAAAATAAAATTCTTTAATAATTAAATGTTAAATATTTTTTTATTTACTATTAACTTTTTATTATTCTATTTCCAAAGTTAACAATACAAATATTAAAATGTGTAAATGCTGTTTTAATTAATATTTTCTATTTTCGTTACTAAATGTTTAAAAGAATCAAGATTTAATTAAATAATAAAAATATCAATGAAATAAAATATGGATAAGAAATTTAAGTCATGAATAATATGTGTGTGTGTGTGTGTATGTATGTATGTACACACACACACATATATATGTATTAAAAAACTATATATATATATATATATAGTTTTTAAAGTAAGTAGATAAGCGTTTCCGTTAAAGGGTTAGTACCGATGCTTTAAGCTATAACACAAAGATGGAAAAAATATCATCGTTACATAGCCACGATGGTTACATTTGACGAACATACGATTCAACAAGAACCTGGCACACTGTCTATGACGACAATCTGGAAGAAAGCCGTGTCTTGGCCAGCTGCCGTAAAACAGATGTGCACGCCAAACTAGCAGCTGCTGATTCTACTACCAAAGCTCTATCTTACCTACCTTACCACCTCACCTTTCTTCCGCCTATAAGAACACTACACGTTGTGCCTCTTATTTTCTTTGAAAGTTTCTCCACCCTGGATTTACAGCGAAAATAAACACGTTTACTTAAATAAAGACAGATATATTCTCAATTGAATTCACTTGTGTGTGAAAACAATGATACGTGCTTCGTTGTACATACAAAAGTTTGAAATTTACGACGAAAATAGAATATCTTAATATGCATTGTGCATGTGCAACACTACTATCATCTGCTTACCATATTTTTTTTATTATAGGAAAGTGATTCGAACAAATAGTAAGGCATTTAATAAAATAATCGAAACAAAATTTTACAGATATTTTAAATATTATATATAAAATAATTTCAACATAAAAAAATAAATTTTATACCAGTCAAAAATAAATTATTAATTGGATTTCAATCCTTTTTATTTTAAAACAAATATTCATAATTTTGTCCTTAATATCCAACCTCAAAATAAATATGTTGTATTTAACGAATTATAAATATTTATTAAATGTCTAAATTATTCAATAATTCATAAAACAATTCTTTATCAATAATAAAAAATATCGACTGATTCTAACATAGATCCGTTTGAAATCAACTTGTTTTATACTAAATTGATTAAATAATTATATTTTTGATAAGAAACATTGAAATTTTATAAAATAATTATACTATAAGAAATGTAAATATTGTACATAAAGTATTTATCTAAAATATAAGAAAAAAATTGACAGATTAATCCTAAGTGGATCGATTATTCTACAAGAAAATTTTTTTTGAAAACGAAATTTCTTTACGTCCCATCGTTGGTTTCTACTGATCAGTGTCTGTTTGTAGAACAAGTATATGTTGTTTGATCGTTAATTACATTTGTTCTGATTCCTAATTAAGGATACGCCACTGGAATGTACGTATGTACGGTCGCAGATACGCACCAAACACGGAGCAACGCAGGGGGCCAGGTGTTCGCGCAACAGGTCACGCTGATGCGTATCTCGACGAACCTCTCACACGCCGTACAACATACAATGGTGGTTCATTGCTCATCAGAGTGTTTTTAATCGCTCGAAATTTACATTTGAACTCGTTCAGAAAAAAGTCACACGCTTTGCCATTGTAACATAACTGTTCGTTCAGCGTTCGCTGAATTGGTTGAATCTATATTCGCCTTAGCATGCACTGACTGCTTCGCTCTTGTCTTAGACACGCGTACATACGATATTAACCCTTTAGTTGTGTGCAAAAATCAACCAAACACAATTTATATATCAGATATTATTCAGGTTTGTTGATGGCAGTCAGAATCATTTATCATTTAAACAAATATTCAAACTCAATTTTGTATTCTTTGGAAAACAGTTTAATCTTAATTTTTATAACAAAAATATTTATACATTTTTATAAAAACCAGATAAAGAAAACATCATATATATATTATTAAAAAATATATACAAATATATGTTAAAATATACATATGTTTGATTAAAATAAAGCAAAAATTATATAACCTAAAATAATTAAATTGCATAGAAAAGTTTCTACAAATTTAATTTTATTAAAATTGAAAGTTATTTAAAAAGTCTGTGCAGAATTATAATATCAACAATTTTATATATATATATATATATATATATATATATATACAGTTATTATTTTACGTTTATTTATAAAAGTATGTATTAAACATGTGGTTGTGATGGGATATTCGACACCCTACTAAGTTTTAACGCAGCTGCTAGTCATAAATCTGATATTAATTTATCAAATTTTTAATATACAGTCTACGTATGTTGTATACAACATGTTGCATCTTGGCATGTGGCAAATTTTGCATATTATTTCGATTTTTTTTTTATTCACTTAGCATATCAAAATTGTTCGAATTTATTAAAACATAGTCACGCTAACGTTTATCTTGATTTGTATTGTGAATCTAATTACAAATATTAACTGTTCAATGAACTAAACAAAAAAAAAAATAACACGTATATGAATTTCAATAAAAAAAATACGCACGTTATATTAAAAAAATATGATAATAATAGCCAATGAATATATACTTCAGTTTTTATTATTATATACGATTCTTTTTGTGTGTATATATATATATATATATATATATATATATATATATATATATATATAGTAATTTTAATTAATTCATTCATAACTCAAAATAAATGTTTTTCAACAAAATAAAAAATATATTAATGTAAAAAAACGTAACCATTTTGCAAACTGTACAGTTATATGGTTAAATCAAAATAAATTATTGAAGATATATATATATATATATATATATATATATATATATATATATATATATATATCATAAAAACTAATAATTATCTTTCATGAATATAACAAAAAAAATAATTTAACAAAATAATATTCATAATATTTGTTAAGTTAAAAATTACCTCAATAATCCACTTTATTACATATCCAGGGAATATTCAGTGATGGATTAAGGGGTTATACGCAGTTGCGAGGCACAAAAACGATGTTTTTTTAGGATTTTTTTTTTTAGAAACAGTATTTATTTTGCAATTACAAATTATGGTTATTTGAATAGATCCTACTTTCAAGAATAAAATAATATGTCGATCATAAAAAAATATTGAAGTGCACCGCTCCTGCAGACGATGTCCCGAGCGCTTGGCGGTGATCTCCATATCGGCGGTTTGGATTATTCGAAATCAAAAAATATGGTCAATTCTTTTAAACGATAGATTAATGCAGGTATTGAACGAAGGAATAATAAAAATTTTCATTTTTGACAAAATGGCGTCTACTTGAAAAAAATTTTTCGTTTTTTACTAAAATTTTCGCTCCAAATTGTTTAAAAAAAATAGTAATAATTTTTGTAAACCTTATTCCTTCGTTCAATATCTGAGGAATATATTTGAGAAGATTATGTGACAATTTGAGACCATTTCTGAGATATCGAGATCACCGACTATGAAAACACCGTTTTGAGATAAACGCGTTTGAAGTTTCGGAAGTAGTTTACACATAGTTAAAAATTTGGTAAAAATTCAGGTGTATATCCGAAAATATTTATAGGATTTATTTCAAATTTTCAGAGAATATACTCAAATATATGTGCATTCCGAAAATGCAAAAAAAATCGATTTTTTGAAATTTCTAACTGCGTATAACCCCTTAAAGTGGAACAATAGATGTTATTAATTACTAATTACCAACTACCAACTGTTTGTAAAAACAGAAACATAAACGTTATTTTTAATGTACATATATAATTTATAACAAATATGTTTTAAAATTATTTCAAATATCTCCTGTTTACTTTATTTGTTCTAAATATTTACATGCAAAATATAAACATATATATATATATATATATATATATATATATATATATATATATATATATATATATATATTTAAACATCAAAATCTATTTATTATTATTTTCAAACGATACATATCAATGGTCATAAGAAATATGTTATTTTCAACACAAGTTTCTGTTCAGTTAAAATACCTTTATAATAACCTTCTAAACAATAAGAATTTATCAAAATATCTAAGATTCTTATCGTTTTAATAACTGTAAAGTAATTTAATATTCCTACACGTATTTCCATGGTTTTTACTTACATTACGCAACTATATATTGACTAGAATAATTTTCATTCTTAAACTGTTTAATAAATTAGTATTGTTTGTTAGTAGTAAATAAAAATTAAACAATTATTTAAATAAAAATAACTTTTTAAACATAATATTTTATACAAAAACGAGTACATTGTTTAATAAATTGTTTTTTTTTTAGAATATAAAACAATATATGAATTTGATATAAGTATGAGAATTTCGATCCTAACTTCAAGACAATAAAATAAAATTGTTTGAATGTATGTTTATTATATATGTATTGAATTGAGAAAACGTCTTTATATATTATTTAAAATCAAATCAAAAAAAGTCATTGAAATCGATGAAATATTATATATTTTTTTTAATAGAAATTAAATTACATATTTTTTTAAAAAAAATTACATACCTTTTCGAAGTATTTTTAGTTGATGAAAAATTTTCATTTTCACATTTTTTTCAACACTAAAAAAAGAAATTAATCATATATATATATATATATATATATATATATATATATATATATATATATATATATAATTATTGAATTACATTTATTAGCAAAGTTTTCTAATTAAAATACAGGAATTTGATATATTACTACATTATGCAAATTATTCTACACATAATTCAAATTCCATAAGGGTCTATTGGTCAACTGTGAAATAATAAGTATTCTTTAAAATTACGTACGAATTAAATAAAATATAACTTTCATAAATGATATTTATACAAATCATATACTCTCTCTCTCACACACATATATATGTATACATATTACTAAATTCAAAAAATAGACAGAATAATACATAAATGAACAAATATGATTATTTAACAATCTTTAATATGCAAGTACTAAATATTAATTAAATCATTCATTAAAACACACCTGCTTTATATAGATTTTAAGAAAAACTTCATAAATTTACAAAAACTGACAAACAACGTGTGTATCATGTTATATACACTTCAATAAACATGCAATCTCGATATACAGCAGTGAACTAAAACAGTTCAAAATTGATAGATAAGATATTTTATAATTGTTTTTATGGTTAGATCATTTTATGGGTAACTGAAATGAAACACATAATAAACATTAACAATTTTATGTACAAATATACCATCTATGAGAGATAAATATCATACCGATGATTGGACTATGAGCAACTTAAATTTTAAACATAAAAAATGAAATAATTGTAAAGATATTTACGAATCAAACACAATAATATTTTCTATATATAAGATAGATAATAAAGACAAATACTTAAGTATTATATTTAAGATATGTTACCTGTAACAAAGGAAATGGATTTATTTGAAATCTCGTTTTAAATTGATTCCACTTCTTGGCCTTTTTGTTCATTGTAGCGTGCAGTAAATAACTCACATTGCCTTCTAGTGAAAATATAAGCAACTAGAGATCTTCTTATCTTCAATTCGTACTAGATATTCATTTTGTATTGTTTATAAATTCAATTTAAAATATTTACAGTATATTCTTCAATAACTTAAAATTAATATTAAATTAATTAACCAAGTTATAAAATTTAATACTACATTTATAGAAAAAAATGGAGTCAATAATGTCCTTACAATAACATTAGTATCATATCAATTCAGTGTTAGATAGATTTGATTTTTTTAAAAGATATTTTTGTAATATAGTATTTTTTATAATTTAAGTCTGTATTTTTACATTTATAATCTATTCAATGAAATAATTTCAATAAACTAGATAAGTTAGTAAAAATATTGCAATAGTTTATATAATTGTTGAAAATAAATATAATAATGTAAATTTGGAAAAAAAATCTTATATCAGAAAAACGAATATTAGTATTTAAGTTCATAGATCTTAAATACTAGAGCAATTCAATAACTCCAGACAACATGAAAAGATAAATGTTAGGAGTAGTATGTAAAGACAGAAAAATAAATGAATGAATTCAAAAGAAAATAACAAGTTCGAACTTGGATATAGGTCAGGTATACAGTAAGAGAAGATCATTAATGGTCGATAGAAATTATAATTGTAAATAATCTAAAGATATTCAAGATGTCAATAGTTAGATGGGAGAGAATTGGTATGGAACATGACGGACAGTCAGGATTGAAAAGTTTTGAAAAAGGCCAGATCCAGTAATGGATAGGAAGTGGCTCATGGTAATAATAGATATAAATACGTTGTGATTTACGAAAATCAAATTAAAAACAGGCGAGTAAAAAAGCACTTTTAATAGATAGTTGATTACATTAAAAATTATAAAAACATTTTCCTTCACATAAAAAATAATAAAAGTTTTAACGGCAACAAAATATGCAACAAAATGGTTTCATTCATATTTTAAAGTATGTAATACAACCATAAAACACTCACACATATACAAATATATATATATATATATTTATATATATATACACACACACATACAAATGAAATATTTACTCACACACAAATATTTCAAATACTCATATATAATACAATTACATATGTTCATTTATTATACCTATAAAACCAAAAAAATATCTCTCTTACTGCAGTAATGAACAAAAAGAAAATCACATTGATGATATATTTAATTATGTTATGGAGAAAGAAAAAAAATTACGAATAAGTTATACAAAAGGAAAAAAAATAACTGTATAATAACTTCTGTATAATTATTCAATAGCATTTGCTTATTTTATTTCAATGAACTGGCTTGTTTATAATTCCTTCAAAAAGAACCAAATTCCTAGGTTTGTCATATATGAAAAATGCAAATGGACGATTTGCACGAACAGCACGTCGATTTGCACCCATCAATGGGATTATCGCTGCACCAGAGACTGCAGATGCAGTGGTTCCTTCTTCATTAACTATGATCTTAGTTTTGTGTAACACTGAATTTACTTGTAGACCAGGCTCGCTTGAAATAAGGCCAAGATCAGCTTTTTGACTAAACAATTCTCTTATACCCATCTAAAAATTTATTGTTCTTGTCTTTAAATATTTCCAATTGAAATTTAACTACTACATAAACTCTCAGATATGAATATTGACTTACCGCCTTCAATATTTCTTTCATTTCAACGGGAAAATCAAATTTAAATTTCGGTAGTTGTATTAATACTTCAGAACTATCTTCCATTGAACGAACAATTTTACCTATAGAAGTTTTCGGAAGTTCTAGTATTAAACGTCGAATTCCATTTACTTGGCTAGGTACAAGAAGTATCATAGAATATCTTTCATCCTAAAATGAATAACAATTCAATGTACATATGCTGATTTCAAACTAATCAACATTCATTGAGTTTTGAAAAAAAATCAATAATTATGATTTAAATAGAAAAAAACCTTATAAGGCAATTCAACAGCATGACTGTTCAAATTATTAACAAAAGTATAGTTGAAAACTTCAAGTATTTCCATTGTAGAAACATTGAAACATCTATCAGGTGTGACAAAGAAACATTTAGGATTCGTGTCTTCCTCTGGGAAGGAATGTTTCCAAATACCTTTGAAATATAATGTATTCAATAGCATTATTTTTGTATTTGGATCAAGATTACCTGAAATATCAAATAAAATACGATACATAAAACCATATATTCGAATGAATTATTGATTAATATTTACTCGAATCGACGAATTGTGATATAGATCCTTTTGTTGCATCTGATATCCAATTGTTGATTTCATACACTGCTCTATCTGTTGATGTAAAATCTATAGATTCTACATTTGCATCATATTTCTTTAACGTCTTTTCATATTCAGCTCTTGGAGTTATTTTATTTGAATAATATATTTTGTTACCCGAATGTACTACAACACTATCAGATTTTGTCTAAAATACAATTTATATAAATATATACGAAGTCACATATACTATATTTATATATTACATTTAACATACTTTCAATGACGATAAGAAGTCATTTATATAGTTTCTAAGAAGATCTTGGTCATTAGGGAGATGCAATGTATTTTTTAATTCTTGAGCAGTTTGACCACGGGAACCTTCATAAATCATTGATAATAATGATTTTATACTAACAGGACTCAAAAGAATATTTTCACTTGTGGCCTCATATAAATTCTAAAAAAATATTCATTTGATTATAATTCTTTTCTTTGAAACAAATAATATATGAGAACACATTTTAAAGAAAGAAAATAATTTATGAAAACAATACAATAACAATACAGATACATGCCTTCAATAATTCCAAATCAAAATTTCTAAATTGATCTAATTCTGGGGCGAAACTAAAAGCAGTCGGTGGATAACCTTCACGATTTGCGATTGCACCTTCTGGATTAATAAAATAAAATCACTTCACAATTAAGTTTGAAGCATAAAACAAATCATTGATTAATTATAATGCTTTTATTTTACAAACAATAACGTCAGTATACAAATTTTAATACATTGTATTACTTGGTAGATTATTTTAAAATAAATACAATTAATTAATTTGTTCTGAAAAAATAAGTCAATTTATCAAATTTACATCTAAGTTGAAATGATATTCGCATTGAACATACTATTCTTGTCTAGCGAATTTATTATATTGTTTGTTTAAATACAAGATATTTAAATAATGAATAATCAAATTCAAGATTTACCTATATTGACACTTGGCGAGTAATTATTATAAACATTCTGGGGAGTTTGAGATTCTGGATGAGATTGAGGTTCTTTAGCAGAACTGCTGAACGGATTGTTCGGCCATTTAGTCTCTGAAATTTGTTCTCCAGAAGTTTCTTGTGGGTTTTCAACTTTACCGATAAATAATACAGTGTTTTCTTTTTCATCGATGATCATAAATAAGAACGGATGTGTGGCATTAAAGAAGTTACCAGATGATCCAAACTTGTTTTCTAACTGTATTTCTGTACAAATGTGATTTTTGTTATTTTATTATTCAAATATTTATCGATATAAATTAAGCACCTGTTGCAGCAAATGCTACAGTTCCATTTTCATTAATTTCAACTCCAGCCTTTTGAAGAACGTTAGAAACGACTAAAGGTACTTGCACGTAGCCTGTACCACGTGCTAAAGACGGTAAACTTGCATTTAATCCAAACAAATCATTTATTCCCATCTATAAAAACAGATTTATATGTATTTATATTTACCAGATAGATTGTTGAAAATAATTCTTCAAAATGTATCAATAAAATTATTTTACTCACATCACGTAAAATTGGTGAAAGCCTTGATGTGTATTCAAAGTTGAATTTTGGCAAAGTGACATCTACAGTAACTTTATCCATTAAAGAATACAGATTTTTGATATTACTTGGACTTAAATCGTTAATAAGTTTGTTGAGTCCAGTTTTGGAATCTGGCAAGAATAAGTACATTGCAAACTTTCCACCCTATATTAAAAAAAAAAAAATCAGTGATTACTAGTTTTATATTTATAAGAGATTTTGTGAATGTCATGAAGAATTGTTTAAATATATACTTTGTATGGTAAACGTAGAACTTTTGATTGAAGTTGTCTCGATTCATAGTAATGGAACTCGTTTGTAATTTTCATATAATTAACATTTATCGATTGTGAAGGAGTCATATAAAATCTACCTTCATGTGTATCACTCTCTGAGAATGATATATTCCATAGTCCTTTGTAAAATATTGCGTTTAATAACAAAATAACCGAATTGTCTACATCAGCTGTAATATTAAACAAATTATTGATATTATTTGAAATGTCATATAAAAGAAATCAATTGAAATATAGAAATTCGTTTAATGAATTCGAATTAAATAATAGCTTACATTCTGTAACAAGGACGCTGACTTTTCCATTTGTTACACTTTGTACCCAATGATTAATAATATTTTTTGCTTCATTAGCTTCTGAAAAATTCAATGGTACTATTTCAGTATCATATGAATAGGACAATAAAGATCGATAATTTTTATTGGGTGTTATTCCTGCATCAACATACATTCTTGAACCGAAATTAAGTACATAATCTGAACTCGGTGTCTGTAAACAGTAATAGCATATATTGTTGATGTATTGAGCATAAAAATTATCTGAACTCATTATTAAAATTATAATATTATTATAGAAATAATAAATGTTAAATCATTCCACCTGTAAAGATCGCAGAATTTGTTCAGAAGCATGAGTAATGTTAGGTTTCCCATATAATTCAAGTACTTTCGCTAATTCATCTTTTGTTGTACTACTTGCAGCTTCGTGTAAGATAACTAAGAGAAACTTAATGCTCAATGGTGACACAATAAAATTAGAACTAAGGGCTAATCGTTCTAAACCCTTTATTAGATTGTGGTCGAATGAATTATAACCATATATATTAACTCTTTCATTCCTTGTACTCGGATTGTTGTAATTTGTCTGAGCAACAACTGATGTATATAATATCATCAATGTCAAACATAGTAATAACCAAACTGACGATTTTCGAAAATCTGCAAGACAAATTAAATACAATTACATTTCATATTGATTTCATGAACATTTGTTTACAGTATGTAATATATATATATATATATATATATATATATATATATATATATATATATATTTATAAAACTTAATATTAATAAATATGAGTCAGTATGAAAGTCAGATATGCAAACAATAAACTTTGTACAGTGTCCTTGATTGTTGGGAAAATATTTTGTGTATTCAATAAAAAGAAGGAAAGGCAAAAATTTCAATATATATATATATATATATATATATATATATATATATATATATATATATATATATATATATACAGGAAATAATAAAAAAGTTACAAAGTAAAAATGTAATAATTGTGATAATATAAATATGATAAGTTGAAAAAAAAAACAAATTAATGATACTACTTAATTATGTTTAATGTTATGCATTTATACTAATAATATCATATTTTTGTTAGTATTATTTCAAACATACAAATATAATGTTAATTAAATGATTGTATAGGCAAATTTCTAGTTATGAATAAATATATTTCATGAATAACACGTCTCTTGGTAAAACCCGATAAACATGACTTGTTTTATACAAAAGAAAAAACTTCCGCCAGTTTCAAATTAAATGATTAAAGCTTTCAAATTGAATAAGGTATGACCGTGTATTATTACAAATGTGTATTTTGTTTTATTTCATTTATATAAATTCACACATAAACACACACACACACACACACATATATATATATATATATATATATATATATATATATATATATATATATATATATATATATATATATACAGAGGGTCCGGAAATATAAACTTAAAAAGAATTAATATTTTGTTAAAATATTTTTTTTAGAAGTAAAGTTATAACTTCATAAAACCTGATTGTCAATTAAAATAATTTTATAAAAAATCCTGAACATTACAAAAAATTAACATTTAAATAAGGAAAATAATGCCAAACGTAATCTTGTTTCCCTTGAACTCCTGTCATCGGATTGAATGTCTTAAGCACGCATATTATTATTAAAAAAGTTATTAATACATTTTGTAGTTCATCAAAAAATAATTATATGAAGTACAACACACACACATATATATATATATATATATATATATTCTCTATCAGGAAAAATCATATTTACTTTTCTTAATAGTTATTTTTTAGTAATGACTAACAAGATACGAATGATTCAATTTATTTCTATCTTTTTTTCCTTTTTGAAGAAACCCATAATCGTGTTAATGTTTTAAAACTTAACATTGGGATTTTTTATTGTTCTTGAAAATAATATACAAAGAAAGATATTTATATATAATTATTATACAAGAATATTCTTTGAATAAGTCATAAAAACAGTTAACTTTGTTGATATTATTGATTAAAATTGCTAATGAATACTAAAAATGTCTACATAAACACATTCATATCTCAGATATGTAACAACCACTTTGAACGTTAGTAGATTTTTATCGAATTCTTCAAAAAAAATTTTTTTTTATATGATTTACTCTATAATTAAGGGTATTGTGTTATTACTTACTAAATATATTACTCAATTAATCTGATAACTGTTTTAAATCGCAATATTGTATCATACATAAGCATAGATTTATTTTTAAATATTATTAGAAAATATATTATCATACATTTCACAAACTAGTGATAAAAACGAAAACAACGATAATCAAACAATTAAATAATATTTTTCTAATTATATTATTTATAATTGTTTCGAGAAAAAAATATTTATTCTTTAATCAATTCAATATTTATTAAACAAATATTTTTAATTTTTGAAGATATATGAAAAATTTGCAATACTGAATATTCATTAATTATTTTAATGTTACGAAAATTATTTTTGGAAAAATAAATATTTATATATAAATAAAACAACAAAAAAATTATATATATATAATTTAAAATGATATTTCTTTTCTTTTAAATTAATATTACAGCCTTATAATTAATGGTTTTCCCCGAAATAACGACGTCAATTTGACCTCAACCTCAAATATGTTCAATAAAGGAAAATCTAATTACAACATCGAGTTTTGAACTAATGATATTTAAAATCAACTGTTTGTTATGACTATATATATATATATATATATATATATATATATATATATATATATATATATATATATATATATGTACGTATGTACGTATATGTTTATGTGTATGTGTTTATTTAAAAGAAACTAAAATACGTGATAACTTCCACCACACAAAAAGCCACAGTATCGATAAGGAAATCATAATTTTAAAAGGAAACATGGTAAATAGTCTTGACATATATTTGAAAATCTTGTCGTATTTATTTATTATTGTAAGATTATTTATTGACATTGGAATAAAAAAAAAATAAGTAGTATAGCACGAAAATATTAATTGTATAATAATTGAAAAAAAATCCTATGAGAAATAATATTATAAAATATATTTATTATATAATAATGTAATAAATTTATAACAAATTGATTTTTAAACAATTTTCTATCATTGTTGTTATTTCTATAAGTCCAGTTTGAAAGGTCAGTGAAGAGAAATCTCAAGTATATATAAAAAAATAATTATGAAATGTTAAAATTAATCAAACAATCAATAAAAAAAAGATTTATCACTTACCGATATTACAACATAAAAGAACCATTATTATTATTCAAAAAACTATAATTTATAAATTAACAATAGTCATTAAACAAATTTTATCAAGGTACAACACAATAATACAATGTTTAACAGATTTTTTACAACAAACCAACAAATTTTGATGATAACTGAACACTAACATGCATAATATTGCTCACTTGTTTACCAGCATTGGTTTTGCCTCTCAGTATCGAGAATGGCTAAGCGACTTCGTTTTTATGTCATGGTATTTACGTCATCAAATATGTATATAAAATGTGGTGGTAAATCGTTCTTAACATTAATAAAATCATTTAAACACGATCTCAGTCATTTTTTAACCACATATTTGGAAAAGAAGATTGTTACTTCCATTTCATTTTTTTTACACATCCATATATACATATATATATATTCATACATACATACATATCTATGTATAATTGCATATATATATTGTTATTTATATTTCTGAATTAGATAAGTTGATATTTAAATTTTATTTTAATTGATCTCAGTAATTATAAGTATCGTTTTTAAATTATATGAAGCTTTTTTGAATTTTTATAATTTTTTAACTTTGATCTGCCCAATATGTTTTCTTATACTCTATTTAACTTCTTGTTTATATTCGATTTTTTGTCATCAATTGTTTATCACATTGATGTATAGTTGTTGCTATTATTAAATATTATCATTATATGAAAAATAACTCATATTTCACTTATTAGTAAAAAAATATCACATATTTGTTTAATAATTGTTAAAAAAAAAATAATCATTGTGTAAAATTTGTCTTAAAAGATATTCATCAAACAAATTCAGATGTGAAATTATAAGGGGAAAAACAAGAACTTGAAGCAGAAATGAATCATTTATTAATTAATTTGAAACGATTTGAAATATTTAATAGTTGAAATACATTTCTTCTTATTCATTCATGTAAATGTTTCCATTCTTAGAACAGATGTTTTTATTTGGACATTTCACCTCTTTAATGTTTCTTATTTAATGTTATTTTATTTCCTTGCTTAGTTTGTTAAACACAGGAAAAGTTTCAAAAATCACAAGTGCTTATTTAACCCTTCTTTTAAATATTATGATGAATGATTCTTTTTTGTAATAAAATCAATTTGTCATAGTATGAACAATTCAAGAATTGAAATGAACGGATTATCCAACAAACTGCATTTGATTGTCGTACCTTGACAAACAATATGAAATACTTTGAAAGTGAACATTTACATACATTGACGAATCGAGGAATGAAATTGATATAAAAATACAAATCGATTTAAAACGTCCATCCATTTATATAGATAATGAATGAAATGCACCTTTTAATAATTTGTAGAATTCATATGACGAAAATGATTTTGATAAAATTACAGTCTAGACAGGAGAATTACAGCTGTCAGTGTCCCTGAACCTAGCGCACAACCGGTTTACTTGATGATGGCCGGTGGTGCCCGCAAGCGCTACTAAAACTATTGGACGAGTCATACACTCGAATCTGCAAAATTCACGTTTTTACTATAAAATCAAAATATAGAAAATATAATCAAAGAAGTTAACTAATAAACATTTTTATTCTTTAACTTGGAACAAAATGAAAGTATATAATCATATATATATATATATATATATATATATATATATATATATATATATATATATATATTTACATATGTATATACAATATCTTAAGCTCTTGACCTTATAAAAGAGGTCGTTTTGATAAAAGCAGATTATTTTTATTTGACTAAAAACATATACTACATAAGATGCCAAATCTTTATTCGCCATATATCTTGAATTATTCAATTGATTTACTGAAACTTACACCAGTAATTCAGTCCAAGTATATTGCATTTTTATTTAAAAATTGAATATTTTGTATTGTTAAAAAAGAGAGCTCATATGCAACGTTCTGTATATAAAACAATAATTTTATATAATTATAAATTTATATCCTATAGAGAATCCAACTAATTGTAATTAATTCGATTTTTTTTAAAAAAAATCAGCCATTAACATCAATTTAGAATGATTATAATTATTTTATTTCACAGCTTGAAATATGGATCAAATGTAGGTATAAATAAATGTCAAGTTTATTCGGAATAATCATATGTAATATATTTGATGATCGTATGCTTCGATGATTCGTAATAATACATATTTCAATGATACGTACAATTTCAATGAGGACAATTTAATTTATTTGATGACCCCATATTTAAAGTGATAACTGAAACGATAATTTAGAAAATAACAATGCTCTCAAAATAATTAAATTAAAGCTACAAAATAACACGTACAATTTCAACTAACAATGCATATTAGTTTATATGTAAATTCCATTTTATATTTATATCATTTTATTCATTTCCTCTACTTAGTAACATATCTGATACTAAAATGAAATTTAAAGAGATGTTCATATGATATATTCAAATATATTTACATACACACACACGTACGTAAGATTAAATTTTTCTATGGAATGCATTCTCTGAAACTACGTTTATTATTTCTCGTTTATAATTATAATTAATTATAATAATTTTGACCTTATATAAAATTATAATAATTTTCCTCTTATATTTAAACAGGTATGTACAGATGTTAAAAACATTGAAAAATGATCACATGATCACTTTAATTATTTAGAAAATCAATAAAATTTATTAAGTATATTAAAAAAACACATGATTGAAAATTATCAAAACTTACAACGAAGAATGTTAATTTACCATCGAATTAATGAATCATACAAATAGTTAAAGAGTTCTATTGATGAATTAATTTCATATTTTCCTGTTTCTAACGTCTTGTAAATGTTACAAGACGATGGTAAATAACTAAATGTAAATAATTGGGTTTTCCAATCAAAAGAATAAATAATCGACGAATATCTTTGAAATCTTATTTTAGAGGAAAATACCATGTATATATAATACAATATTGTAAAATACCTGTTTTATAAAATATCCTGTGATATTAAAAAATAATTAATATATTATTTGTTATCGTATGTTTTTCATATTAAAAACGATTGGTTTATCTGATTATAAAATGATCATTAAGAAACTATTTTTCAAAACTGGCTAATGTAAATACAAAAAAATTAATTAAATTTATAGTAAGTAATTGATTTTCAAATAAACAATGTATAAAATATCTGTTTAGGATAAATTAGACTAGAAGCAAAAATCGTTTGAAAATACAAAAAAATTGTTCTAGGATTTTTTGATAAAATGTACTATTATTATAAATAGACATTTTATTAATAATTCAACTACAGATTAAAATGTATATTAATAACTAATTCTGTTTATTGTACATATATATATATATATATATATATATATATATATATATATATATATATAAAATACAGTTAATATAAGAGATTAAATATTTAAATAAATTGTTATTCATAAAAAATGAACATATTCACATATTCCGATAAAGAATTACTTCTACAGATTCCGCCTGTTTAAATAATTTATAAAACGAACTGTACATTTTATACAGATACTAGATGACAGATTTATTGATATTAAGTATATTTCCTGTATTTTATAACAAGATCTACTTCTGTCGATTATATTTTTCAAAGAAACGATCGAAGAATAAAAAAAAAGTAATAATAATCAACTATTTATATTACAGAGTGTCTTATAACAGATTTCTGTACTTGTATTTTATTTATACACATTGCATTGAAATAATTAATAAAGTAGACAAGTATAGAAGTATGTTTGTGTATATTGTATAAAGAATTGTAGTCGGATTATATTTATAATTTATAATAAATAACATGGATTGATTTTTCATGGAATTCGAATAACGTTCGTTTGTTAAAAGTCGTGATGTTTTATTAGAATATTTCCATACAAGAAAATTCATGTCCAAAGAAAAAGACAAGTAGTTTTTTTTAATCAATGATGAATATAATATGATGTTGATGTATGTTAATGAAAAGAATTAATAGTTTTGTTTGTAAATTTTAATAAATTTCGATCGTATATCTGATTTTTTAAAAATGTCAATATTATAAATTAATTAAAAAAATCAAACATAAATACGTATATAATTTTTATATCTAATTATGTTTAAATGAAGATATTTACTAATAACATTTTTGAAATTTATTATGATGCAAGTTAAAAAATATGAAATAAAAAAGTGTTGTAAACAAAAATTAGCATTTTAAATACCTCATTAAATGTTCAGTTAAATTTTACTGTATCTTATAAATAATTAGGTGATTATATGTAATTAATAATCATTCAAACGAAGATATATGGAAAAATACAGTTTGAGAATTTATATAATTAATAAAATAAGTAAATATATGATAGTCAAAATAACATATCAATAATAGACCAGCAAAAAAAACACTTAGCTACTACAAAAATAAAAATAAATGTACATATTTTTTTCATGAAACGTAACAATATGGGAATTTTGTTTAAATTTAAGTTGCTTTCAGAAACATATATGGCTTGAATTTAATAAGAACGTACACACACACCAAAAAGTATACATATAATATGCCATTAAAAAGGAAAAATGTAATCTGATGATGTAGATATGTTACTAAGTTTGACCATTAAATATATATATATATATTAGTTGCAGTGCAATAATAAATTATTTACATAGATAAAAAACGAAACAAATTAACAATATTAAATAATTAAAAAATATAAACAGTTATTATCCATAAAAATATATTAATTAAATTATATTTCAATTTAAAGACTAGTTTTATTATTTAATAATATTACTTGAACTTTATTTTTTGCTATTGTCTTTCATATATTTAATTAATTAAAATTATTTAAAATATTATTCGAAAATTTTAAAACAATAAAAAATAATTGTTAAAAATAAGTTTTGAAACGTTTCGGTTTCCTTATCTCTTTTATTTTTATGATAGTTATTGATCTCAAACCCAAACAAAATAAACACTATTATTATTTTTCCCCTCAAAAAAAAATGTTAAATAATAGATGTAATTTTTTATTGCAATCGATATGAATCCAAATCATCTTATACAATAATTATAAATGAACTGTGTTAGTAAAGGATCCTGTTTGAACGAAAACAGATAATCGGTAGGTTGTGACATTAAAACGATTGAAGTCGAATGGGAAAATCCCAAGATAAATATAATCATATTTACATATTTACGATTTGTAATAATAAACAATGCTGTTTAAAACACACTTTTGGAACTGGTTATTGTAGAAATTCTTAACGAACAAGATGGCACTACAATTTGCCGGTCGAATAAATGTTATGTTGAAATATCGATAAATAGACAAACTGGAAGGTCACGAGTTCGTAATTTACCCATAACAAAAATTACTATGAACGTAATCATATCGACCAAGAAACCATCTTGATATTTATCTATGTGGTTATTCGGTTTCATTTCCCATTTTTTTTATTATCTAGTTTTTTTCTTGGTTTTTTATTGTTTATGCACGTATAAACAAATACTCTTGTACGTTTCATTGCACATACACACACACACACACACATACACACATATATATATATATATATATATATATATATATATATATATACGTGTGTATGTGCTCATTAATTTTTATAAATTCTATTTCTTAAAAATATTAATGTGGAATTGATTTATAAAATGTTTATTTTTATTATTATTCTTATATGAATTTTCTGATTTATATTTTTTAATTTCAAATTAGTATACTATCTTATCAACTAGTACCATTTTTTCTTAACAAAGTAGTGAATATTAATTTACAGATACTAATTTACTTTAGGAGAAAATATGATATTAATTTATAAGGATATATGGAAAGGATGATAATAATATACAACTAACTACATTTCTTTGGATTTATTCATTACAAATTGTATGCAGATTAAAAAAATGTAAATTTGACCATTAAAGACATTTAATTAATCTATTTTTGTTATATAAGGGTCACAAAAATGTTACTAATAATAGATCATAAAACATATGTTTCTACAAGGAATATTAGTCAATTATATAAATATGTCTTTCACTCAATTAAAAATGTTTAGCTAAATCTACAATAAATATTTTTTATAATTCATTACATATATATATATATATATATATATATATATATATATATATATATATATATATATATATATATCTGTGTGTGTGTTTATAAGGCAAGCATCATTTTTTATATAGACCCTTAATATTTAACGTTTGAGTAAGTATGTGAGTAAATAAATATTTACATTAATATATCTTTTATATTAAAAATAATTTATATAGAGAAAACAAACTAAACAAATGATTTAATTTGTAATTTTTCTAAAAAGAATAAATTAAGACTTACGAATACTGCTCCAACTTCATAAAATGAAAAAAGAATACTCGTAAAAATAGATTAATGGATTTTACACGTATGAATTGTTCATATATAAATATTCAGTTTTGAAAACTAACAAATTGTCAGCTAATTCTGATGTTTAATTATTTTCTGAAATCTCACAATACTGTTTGATTAACAACAAAAAATCAGACTACAAAATTATGTTTTGTTATTAAGTCTTTGGTGAATATATTCAGAATTTTTAACTGAATATGTCTTAAATTAGACATTGAAATGATCACAAATGTTTGAGTATCTACTGTTACCATAATTAAATTTTCTATATTTGAAAAGACCTAAGCTTTAAGCTATATATATATATATATATATATATATATATATATATATATATATATATATATATATATATATATATATATATATATATATATATTATAAACAGAAATGAAATTATTACATTTGGTTGATTAAATAACATATAAAAAAATTATTCAAATATTTCTGTAAAATATCATAATACACTAGTCGTTGTATAGTTTTATTTCATTAATAATAAAATATTGTACATATATATATATATATATATATATATATATATATATATATATATATATATATATATATATATATATATATATATATGTTATAAGTCATAGAAGAACTAGTATACTCATAATTACAAATCTATTTTTTTAAAAAAAATGGATATGTTATGAGTAAAGTTTACTTCATTAACATTGTTTTTGTTTCTAATTAAATATTGCATATTTCAATTCTTAATTGATAAATATTAGTGAATAACAATTAAAATTCTAAAGAAGAAATAAACAGGAAGACAATTGGAGGATAACAAAAGTTATTAATTGGGAATCAAGAAATATTGAAACTAATCATTGAATAAATGAGATAAAGAAAAATTGAAAAGAAACCATTTCCAAACCATATTGGATTCATCCAATATTGGAATGGTATAAACTAGAAATGATCATATATATTCAATATCAGCCTTTATTTACCAAATCAGATTAATTAGTTCTACTTATATGTTTTCATTTCTGTTTTTCATTAATATTTATTTACTTTGTGCAACTTACTGTATAATAATTTATTATACAATCCTAAACTTATAATTTATTTTATTCAAACTGTTTTTATTATTTTATTAAATTAAAGAGTTTATTTTATATATATATATAATATTATTATATAATAATAAAATATATAATTAATTATTCTTACTCTTATTTGAATTATAACAAACCAGTAAACAATTCACAAATCTTTTTTTTAAATGAATTAGAAATAAAATATCTGCTTCAGTTTCAATTGCATATTAAATAATAATAAATCAATTAAATATTCTACAATAACATCCCAATTGAAATGATTATTTCGTCACAGCACATTTGTCTTTATAAAAAAATACCTTTTCTATTTCTATTATTACAGAAGTGTACATACACACATATTTGAGTATACAACGTAAACATAATTTGATTGTTGAATATATTTATATATTAAAATTGTATATAATAGCACGTTTTCAACTGTACATGGAAATTTCTTTTCTTTCTTTTTGATAAGTAGATAGCCACCTTGTGCAGTAGATTTAAATATAATAAAAAACAAGCTTACGAAATATGTTAAATAGACTGCCAAAATGAAAAAATTCTTCTATATGACTCAATTAAAGCTTAAATATTAATACTATATATATATATATATATATATATATATATATATATATATATATATATATATATATATATAATTGCAGTTTTTCTAGATTGAAAATAAAATATTCTACTAAATAATAAATCTTATAGTAGATAATTTAACTAATAATAACGTACTAAGTCACATCTTCAAGCAACGTAACGTTTTTTCAGGAACATGAGCTGTATATTGAAATGTATCAGGAGGTGGTAAAGGATTTCCAGCTTGATTAACTCTTTCTGCTGCTTGTCTATATTCAACTGATGGTTGTCTTTGACGTATGCCTCCTTCACCCATCAATGAATCTAAATTTAGATTGAGTTCTTTTATTCTGGATCTAAAAAAAAATATAATTACATTACACAGAAATCCATCTGATTAGATTGATAAACAAAATAAATATGAATTAAATTGAGGATGTATTAATATAAATATGTTTAACACTTTTTCTTTAATTTTTATGTTAACTAACATTATTTTTTCTAAATCAAATATATAAATTATTGTTATATTTTCTGTTCTTTACTCGATATCCTTTTGGAATCGTAACAATAAATGACTGAAACAGATCGAGGAAAATAGTAGAAAACAATAATAATAATGAATGAAATTTATCGTCTTACTTTACTCTAAATTGTTTACTACAGACAAATACACATATAAATTTTTACTTGACAAGCCAAAAAGTGTCAACACATACATATAATCAATTGAATATACCTATGAATAGAATTCATTCATTCTATATGAATACAAAATGTCTTTTGTCATAACCAAGTATCATAAATGAAAACAGTCTTTTCATTATACAAGTCAATTAATATAAACATACATTCTTATCTTAAAAACTAAAACAACACGTTTAAAAATAAACTTCCTAATAAAAACATGTATACAAATTATAAAAAATAAACAACGTTGTAACCTGATACGTGTACAGATAATTTGGAATGAATGTTTGTTTATTTAATATATTTTATTATATACAAAACGATTTATCAATGAAATCTGAATATGATTCTAAAAAATAATTATTGATTAATGATATTAAAATTAAGTATTTGTATTTTTAAGTATTTACAATTTTTAAGTAACATTTAAAATAAAACCATACGTGTTAGTTTCTTTCTTAAGTTATTTGTAACGTGTTTCTTCGTTAATTTTTTATCTTTTTATATGGATGTTAATATTTATATAAATTACAAAAAAGTTGTGGTTTCATAGATACACGTTTTGAATGTTTTTCATTCTAGTATTTTCAAAATACTGACTTTGGAAGTTAAAACTTTTATATAATATGATAACTTTTCTCTTAAATTTATATTTTTCACAGAATACATCCCGCAAGTGATTACTATACGAGGATGTTTGATAAGTCCATGTAAAAATAAAAACTGCTTCATTTTTTTGAATAAATCGTTTTTATTTTTCAACATAGTCTCCTTTTAGGCTTATACACTTCATCCAACGCTGTTCTAGTTTATTGATCCCTTCCGAATAATAGGATTTGTCCAAGTCTGTAAAATAGTCATTAGTTCCTGCAATCAACTCCTCGTTCGAACAAAATCTTTTTCCCGCGAGCCATTTCTTCATCTTAGGGAACAAATAATAGTCCAATGGAGCCAAGTCTGGAGAATAGGGGGGATGTGAAACGATTTGGAACCCTATTTCCATTAGTTTTGCGGCCACAACTGCTGAGGTGTGAGTTGGTGCGTTGTCGTGATGAAAGAGGACTTTTTTGTGGGTTAATCGGGGACGTTTTTCTTGCAACTCGGTTTTCAAACGATCCAATAACAATGAAATAATAAAATAATATGCACCTGTAATGGTTTTACCCTTTTCCAAATAGTCGATAAAGATTATTCCTTGCGAATCCCAAAAGACAGTCGCCATAACCTTCCCGGCCGAAGGAATTGTCTTCACCTTTTTCGAAGCAGATTCCCCCTTGATAACCCATTGTTTAGACTGCTCTTTGGTCTCAGGAGTGTAGTGATGTATCTATGTTTCATCTACAGTGATGAAACGACGCTTAAAGTCCTGCGGATTTCGCTGAAACAGCTGCAAACCGTTCTTGCAACACTTCACACGACCTCGTTTTTGGTCGATCGCGGCACCCACCTGGCGGATAGCTTTTTCATGTCCAAATGTTGGTGCAAAATATTATGTACCCGTTCACACGAGATGCCTACAGCACTAGTAATCTCACGCACTTTCACTCTTCTGTCATCCATCACCATTACATGGATTTTATCAATAATTTCTGGAGTGGTGACCTCAACAGGACGTCCAGAACGTTCAGCGTCTCTTGTGCTCATATGGCCACTCCGAAAATTTTGAAACCACTTATAAACCGCACTAATCGAAGGTGCAGAGTCACCATAATGTTTATCAAGCTTCTGTTTAGTCTCCTGAGGCGTTTTGCCTTTAATGAAGTAGTGTTTAATCAACACGCGAAATTCTTTTTCGTCCATTATTTGACAATCACTCGATTTCCTTGATTCCAACGATTGTCAAACACAAAGGAATAGACCGATATGGCTGAAACTTGATGTGTGTTCTTCCAAGAGGTGCTACTAATTAAAAATAACCTCGATATGCACCAGTGGTGCCATCTTTCGGAATTTACACGGACTTATCAAACGACCTCGTAGAGGTAATAAGAGAAAAATAAAATACTACTAAGTACATGAAATGTAAAGAAAACAAATATTGTTTTATTTAAAATTCATACCGTTTTTTAAATAAATGTTATTTAAAATAATCACCTAATAAGATGCTCTAACGTAAACAAATGTTCATCAACAGCTTCTGGTATAGAATCTCGCATAAATGCTGCTAATCTAATAACATATTCAACATTATGTCCACTTGTTCCACTACATTCTGATATTTGAGACGCGATTTCCGTTAGTGGTGCATCTCCTAGCCATTGATCATTCGAAGGTGTTGCAACATAAAGTAATGCTGGAAATGGTCGAAGGTTTTCATTTTCGTTCCTATTTTCAATTTTTTGTGGATAGAATGTAGCAAAACGTGTCATATAACCACCAAGACTGCATTCACGTGTATTGAGATATGATAAAGCTGCATCTCCGTGGATTTCGTATGCACGACCCCAAACAATGGCCTAAAATTGATAAAATATTAGATTGATGTTGGATAAGAAAAATGATTTAAAGAAAATAAATAGTTTATTGGTATTTGTTAAGAATAGTGTCGATAATTTCGTTTCTTACGAATTAATTAGAACAAATATTAATTTCACTTTAAGTTAATTATGATGAACTCGTAGAAAATTTCGCTTTGGTCACATTTTACGCATTACACAGTTATTAACTTTCGGCGAAATCAATTGTTAAAGAGATAATAGGTTTCGTTCGTTGTTCAATGAGTTAATTGATTCTACGAAATGATACACATGAACAAATAATTTATTGAGACTTGTTTCTGTTTTCAATATATCATAACTTACAATCAACTATATAATTATATATATATATATATATATATATATATATATATATATATATATATATATAATAAAATAGTAAAAAAGTTCAACTGATTACTATTTATTAATTATAGATTTATTGACTTTTTATAATTAATATAAAAATATAATATTATGGAAAAATACAGAAATTATAAAACAAATTAAATACTAACAAGTAAAATAAATATTTATAAACTATTTTACTAGCATTATTTAAAAAAACTTGTAATAAAATATCATATATTATATGTGATAACCAGTTATTGATTTACAAATATAGAATTGATTTATTAATTAGTATTTGAAAATTATTTGTCAATTGTAAGGTAATACTGTTTAAATAAAGTTATCACTCGAATCAATGGCCTTCTTTTAAAAATGATTGCTTATATTTCATACGACCTCGTATTATAAATTACTGAACCCAATGTCATATTGTTTTTAACATTTATATTCAATATTTATCAACACACACACACACACACATATATATATATATCTTATGATAAAATTATCGCTCGTTTGATTTAAAAAAAATCATATATACTTATTTAAAATAAAATAAGTCCGAAAATATGATATTTATATCATTGTCGAAAAATCTATAAATTTATACAAAAATCATACTGAAATTTTTCATTAAAATTTCATCATTATGAGATACAGAACAGTATTGAAAAAAATCTTAAATAATATATTTTTTAATAATATAACATATGTTTATTTAAACAATGCTGAATCCAGGAATAATATAAATAATTAAAGGTATAAAAAAATACAAATGATATTTTTCTTACCTCTGAATCTTCTACTAACGTTGCTACTCGGCCTGGCTATAAAAAAAAGACAAATATTTTATATATCATTCGAACAAAAAATGAGAATCAAATTTTAATTAACAGATAATTGTATTGAAAGTCGTTTAAATAAACGGAAATAAGACCAGATGTATTAGGTGGATGACCATGACTTTGTAGTTTTTCAAATCAAATCATTAGAAACGAATAACTTGGAAAAGAAAACATTGACAATTTTAGATTCCATTAGAAAACAGTTATATCTATTTGTTTCAATATTAATTAAATAAACTGGTTGATTAACGAGGTTATAGCAAACAGAAGTACATATCATCGAATGAATTAATACTGGACTTTGGTTCGATTTTAATGGCAACGTATTTTATTTCAAATCTAAATATTTATCAACTTGTTTTTTAAAAAATATATTTTGTAATATATTGATTAGTACAAGTCGATAAAATGTTAAGGTTAATTAGAAGTAATTCGACTTAGGCAATATTCATTTTTATTAGTTTGAAAATTTATCAATACAATTTATATATATATATATATATATATATATATATATATATATGTATGTATATATGTGTGTGTATGATGATTATATTGATTGTATGATAAGTTTACAAAATAATTTAACTAATAAATGGCTATGTACTATGAACTAAAGCAATCAAGATGTAGAATTGAAACTGACATTTATTGGACATGAACTGTATACAAAATCTCAATAGACTGGTTTATTTAAACTCATATTTCAATATTAATAAACACTGATTGTTCATTTATCATAGTACGAAATAGATATTTGATTTTCAAGATTTACTTGTCACGTGTACAACTGTTGATACACAAAATATATAATTTCACTTGGAAATAATTATTTTTTATACGAATGGTATAAAAATTCGAATTAAAATAATTTCATGTAATTGAAAAAGTATATACACACATTTCTAACCAGCCTCGATTTTACAACCAATTATAAAATATTTAATGTAGAAATATGTTTCTTGAAGCAATTTGTTATAAAGACATCCAGTATATTTCGAAAATTCATCACATATTTTTATGATCAACATAATAGTGTTTATGTAGCATCCTCAGGGTATTAAAACTCTTTTGCGGTTAGTAAAATATGTAGAAGAATCAATTAAATGTTAGAACGAAATATATTCGACTTGAAAATAAATATATATATATATATATATATATATATATATATATATAAATATATATATACGAGGTGTGATCAAAAAGTAAGGTGAATTTTGAAATTTAGCGGGCTACATCCGTTCGATCTTCGATTTTTTTATTTGGTTATGTTGGTACACTCGTTTCGAATATATGTTCCAAATTTCAGCTATGTAGCATGTTTAGTTTGTTGGTGAGAGGCATAAAAGTTAGAAGTGTTTTGCAGGCTTCACGATTTTCCGCTGTCGAAAATCATGGATCAAAGAGTTTGCATTAAATTTTGTGTGAAAAATGGAATCAAGTGCTCCAAAACACTTGAAATGTTGAAAGTGGCATACGATGAGTCTACTTTAAGCCAAAAAAATGTTTACAAGTGATATAAACTCTTCCAAGAAGGCCGAGAAGACACCAACGACGAACCTCGTTCTGGACGCCCCAGCACGTCAACAACTGATGAGAACGTTGAAGAAGTGAAGAAAATAGTGTTGGGGAATCGTCGAATTACCATTAGAGAAATTGCTGATGATATTGGCATCTCGTTTGGTTCGTGCCAATCAATTTTAACGGGTGTTTTAGACATGAGACGTGTGTCAGCGAAGTTTGTTCCGAAATTGCTCAATTTCGACCAAAAGAACCGTCGCATGAGCATCGCCCAAGAGCTATTGAATGACGTCAACGACGACCTAGATTTACTCGACAGGGTCATAACAGGTGACGAAACATGGGTATACGGTTATGATGTCGAAACTAAGACTCAATCGTCCCAGTGGAGGCATTCCGGATCACTAAGACCAAAAAAAGCACGCCAAGTTCGATCAAATGTGAAGGTTTTGCTTACAGTTTTCTTTGATTGCAGGGGCGTGGTGCATCATGAGTTCTTGCCACAGGGTAGAACAGTAAATAAGGAATATTACCTGCAAGTTATGCGCAATTTGCGTGAAGCAATCCGCCAGAAACGTCCGAATTTGTGGAAGAACAAAAATTGGCTTTTGCACCATGATAACACCACTGCTCACACATCGTTGCTTGTGCGCGAATTTTTGGCTAAAACCAACACACTAATGATGCCGCAGGCACCGTATTCCCCAAACCTGGCCCCCTGTGACTTCTACTTGTTCCCGAAACTGAAGAGGCCCATGAAAGGACGGCGTTTTGCAACGATTGAGGAAATAAAGACGGCATCGAAAGAGGAGCTGAACAAGATCACAAAAAAGGATTTTTTGAAATGCTTTGAGGATTGGAAAAAGCGTTGGCACAAGTGCATTATATCCGAGGGGGATTACTTTGAAGGGGACAAAATAAAAATTGATGAATAAATAAATATTCTTTGAAAAAAATAAAAATTCACCTTATTTTTTGATCACACCTCGTATATTCGACCTCTAATAAAAATCTTATATATATATATATATATATATATATATATATATATATATATATATATAACAATTTTAAAGAGATTAATTTACAAAACTAGCAGAATACAAATCCACATATCACACAATCCTGATTTGATATTTTATACGATTATTTTTGGATCATTAAAATTAAATTGTTTATTGTTCGAAATGATTAATTTCACGTTATAAATTAATACTGTGCTATTATGAAATAATTACAAAAACGTGATAACATAACAAATATAAAGTATTAAAAAAAGAATTTTAATATAATATAAAAGTAATAAGTATTTTCAAACGTATTTATTTCGTGATAAATATCATTGAATTATTAATTGATCGATTTGTATAAAAAAATATTTCCAATTAATTTTTTTTAAAAAAAAACGTAAGTGATTAAATATTTTACTGATAAAAAAATTACTATATATGTGCATGTATTCATTAAACAAAAGATTTATTTATAAAAATATCTGATATTACTAAATACTGATGAGTATTGTATGTATTATGTACTTTTTTTATTGTACATATTTTATCATCAACATGTGTGACATTTGTGGAGAAAAATTCTATAAATTCCGGTACTGTGCAACTTTAACATTTGTAAGTAGGTTATCAACTATTGGCATAATTCATAGACCTTTGTTTTAAAAAAAGTCTTTCTCCTATGTTTATGTCTGATTACAGCTCCGAGAATTCATTTCAAATAATCTCATTCGTAATTAAGTAAATTTCGAAAACTTACATGAGAAATATATGATAATAAATATATCAATATAATCACAATTAACAACCATAATAACAAATATATTATAAAACGAACCTTTTGTTCAGTTCCTCGATGTGTTGAGTTGCCTTGCCAAAATTTTCGGGAATAACCACATATATAACCGGTAACAGATTTTTTATATTCGAAACCTGGCTGCCAACACAATGAACCATAACCAAATATCCACAGTCCAGTATTTTCTGATTTTCGTATATTCATATTTCTATTATTATTGTTGTTATTAATAATCTCGTGAAATAGTCTGTTATCTGCCATCTTCAATAATAAAAAAAATATATTAATACCGATGTTTTATTGAACACTTGACTAATTTTATATATGTAATTAGTCAATAGTAATTAGTCAATTATAATTAGTCAATTGTAATTCGTCATTTGTAATTTATCATTTGTAATTATTTCCGTGTTTTATAATATTAACCATTTTGTAATCGTATTGACCAATTTTTTATTCAAATATACAATTATAGGTATATATATATATTTATATATATATATATATATATATATATATATATATATATATTTATAAATTTTAATACACTATTGGTTTAATTTTTTAATATCTTATAAAAAAATCATTCTAATAACATATTTTTAATTTATTTTACATTGCAATCAATGATACATAAACCACAATATTTTATAAACATTCACTTTAAACAATCTAATAGTATTAACTTTAGAGGAGAAATATATTTAGTGATTAACATACAAGATGATATAAAAATTATAAAGCTAGAATGTTTTGTAAAGAAAAATGACTGATCATTAATTGAATAAAAAATTCAGTTAAAAATAACTCTTGATAAGTTTTTTGTTCAAAATTAATTATCTGATTCATTTTTTAAAATTTATCTTAATATAAAGATATTGGTCAAGTGATTACATATAATTTAGATAAAGAAATTAATGAAATTTGTACAAATTTCGTAAGAAATATTATAAATTTAATCATATCTATTGCATAAACTTATGTGAAATTAATTGAAAATTCTATATACACAGATTTTGTACTCTCCTAATGGAAAAATGTTTACATTGTACAAATATTTACTTTCTTCGTCATTTAATTGATAAATAAATTATTGCTTTCAAATAAAACTAATCAATTATCGTATTATAATTTTTATAACAAACATCTGAAAATAAATAAGGCATGTTTTTCAAATATGTCATTTACTATCTGTTGAATAGTCTGTTTAATTTTTTAAATGATTTAAAAAAAAGGTTATTAAGATATATTTTATATTTGTTAATTATTTTAGTATTTTGTTACAAAAAATTCAATCAATATAAAAATATAATTAATATAAGATTAAGTTTTTAAATAATTGTACAAATGATTTTAATTGTAAAATGAAATAATTAAATACATTTATACTACTAAACTTTGTACAATTATAAAAAATACTGTTAGAATATTTAAATTAAATAAAAATCTAGGAAATTGAATTAAAATATCAAATCGAAATAAAAATTATAAATATATTCCATCAAATGCCAATTAAAGTTTTTATTCAACATACATTTAAAAAAAATTAAATCAGTTATGAATACGTTGAATACGTTTGAACATTTTGCATATTAAGAATTAATTTAATTGACCTTTGAAGGGTGTAGAAAGAATACTAAGAAATATAATGAAAGAAAAACAAACTATTTATTTTTTGGCTACAATGAATGTACTTTATTTTTAGAAATCTAGTCTTTTAGGACGTTGCTATTTTAAATAATTAAGTTCAAGAACAATAGTATAAAGTAATTTTTATTTCAAAAAATTATAAGCAATAAAAAAATAACATTACACATATAAATGTTTTAAAATTATTTAAACAATTATACAGAAAGATAAATAAATTAATATTGTTTAAATAAGTTATAAAATATGTATATAAAGAATGATATTTACCTTGTACTTTCTTTGGATAAATAACGAAAAAAAAGTTATAAATTTCTCAACAATGAAAATTTATAAAAATATATGAAATGATTTCAATAAAAAAAATATTTAAAACTGATCACAACAATTCTTTTCAAAAAAATCACAAACAGTCACACTATTATTTATTTCTCTGATAAATAAATCCAAATAAATTTAAATAAAAACATATTCTTTATATAAAAATACTAAATGAATTGTTATTGTTAATTTGACAGTAACTATTGTTGTATTAACCAGATGCTTGTTATATGTCTGATGCAATAGTGAGTCGTCTTTAATAATACACGTTTATATCTGTGAGAATGCACTTAACCTCACAGATAAATAACAGTTTATTTAATAATAATGTTTAATTGTTCACTTTATATAATAACAGTAACTGATATTTGCAAAAAAAAATCCTCCTATTCTTGTTCAATTTATATTCAAAATTGAGTTCTTCTTGTCGACTTGTATTAAAACTACAACTGCATTTTAACATCAGACATATAACACATCTCACATGTTCTCTTGCTACTGTCAAACTGATGTTTGAAATTGTTGTATGCTACTATTAAAACATAGACAGCATGTCTACATGGGCAATAATCACATTCATCAACTGGCAAACA
Source organism: Neoneuromus ignobilis (assembly GCA_029203775.1). Taxonomy (NCBI): domain Eukaryota; kingdom Metazoa; phylum Arthropoda; class Insecta; order Megaloptera; family Corydalidae; genus Neoneuromus; species Neoneuromus ignobilis. The sequence goes on from CP092097.1 coordinate 6,806,338, forward strand.
ATCAAAACTTCATAATACATAAAGACAATATATATATATATATATATATATATATATATATATATATATATATATATATATATATATATATGGATGTATATTGTTGATTAATACATTTTTACAACATGTAAAATTATATCAATAAACCATAAATTTATTAAATATCTTTCATTTAAGATTAATTAGTATCATTTAAAAATGTATATTTATATAGACATAATTATACTGTTTGTATATATGGCTATACATTTTTATTTCTAATATAATATAAACATTTATAATAAATGTATTGAATGTTTTCATTAAAAACATAAACACAGTCATTGAACTGACAGTTCGTTGATAATTAAACAACTTATAATTGAATTTATTATATTCTAAAGTCTTTAAACAATTAACAATGATCGTTGAAACAAATAACTATTCAAAATTGTAAAAATTAGTTTAAAAAAAATAACGAATAATAATTTAATAATTTTCATTACAAACAAATATATATATATATAGTCATTTGATAAGTATGGTCAATTTATTTATTGTTTAATTTAATTAATTGATTAATTTAATTAAATTTTTCAATTTAGTTTTTCTTACTTTTTTACCATACTTATCAAACAACCTTCATATATATATATATATATATATATATATATATATATATATATATATATATATATATATATATATATATGTATGTATACAATGTAAGAGAAAAATATTTTTGCTATCAATTGATTTATAAAGAAAATAAATTTCGAAATATAAATAATCATTAAAAAGAAATTTCTGAAGAGATAAAATAATAACTTTATTCAAAATATTACAAACAACATATTTTCTGAGAAACAAACAGATTATAAAATTTTATTCGTCTTATTATTTTGTTTAATTCTCATTTATAAACCATTACTTATTTCCAATAACAAACTCATTCCCAAAGAAAATATCCTGGTAGTGTATTTTTAACTCCTTTGCTTTTTTAGAACAGTTATTAAAAATCGAGTACAAATTTTATATTACACGTGGAATCAACACTACAGTGCCAAATCTGACAATGTAAATATGAAAAATCCTTGACATAAAAAGACTTTTATTCGTTTTACTTAAGTCAGAAGAAAAAGGATGTGATATATTTTAATAAAAAAATATTGCGTATCATTGGGATTTGTATACATGGAGAACAAATATAAATAGTTTAAGTCGAACAAATAGAGAAGTCAAATAACAACGACGACCTATTTAAAATTTAAAGCTGCTACGTGCTTTAAAGAATTGCACTCGTTACTGACGCAATTTCACGATAATATCGCGTGAAATTGACAGAAACTACGAAACGTATCTATTTTTGTATACAATTGACTCCAAGGATATTTTAGGAAATCTGTTTTAATGTTTTATTAAAAATGATGAACTTGGCTATTCGTGGAATTATTTTTTTAAAAAATAAATATTTTTTAATATATATATATATATATATATATATATATATATATATATATATATATATATATATATATATATATATAGGTCAGTGAAATTTTACAAAGAGAGTCAACATAAGACAATTTCACCAGAAGTGTTTACAACAACTTTAGAAAAAATAATCTTGTTTGGTTTAGAAAACAAAGAAATATGAAACGTAAGAAAGATAATAAATCATTTAAATTAGATGAATTTAAAAAGGATTGTATCCAGCAGTACATTGACAGAAACCGGATATATATATATATATATATATATATATATATATATATATATATATATATATAATTCCATTTGTTGATCAAGTTACAATTATAAAAGAAACTCAAACATACTTTCAACACAATTCATTTGATTTGATTAACAGGAAATGTACTGAACTGATTGTATTAGTCTACTTGATAAATTCTTTTACTGTGTATTTTTGTATTAGAAAATTTGTAAAATGTACTAATTATTTATAAATCCACATGTGGCAATGACTAGACGAAGGTTTATTGTTATTACTTTTTCATATTTATTTTGTTACTTAGTAGGAAGTTTACTTTTTATAAAAATAAATATTAAGTGCAAATAAAGAATCGGTAGAACTCGGGAGAAGGGTATAATAAAATATACAATCATTTTTTAAAATATTATAATCGTTTATGTATACATTATATATATATATATATATATATATATATATATATATATATATATATATATATATCATATACACACGTGTTATATACACAATACATAAGTTTGTTTTGCTTTCCTAACTCATACTAAGTATTTAAATTTCTGTACAATTTGTATTTATTCATTAATTTTTTATTTCATTGTATTACTTCACAATAATTCGTTCGTTCTTTTTAGTAACATATTTTTCCGGAGATTCAACGTAACATACAATTAAATATCTCACATCTATGTTGACATATTTGAAAAATAGCATTCGGCAGTACCGTTCAAAAAACTAAACAAACTATCCATAGTAACTGACACATCACAAACTACATCATTATAAACTAATCAGATCATTTTATCTGAGGCCACATAATTTTATAACCATTAAATTTTAAATGTTATTATATTATTTATTTATTTTATTCCTTTGTTAGCTAGAGAATCAAACACATAACTTTTATTAATGACTACATGTATATAGTTTGTGTTTGTCTGTTTTACAGAATCGTTTATCCTTAATTTTCCGCATGAATATTGTTGTGTTTTTTTCTTTTTATTTATCCAATGGGTTATATCTTAATAATAAAATTTCAATTGTAATTTGTTAAAATTTCTTAAACACAGACTAGAAAACTACGCGGCCACTTTATTTAAATACCTTACCTAACATTTAATATCCTTAATAGGAATACTTATCCTCTTTATACATTACTAACTTTATAGTAATGTATATAACATAATTATTAATCTCATTAAACATATTTGTTCAATTTACTGAAAACAGTAAATTGAACAAAGATTTTCTTTCATACGAGTATTTTTATTTTTTTCAAAAAAAAATTAAATAATAATAATCAGAGTATTCTTTTTAAGTCAAATATTCGACGATTACTTACGGATAGTTTCGATTAAAAGGCGGTATTATTTATTAATGCTCATGTTAATATATTTATAATCGATGCATGTCAAACAAAGATGTGAGTGTACAAATATATGATAGGTACATAATGAAATGTTTATTCTATAATATTATCACTTATATAAAAATGAAATCGAAATGTGCGCTCGAATTCTAGTGAAATTGGTATTCGTCGACAGCAAATTAAACATACGATTTAATGTATGCTACATTTTAGCACACAACCAATAATAATAGGAATGTAGAGTGATAAAAATACATTAAACAAGAAGTCAAGAACTTCTCTCCGATCAAGCCACACCGATTAACGCTTTCATATTTTTAATATATAAGTTAAATCACGACACAATATTTTCTCGTTCGTTTGACGCGCCCACATGTCTTAATGTAATTATAAGTTCTCGTAGTTTCACGGTCATAACTACAAATGTATTTTTATTATTATTATTATTTTAAGTTCGATAAGTTAGTTTTAAAACATTTCATCACATTTGTAATGTTCACACTAGACGTGGATTGGGGTTGTCGATTAATTCTGATTTCTATATGGTTCAGCTTTTAACACAGCAAAATCAAATCGTACCTTCAAAGTCCATAATCATATACGTACGAAGATTTTTAAGAAATTATTGAGTATTGATAATTCAAATTTAATTATTCCATATTTAAATGAAAAACACAAAACATTTAAATGAGAAACACGAAACATTTAAATATTTCACACATTCAACATAATTATCATTTGTATAAGTTGTCATCAATTTATTGCCTATCAAATGTTATCATAATGACATATGTACGTATTAAACAAAATCAGTTTTCCAAAAAAAAAAACAATTTGAGCAGAAAACATGATATTGTTAATTTTATTGTTGTAAAGAATATTGTGATGTTTCACAGATTAAAAACGTATTAATTAACACTGTTTAAATTAATATCAATCTAAACAATGTTTTTTTTTTTTTTTATGAAATCAACAATTATTAATTTTGTTTATATATACAATATATATATATATATAATTTCATTTTAAACAATTTTAAAAAAGAAATGCCTATAATGGCTCTAAATAGAACATCAATAAAAATATTGCAATTTGACCAGATAAACCTAAACATTTTATCCTATAATAATGATCTAAAATACAGTAATAATTCTTTAATGATTATTATTGTTTTTAAGGCAGCAATTCTTAAAGATTACAATAACCCAACACAGTTATGTTTTATTATTCGTTTACAATTTTTAGAACTGGTAATATGAATTTTCAAGAAGAAAATTACCTGAGTATTTTTATACAAATGAAATCTTTCGAATAAAATGAACAATAGATTATTGAACACGTGTATAGAATTATTTGGAAGTTGCAATGAGTGATTCATTTGTATAAAGGTGAATTAGTCACAGTAACAAATCGATAGTTACCTGAGTATGTTTTTTACGATTATTGAAACATTTTAAGTTAACATTTAACGCTATATTTTATGAAATTTGTATTTATTGAATAAATAATGCAATTTCAATTAAATGAAAAAATATTCATAAAAACAAATACGACCAAACAACATTTATAATATGTACCACAGAGGTGATTGTTTCAAAATTCGTTATTAAATTTCAGTAATTACATATATAATATGAGTATATGTAACAATTGGGAAGTATTATCTTTTTTCAATGAATTAATATTCGCATGACATGTTCTTTTTTCAAATCACGTTACGTGTTTCATTATGGACTTTGAAAACGATATTTTAGTTTCAAACAAAACTGTGTATAGCTACATGAATTCCTCCTAATACCTCACATATTCACTGCGAAAAAAATCAATTCTTATTTGGTCTAAAAGTTTGGTCTTTCAAATGAATGTCGAGTATGTCAATAAAAGAATATCGATCAGTGGACGATACGTATCCAAAAACAACAACAAAAATAATGAAATAAATAATTTTAAAGATTATAAAAGTCCATTTTACCAAATGTCCATAAATTTATTTCGATCAAGTCACGGCCAATTCATCGTGTATTTTGTAAACGAACATCTACGTTTGTTACGACTCGTAAATACTGAGCGACGGGGATTTCGAGGAAGCCGCGACGCTCGCCTTTCTCACAGAAATCTAGGCGGACCTGAACGATATCCTGGATCAGGTGCTGAGTCTGGACCACTGTCGCTACGTCGGTTTAGACCATAATAATCAAGCGGAGGACCGACATCTCCGAGATACCGATAACAAGCAACTGGAGCTCTTGCAGCTCTTGTCGGTTCAAGAGCGAACGGATTTGAAGATGCTGCAGCTTGAGAAGCAAGAGCTCCGTGTAACCGACTTGCACCGTCACCTAAATCCAATTCTAATTCTTGAGGTTCTTGTAACTGCAACTGACCGAAACCAGCTGTCGCCATCGCTACGTCCGGCATTATATCTGACAAATGACCGTCACTACAAGAACTAGATTCGGGTTCTCGAGCCGGTCTGAATGAATCCGTATCAGGTACGACGGCAGGAAGATCGCCTCTAGATGTACCGTAACGGGGATACGTCGTGTCTCGACCACGATATGGCATTCGTGTCGGTCGTGGAGGACGTTCTATCGGAGCAGTGGTCTCTCTATCATCGTCACGTTCATCAGCACGGAACAGTTCTGGATCATCTAGTAAATCTGCGACTGGATCTGGCAAGTTAAATTCTCTAACAACACGTAAACGAATTTGACGATTAATTTCATGACGGGAAGACAAAGGTGAAGCTATCGCACGTTGACATATGGGCATCTGTTTAAGTTTTAGTACACGTTTCAACATTGCGACCATCGTGACAGGATCGGGTGCTGGAAGGGCAGCAGTAGGTAAGTCGAGGCCGGACGCTGCAGCCGATCTCGGTCTATCTTCGACCATATACAACGTATCAGGTATATCTGGTACATAACGACGTGCACGTGGCCTTTGCACTTCGTGAACGGCTCGCTCTTCGACCAATTGTTTTAATTCGTCATAATACGGTGTGAATAAACGAGGTCGAACAAAAAGACCATCTTCGTTTCTGCTACGAATCCAGGCGTTAGCTCGTGTATTTTCCCGTTCGTCGCCTATCATATGACTAGGCGGAGTACTGACGAGACCGCGCTCGATCGCTTGACTTAAAACTTCGTTATTTGGCGGTAAAACGTGGTCCATTCGAACTAGAGGAAATAGATCTGAGAGAATTTCACGAAGTTCAACATCGCTTAGATCTCGTTTTTTCACTCCTTTGCGTGTTACTGAATGTGCGGTGTGACTTAACAAATTCGGCTCTGTTTAAACAATTGACAGTTCTTATTTATTATTGTTACCATTAAATAAAAGAGAACAAATCAACAACGACAATTACCTCTATCCTCCATACGTCTTGTAAGTACCTGCTCTCCCCATTTAAGAACTGCCTGAAGAATTTCTAATTCACTTGCCTAGAATAAACATATAGATCACATTGTTATTTAGAAAACATTAAATACGCGAAATAAATAAAATCGAAATCTAACCTGCAAGAAATCACTACGTAATACTTCAATCAAATGTTCCTTATCAAGCTGGTACAAGACTGGCGATTGTACTACAAGATGAAATTCTTCACGTAAAAATCGTAAAGCCTGTCGTCGTACCCAAGCCGATCCATGCGGTTGTGACGACCAACGAAGAATAGCAGCAAGAGTGTCGAGAGACAACCATTCAACAATAATATCCTCACAACCTTGTGCTAAAATATCGAGCTCGAGAAATCGTCCGATCTGATATAACTCTGTAGCTTCGTCGAGTGGTGATGGACGCGCTCTTCCGGCATGTGTTAAAGCACGCGCTTCACCGAGACTACCGGCTGGTGTTCCGCCCACACACGGGCCTCCTCGAGATATAAGAGACAAATCAACAGTGTCGAGATACACAGCGTGTAATAACACTCGCGCATAACGTTTCGGAATTACTCTTTCATCGAGTACTATACGGGTCGGTGCACGAGACGCACGTTCTGTTCTATCTTCCCCTGCTCGCGATCTTCTTTCGATTAGATTTCGAAAAAATGGAGAACGTGCACTTAAAATCGCTTTGTGGCAAGGTAATTCAAGTTTCGGTCTAAATCCATACTCGGAACCACCGGAATCAGGTCTGCGGCAATCTGCTCCGTCGGATGTGAAAACGAGTGCTGCGTCAGCATAATCACCCGTTTCCAGCAGATACCTAAATCATATACAAGACGAATATAAATCAAATGTATCATAGAAGATTAACGCGAGTGTGATATTACCGTAAATCTTGTTCTAGTGGATTTGGAGCACCGAACTCATCGCCGAGACGCCGAAGAAGTTCTGCATCGACGTCTGCGTCTCGTGGCCTAGCGTCACCTGTATAGAGGTATCGAAGTAGTGCGGAAAAAGCTCGAGCGTCTAGAGACGCCGTTCGATTTAATTCGAGACATATACGAGCTCCATGTCCTGGACATCCCGCGAGTAAATCACGGAAATATGGACATCGAGCAGAGAGGAGGGCACGGTGTATCGGGAAACGAGCTCCTCGGAAAACGAGATCGGCGTCAGCACAACATTCGTAGTCGTACAATGCACTAAGATCTCTCTCGAATGTCGCTGCTGGCGGTCGTGCTAATTCCGCCTGAACGCTCAAATCTTTGAGAGCTGAAAGCGCTTCGTATTCTTCGAGTAGTGCAGCAAGTTCTGACGCACTCCAGTCGGCGACGAGTTCTCGAAGAGCGCGGCCGTGATCGCACGCTTTCGAGGACCGTCGCCGCCGAATTAATCGTTTTCGCAACGTTGCGAAACCCGTTGCTTTCTTTTTTCTATCTCTTGCAGCGGCAGTACCACTGAAGGCGTCGCCAACAGCCGCGCCTGTACCTCCGTCTAACGTACCGATGACTCCACTCGTCGAGGCGCTAGCTCCCATAGTCGCTTCGTCAGCGCCGCCCCACCAGCCGTTTCGCTTCAGCGAACATGGCAACAGGCAACCGAACAGGTTCATTTCTTGCCCAGACACCGGCCTAAGGAATTAATATACAAACTTAATATATATTCAAGAACAAATACCACCGATACATATCTTCGATGACACCTTATCGAAAGCGAATAAGAAACGATTTTATGAATTACGAAAAATGAAGAAAACGTTCTTTTATAAAACATTAAAATAATATAAAATAAACAAGAGGCGTCATAAAAATAAACTTGATTTATTTCTACAAGTTGATATAAAATTTTCAAAATTTAACAATGATTATTGGTTTAATGTTTTAAAAAATGAATATGTGCAGAATACATTACAATTACCAATTTTTCTAAATAAAAATATACTTTATATATAGAGTCAGATGTACAGTGTAAAAATAATAAATATAAGTAATTGATAACTGGCATGTCTTTAAGTTTACAAATTGTATTGAATAGAAAAAAAATATTATTTTTTTTACTTTTAATACCTTTTAATCCTAGCAGATAATTAAAATAAACAGATATATATATATATATATATATATATATATATATATATATATATTATTGTCAACAAATAAATTTCAGTAATATACATATATCTATTTGTTATGAAAAGAATTTTTTTTAATATATATTTATATACAATCAGATAGTTGAGTAAACATATTTTTATCAATTTTGAAATGGAATATTCTTTCAGATAATGCAATGTAACATAAGTTATAACATTTTTTTTACGAATTCACTAGACGTGAACGACGAAATCGTGGTAAACTAGAATAAAGGATTTTGATGACCTCTTTACAATACAATTATTTCGAGCACTGCCACCATATTTTTGATATTTGTAATGAATATTAATATGTAAATGTAATAGTGATTGTGTTCTAAATTTGAAACTAAGTGAATGAAATTGTTAAATGAAACGTCAAAGATTAAGTCGCTTGTATACAAGACGCCGCCTCGTGTAAATATTACATTTGATCGAATCTAATTATAGACACAAGCATGAATTAAAATTCATACCTGGGTTTCGAAAACTCATATTGAATGAATTGAACGACTGCAGTTTAGCAGATACACTCGCATTCCAATCCAGAAAACATATAAACATAGAGTTGACCAGCAGCCATGTTTGCATGAGAAACGTCGCTAAGCGAGATATCGAAATCACAACACGATATTCGTAAACGTAAACTATTTAGATAACTCGACGCTGACACACATTCATTCCATACGTTATTGTACGTATGTCACAAAACAATAAACATATTCACGCACATTAAATAATCTTTTATTGACACCTTGTCGAACACATTTTCATATACAAGCTCGCTGTTCCACTTTGTAGGCGTGTACAGGAGAGAATGAGGTTCTTAAAATCTCTCTTTTCGCCGCGTAAACTCGACAGGGTGCGAATCGTCCAGTTCACTTTAATCCGTTGATTTCGACGTGTAAACGTTTCACTCTCGAAGCTGACGACAGTCAACCTGCGATAGCACCGTGATGACATTCGTAAAAACCAAAACAATATTGTCTAGCCCTGCGATAGAGTGAAATGTGTAGAGCCAAGCACACACACAACCATCGTATGGTATTTATGGTTCGCACTGTCAGTGTGCAGAAGACAAACGAGAATTCGCACGACTGACAAAGATGCATCGATGCGTCGAGCCATTTTCAACATCATTTTCATGTTTACCAAAAATTAGGTCAAGTTATGGTATATGCGTTTCCCGGTGTTCTAATATTTTTGTTGTACACTTGTCAAATGATATCAGGGAACACTGAATACATTTGATAATAAGACGTCGAGTAATTCTATGTCGGAACGGCCTTGCACATTTACCAAAAACCAATATGTTGTAAAATGTTTGTTCTTAACATAAAATTAAAACATTTAGTTATTACTTTCATTTACACACATCATCATCATCATATCAGTACACATCAACTCATTGTTGAGTGAAAGCCTCATTCAATGTTACCATTCACTGGTATTTGGTCAAAAACACTACACTAATCAAGAGGATTTTTTATTCAGAGTTTACACCCTTAGGTAGGTTACTTTTATCTCAGCTAAAAGCCCAGACACACATACAAGTATATATAGATTCAAAAATAAATAAGTAAATAGAATACAAAAATACAAAATTATTTACTGATCATATATTAAAAATAACAAAAAATAAATATTTTGTATATGAAAACATATATGAAAATATTTTAAAATTAAAATAAAATCTGTTTACTAAAACATAAATGAATAAATCTCTTTAAACATAATAAAATATTAAATCTATTTACATTCTAATATCAATTTAAAAATGAACACGTCTGTTTATAATTAACATAAACAATTGTCGACCAATTAGTCAAACAGTCAGACATTTGAGATAATAAAACGAATCAAATATTTTTGTTGCAATTGTAATTTAAGAGATATACTTGGTACAGATGACCAAATAAATAATAGTATTTTTTGATATTATTTTATGACTGAACAATAAAGTTCCTTATAAATTAACTATAGATAATTTATTTTCTCTCAGTGTTAATTATGATTTTTAAATAAATTCAAGCACTTTTACAAAAATTTTAGAATTATATTTCTATTCTATATATATGTATATTGTCATAACTGATGAGAGTATTAAATATATGAAAATAAAGATAAAAAAAATGTCATATTCTTATTATACTTTTCATTTTGATCGATGGATAAACGAAATGAATAAAAATATGTATTTAAGATACAATTGTTCTGTAGGTTTACCAATTCGAGTATAATTCAATAGATATTGTTCGTCAATTGCTATGGATACTCAAATACAAACAAAAAATAATTGAGTTATAATTGTGTACTTATACGTTTTGATACATTTTTATCTACATTTATTTTGTAAAAAAATGGAAAACGATTTAAAATCTGTCATTGAACAAATTAATAAATTGTTAAATAGAGATTATAATGTAGTTTCATTTAATGATTTAAAATCGGATGGTTTATTACAATTGTTATGTGATGTTTTAAATATCATTAGAAATAGTGATAATAAGGTAAAATAGTATAAAATATATATTATTAATTTAGCATGTTTCGATATGATATTAAATAAATATAAACAAAATTCAAGTTAATAAAAGTTACTTAAAGAAATTATAATACTATATTATTTTTTTATACACACACACACATATATATATATATTTCAGTTAAATGTTCAAGATCAAGAAAATGATGTTATCGCTGATAATTGTCTTGTAATTTTAAAAAATATTGGATACCCTCCAAATGAAAATCATTATTTCAGTAAAAAAAACTTGAGTCAGGTATTATTTATAATCATTTCAATAGTTTTTAAAAAAATAAATTGATATTGTTTATAATATTTTAAATATTTTTAGGGAGACAAACGTGGAATTCATCCAGTATTAATATGGATATTTGATAATTTTGAAAAAGCAAAACTACGAGCTTATTTAGCAGAGTAAATCGTTTATAAACAAAATGTAAATATTTTAATCTATTTTTAAAAAAAAAAAATGTTATTACAGATATTTAATTCGAATACAAGTACCATTGGATCTTCTACAAACACCTGAATTAAATAGTTCATATAAAAAATATAGTGAATTAATAGAAAATTTCAAACAAGTACATTCGGTAAATATTAATTGAATTAAATTAAAATCAATTATAATAACAAGAATAACATGATATATAAATAAAATATAAAATTGTATTTGTAATAATGGTTTTAATCAATATCATTTCTCGAGGAATGGGAACAAACGAAAAAAAGACAAGAAATTGCAAGAAGTGCCGAACAAAATATACGTTTATTAGAAAAAGAAATCAAATTTTTATCATCGAGAGTAGCTGATAGTCGTGAAAAAGTCGATCGGTTTCAAAATAAAGATTCGTGTTTAACAAGTGCTGAAGCACTTTGGAATGAACATATGCAAGGTGAACAATTAGAAATACAGGTAAATGCCTTTTAGACGTAGATACACTCATGTATATTTTTTTGCATAACTCATCGTTACATTAACATTTATTTAAGTTTTTTTATCTTTAATAACATTTCGAAAAACTGTCTTAAAGTGTGGAAATTTTCGTTTTTTTTTTGGTTTATTTGTTTGTTATACTAAAATTAATATATTTTGTATACAAAAAAAACTAATTTTAATTAGATGAAAAATCAACAAGACATAATTGCAAACTTAGAATTAGAATATGAAAAATTAAAACGCGAAACTGAAGAGTTAGTAATGAACCGTAATAGTTATGAGAATCCTGTAAAACGTCTAGAAGCCCAAATTGCAACAAAAATAACAAACATTGAAGATATGTCTAGACAAGTAAATAAAAATCAACAACAACTGACACTTTTACGCCAAGTTGTTAATTCACCAGCACCGTCTGAAAATGATTTAAATGAATTACGAGATAAAGTAATTATTTAATTACGTTTATTGATAATGTTCATTGTTATTATATTTATTTATTTTTCTATATAGATCGATCGAATCGAACAAGACATTTCAGAATTAGAAATGAAACAAGGTGGAATACAGGTAGATAAAATGGCACCGTATAAAAAAGAATATTCAGCTATTATGGATAAACAAAGACAATTAAATGCGAGTATTACATCACTTAAAGCAGAATTAAATTCGTTAGAGAATTTAAGGAAAGAGAAACAATCAGAAGTGGATAAAGTGATCGGTAATCACATACAATATAATAAGAATCATTTTTTTCTATATGTGTAATAATTGAATCATTTCAAAGGACATGAAGTGAAACGAGGCATTGAACTAAAACAATATATACGAGAATTACGAGATAAAAATGCTAAAGTCGATACGTTCCGTGAAAAAATACACGCAGTCAAATCAGAACACGAAATATTATTACGTACAATGGAAGTATTGAAGAGAAAGTTTCCACCATTAGTCGAGTTCATCGAAACGTGGAAACCTGACAACAGTATCAATCAAAAGGATAATATGACCGAGATGAATCTTACAGGAGATATGGTGGCAATGTGCGGACAATTGAAATTACAAGTCGATAGTAGTAGAGCCGATTTAAGTGCATTGGAAAAAGAAACGGAAGTTTTGAAACAGAAAGTTAATAGTCAGGAAAGTACGAATGCCAAACAACGAGAAGTATGTGTTATTGTTTTATATATATATTTATTTATATACATTGATATTTTTGTTGAATATCTAGATATATTTATCTAAAGTGGGCGATGCTGAGACGAATGTCGAAAATATTAAAAAAGAAGTAGAAAATTTAAAAACCAATTTAAGTGAAAAGGAACAAACATGGAAAACGTTTCAAAAAGATATAGAAGTAAAAGAAACTACATTGAATGGACTTGCTAAATTAATAACAAACGAAGGTACTTCTGTCAAGCAAAAAGAATTAAATGATAAATTAGTTGAAGTTGGAAAACAATGTACATTACTCGAAAAAGAACGAAATCAATTAGAATCGACACAAGTTAGTATTTTGAAAAATGATCGTTTAACTTATAAATATCGTTTAAAATGATCTTTGTATTTTAGACTGAAAGATATGAGATATGTAAAAATTGGAATATTGCTATTAAAATACTTACGATAAAAACGAATAATAGTCGAAATGCTACACTCAATGATGAATTTCGAAAATATGGTAATGGAGAAGTTCTTACTTTAAAATAAGTGAGTGAATAAATAAGAAAAAATATTATTGATAACATAAAGTTGTTGAGAAATTGATTTTGAACAAATAACGAATTTCGTTAATAATGTTAAATATATGTGAATAAAATACGTGTGATATTTGAAACTGTGTGTTTGATTGAATAGGAATGAATTGAATGATTATCGTTTAGGATGTGTGGAAAGGTTTTCAAATAAATATACAAGATGTATATACGTTCAATTAGTGAATTTTAATTGGAATTCAGATAAAACCCGTTTGTCTATGTTCTATGACAAAATGGAGTGTCATTGTTACAATGGATGGCACTTAATACATACAAGCATACATTTTTTCAACAACATTTAAGAATCATAAAAAAGTATTTTCGAAAGACGTTTCGAAAGCATGTTCAATAAACTGTTGTGAACGAAACGCCATTTGTTTGTTTCGATTTTCAATTTTATACTACATTCATTTTCCCAGTCGATCCATGTTTACATTTTACACATTTTCCCATTTTATCCTTTTATTATTCGTTACATATTTCTACATAGATTTATTTACACATATTACAATTGTTACTGGTTGTGTGAATGTTTGTAAGTTATTTAAAAATGTCATTATATTTCTAGTAAGTCGTTATTTCTCTAAAATTTCTCGACTGATCACTCTTTGTTTGTTTACCCTATTTATTAGTATAAATAATTTCACTGTTATCAGTTTCGCGATATACGAATTAATTCGTTTCCTACGTGTTTGTTTTTTCCTTCGTTACTCTAAAGTTAATTCTGATATCAAATTTTATTAAATTACTCTAAGATTAATATAATTACAATTTTATCACATCCATATTTGAATATTTCATTAATTGAAACTTGCTTCAACCAGATCGATCAAATAAGAAACGTGTGCATTTTTGTTGTTTCGCGACCAATAAAAATGGTCCGGTATCAAAATAAATATTTGTGCGCTTCGAGTTGGTCCAATGCATGTATTGAATCAACTATAACCAAAACAAACGTAAGCGTTTCATTACAATCAAACTATACTTTATGGTTTGTTTATTAATTTCAGTTACATATAATTCATTTTTCTTTTATAAGCAAAGCCCTTTTCCAGTTCTATATGACAATAGCTTTATCGATAATTATTCTTAAGCGCTAAAATAAAATACGAATTAATCAAATGGTCGGCAAAATTGGACGTGTTTATTTCAGTATGGATTGTCGACGATTAGCATAAGATACGTCACACATACAAGTATATATTGAAAAGCGAGTCGGAAGAGAAAGCATCAAATCTAGACAGTTTTAGTTTAGGCCCTATTTTTCTCAATCTTGAATAATCATTTATAGATAGAATTTTTTTTAATATTTCAGTCTAACAATATATACATAAATATAAATGTACATATTTATGTATGTGTAAATTATAAAAAAATAACAATTTAGAGTCATTTTTTAAAATTTAAAACAATTAATCAAATATATAAATATACACAGATATAAATAATTGATTTGATTTATTTTTATAAAAATTACTTTGTTGTAAAATAATTCATTGAAAAATTATAATAAAAATCATTTTCCATCGAGGAACTTTTAAACCTTATTAATCCATAAATAAATAATCCATTTATAGAATAAAGATTTATTAATATACGATTTAATTTCAATAACGTAAATAAACTATTGATAATTTCACTCAACATCTACTCGAACATAATTCAATAACAATATTAGAAAAGTCAAACGTATTTTTTTACAAATATAACAAATATTTTCTAATTGCTTTCAGTTAATTGAAACAGACTTTTTTTCAAAATATATTGCTTTACACAACTGGATCGATTTTATAAAATAAATATAATAATAACATATGTATATACAAGATCTTGTAATATAAAGCCTAAACTGATAAGAAAATAACTGCAACTATTCAGTTAAAAAAGGCTACAAATTCATTAGCATCACATCTGTGGAAATTCTTATGATTCTTAAAGGCTAACATATGGTTTCTTAGTTAAAAGTGTTTATTTTTCGAATTATAATCATTATTTAATTAATAGTAATATCTGAAATATCCGTACCAGTTACATGATTTGTTTTTTTTTATATATATATATATATATATATATATATATATATAATAGTCTATATATATATATATATATATATATATATATATATATATATATGTTTTATTTAAATTATTAGTACAGTTTTCTAAATATAATTTATATATTTATATATTATATATATATATATATATATATATATATATATATATATATATATATATATACATATATGTATCCTATCTATAAATTTAAATATTAGCTACAATATTACAAAAGTAACTAGTTCTGCTCGAATAACATTCGTCGTACAGAATCATTTTTTAATTTATTTGACTTTTTTAATTTTATTTTATAAAGCATATCTATGTGCAATGGCTATGCAAACCCGTCGAAATTATTGTCGCGGGATTAAATTCGCGATTGTTATCTGTACGTACGTATGCCAACACGTCGAAAATTTAGTTGAAAAAATTAACGAGACAATTGTTTTATAAATCCACATCTGGATACTTTATTTACTGACTAATTAAATATTTAATAATTTCAATATCCTATCCTACATTTAATATGCACTTGATGGAAATCAAATAATAACATGGTGAAAATTAATTGATAGCCTCTTGAAATGTTTTTTTATCAATAAATAAAAATATCAAAACGTATCTTGTTATAATAGCAATTGAATGGTAATATTTTTTAAAAAATTATATATATATATATATTTGAATTATTTACATAAAGAATCTTATTAATGGTTAAATTATACTTAACACTAGTTTAATTTTTTTCTTTTAAATATGTTTAAAATAATATTAAAATCAATTATTAATATGGAAATCATTTTTAACGAAAAATAGGTGCAATAATATAATTAGATTCGAATTTTAGAACATCTGTACTGGTTTTTTTTTGAGATACATCATTGTAAGCCCATATTTTATATAATTGAATTTTATCAATTTCCTATAATTTTTTTTAAGTCTTTTCCAGTAGATGAAAAGTATTTAACATGTTTATCATATATTAATGACTTATTCAGTATTATGTATTAATAATATTATTTTGGCAGTGAACTACAAACATTTAGTGTAAATAATGAAAAGTGATAAAGTATGATTTTACAGAGGAACTTTGCAGCTTCAATATCGATTAATTTTGAAAATTCAATTTGAAAACATTGTTATTTTCGAAACTGAACAATAATATATTAAGTGTTATGAACACAAATAAGGCCGCGTTGAAATTCTATAGGGTTAGTAATTTTAAGCAATAAATGCATACAATGTGTTTATAAATAAATAATGATATACGATTGCAGAACTAGCATTAATGTTTAACGAAAATATCGAAAAATATTGTGGAATTTAACACATCGTACTTTTTTTTTGAAAAAAAATGTACGATGTTTTATGTATCTTCCTTTAAAATATGATGAGAAAAGTACTTAGTTGAATATGTCGACTAGCTCATTACTATTAAATATTCTTTTATTTCATTTATATCACAAACGATCACTGAATAAATAAATTACTCGAATATAATAAAAACTTAAATTAAGATATTTGTTGATTATAAATTAAATCGATTCGTAATTCGCTTATTGTTAAAACGTACTCTACATAAATCGAATTGTCATGTTCAATTTATGATCAGTAATGAACATAAGACGTTGCTTTTTCTCGTCAAATAATATCAACTATATCCCCGACGTAATAAATAAATAAATAATATAAATTATACATCACACAGATCAAAGTTGAAAAGCACCGTTTTTTTTTTCTTTATTTTATTTTATTTCTGCTCGCATATCGTTAGACTGAGTGTACATAGCCAGCCATCGCCGTTTTACGCGTGACAGTCATAATTCATAACAAGCGAGACAATTCAATTAAATCTGATTTTTTATACTTTTTTTCAGTTATAATTTGTTTTCAAATTTTTTTTACATATTTCAGAGGCTTCGTAATCGTTGACCCGAATCGGCTATTTAGGCCTCGAAACATAATTACAAATAGTACGTGATTTTATCGTAAGTCGCGTTCTAGTTAAGGACCTAGTTCTATTACAGAAAAAATAATATTCATACACACATCTTTACATATATATATATATATATATATATATATAAATGAAAAAGGACGAATAGTTTTAAACTAACTATTTAAAATGAGAGTAATATTACAACATATATCTTGCAACATTTATTAAATGTAGTACTAAATTTAAATTTTTGAATGATTTGTTTTATTTGGCCATCGTTCTTATTGTGATATTTTGTAATATGAAATCATTTCTAATAACATAGATGCGAATTGAAGTAAAACGCATAAAATAATTTTAATCATTTGCCAAACATAAACTTTTATTTGTATTATTCAACATTCAGTAAACGGAATTATTGTTAATACTATTTCAATACAAAATTTAAACTGTATAAAATATAATAATTTTTTGAATGTTTCTAATAGTTGTTGTTGTAATCTGATCTCTGATTCTGTAATATGATGTTGTATTATTTGTTTGCTTTTTTCTCTTAAGAACGCAGGAACGAAACGATTGTTTATAACAATTAGACATTGAACATGTGAACTATATAAGTGTTTCAAATACGACGTACTATTTATAAGTATATGTTTATCGGATTTACATTTTAATTTCTACCCTAGTAAGGAACGCGACTGAATGAAGTCTGATAGGTGTTTTCGAGTCGCGTTCGATCCGCTCGTTCGTATTGTTCGGATCGAACGCGTCATCATCGAACGAAATAAAATAGATTAAACGAAACGATATTCAATTGCCGTCTTTCGAACTCTTCGCCCAAAACTTGTCGAAACGGGTCCGCGCTTTCTCGAGTACCTCCGATGCTAGTGACCGACCGCCGGCACTCGGCGAGGTGAGCGGATTCTCGGTCGTCGACGATTCTATTTCAGGCGCTTCGAGTACCCTGTATGGAGACTGTACGGGCCTAGTAGCTGGCGACGACGTCGACGCTGAACGCGCCACACTCTCCGGCGGCTCGGCGGGCGGGTTCGGAGATGTTGACGACGCCGACGAGGTTTCCTCTTGCGTGCGGCCGGCGTCGGGTTCGGCCGCCGACGTCGCGTCCTTCCCGGCCGGCCGCCGCTCCGTACGTTTGCAAGCTGCGCACGCAAGAACAATCACGCTTGTATTCATGGCCATGTGCCAGCTAGCTGCCGTCAAAATCATCTATATCAATATCAGCATCGGCAAGCTGCTGGCTGTAAACGGGCGAACTAATTCTATCGGCGCACGATCGCCGCTCCGTCGATTCAAATTCATAAACTCCTTTTTTTATTTATTGCGCACTTCAATAAGCAATTTATATTTCAAGCGATTCGCTGATCGTACGATCATAAACTCCCAGTTCCCATATTAAAGTCAGAATCCCCAAAATATTAAATTGAAAACATGTTCATCCACACAAACACAAATATATCCACAAACATACACTCATATTTTAATATAAGTATGTGTGTGTGTGTGTTTATATGCATTTCAAGAAATTTGATTAGATAGTGGAATTGATTACTGGGGTTCCAATCAGAAACAATACTTGACTTCTTATCATTTTTCTTTCTCAATCTAAACACAAAAGTCTTCATTAAAGAAGACAATTGTAGATTTCACTGAAGAAGACAGATGGAATATCTGTGTTTCTCTATGAATGATAGAATTTTTACCAATCTCATTCTTTTATAGACAGGAAAAACTATTCTTCGATTAAAATTTTACCATGATATGGATACCCCAATAAATACGTTATGTATGTGTGTGTATTTATGTATAGCTGAACATGTGTACGACTTAAATATATAATTTTATATATCAACAATATTAAATAATTTCAAATATAGACTTTTTCAACGGCAATAAAATTTGTAACATATCTGTAGTAAATAATTTGTTTAAATAAATAAATAAATCGTACTTTTTAAAGAATTTGAAATTTTCGTAATATATTGAAGAAGAATTAATAGTTTTCTTTATTCATCCATATATATATATATATATATATATATATATATATATATATATATATATATATATATATATATATATATATATATAATCCCTCACTCACACATCTATTTATCTGAGGATTCAACATGTATTTAAAAATATTGATATAAATGTGACTTGACCACCATTGAACTAATAATAATAATAATATACAAGATTAAAGTTTATAGAAGATTGAAAAATCGTTATATCTCATTTAAGTCACCTTAAGTGACATTACAATTCTGTAACTTAAAACGTTAATCTTGCTTATGTTCATTTAATATAATTAACGAAATGTTTAAATTAGGAATGTGCACTGAATGCTCCTGAAATAGAAAAGCAGTTAAAGTTTAAACGATGTAAATATATATTTTACGATCCGTTATTTCATATTTAGCTGCACATTCGATATCGTTACGTATAAGAGATTAATTCTAATTAATTAAACTGATTAACGAGTCATCGACTCGTTAATGACAGAGAAGTATGTATGTTACGAATTCATGTCATTTTCATATCGAAGCAATCTCGTCATTGGACAATTTCGAACTCATCAGCACACAAGCCTAATTCGAATATGCACATGTGTGAGTGTTTTATATATATATATAAATATATATAAATATATATATATATATATATATGTATATTTCTGTGCGTGTATGTCGTGCATGCGTGATACATGACAATCATTGATGAAGAACATCGATAAGAAGGAATGAAAGTCCTCGGACGTGATGATGTTGGAATGGATGAAAGAAGAATGTCGACAATGCATGCATCACGGATATCGTTCAAGAGACACAAGAGACAGTCGCAGGGAGATTGTTGGCTGCGGGTATTGTTCATGACATGCGCGTGCGTCGAGTCGAATCAAGACTCGAAATTCGAGCGCTTGTTACACGATACGCGTCGGTGGGCGCGCGCCAAATTCAAATGCTCCACTCACCACATAGTGATTCTCGCTCGTTATTGGCGAGTTGGCGACCCTAAATTTCGAGCCCTGTCGAAACAATATTTATTTTAGCGAACGCGGTTATGTGTGAACGAGAATGGTTGAGACGGTCTGCGCCCGTTCACAACTAACCCTTTGCGATCGCGGACTGCTGCGGCAATTCGGGTGGCGCCGACTGCGGCGCTGGTGGAGGTGCATCCGGCGGCGTCCACGCCTTCACCTCGCTGTGAGGCCTATTCATTAGATCTCCTATAATAGACAAAGAAAATATGTGTAACAGTACACCAGCTCGAATATTTCATTAAGAGTACACCGACAACTCATCAATAATTTACCACTCGACAGGTTTTGAGCTCACGTCTCTTGATTGCCTCTTTTTTTGTTTTATTTATAAATTCCTTCGAAAAAGTCCAACAGACAATATAGATATATTTTTATCTTTCATTTGATTTTCAAATTAATAACAAAACATCGATAGAGCAAATTTGTCAAATTCGTGTTTGTATTTCATAAAATTATTTCGATATGTTTTTTTTCTACATTGAAACAAAGAAACACAAAAACTGTCTACCATATAAATAAAGACATACGGATTATACGGAATTAAAAACGTTTACATATGACCAACATGCGTTCCTCTTAAATGTTATATCAAGACAAACCGAACGAAACACACTTTATAGACAATTCAATAACAAAAACTAGACAATCAAATAACGAAAACTATTTCATTACCTTCGTGAACATTTTGCGTAACCGTGAAAGTTTTGCCAGTATCTAACGGAACAGTCCAATTGACAGGATCCGGAGAACGCATAAGTATCTGCTCGGGAGATTTGACGCGCGTCGGCTCAGGAGGTGATTTCACCACAGATTGTAAGTCTCTCGGATCAGGCACGGTCGTCACTAGCGCCGGTGTTGATTCAATAGACGGTTCGACATCGTTGACCGCATCTCTCGTTGAATTTTCATCGGCTGTCGTTGGTATAATGAATTACAATGTCTCGACTAAAGAGACGATAAACAGTGCGGCATTTTATATCATATAGAAGCCCTGGTTTGCATTGATTTATCGTGCAAATAAGACGTTCGAAACGATATCACTATCATTTATTTTAATACACACACAAGTATTCAAATATATATATATATATATATATATATAAAGTGCTCATGGAAAAATTGCAATACAAAAGATAGTATCAATGAACAATCAATCGACCAGAAAAAACTGATTCAATTTTTTATCATTTTTAAAAACTTATAAACTGTCAAGAACAACAAACTGTTTCCATGTTAAAAAAAACACATTTACCACACTAACCACTATGTGTATTCTACAATTTACAAATGTATTACAATTTTCATTAAACAAAAACTTTCTGGAATTTATTTAACACATTCAAATACTATTACGCTTAAAAAAATTATTCAGAAAATATACACAAATTTTCATATTGAACGAATGTTTAAATGTAATTAGAAATTTTATAAATATCATTTTTTTGAAATTTTTATTTTAAATAAAGCAATTCGTTTTTAAGACTGAAAAGAAAGGAACAAGCTTTATATTTACTAGCATACTGGTTTACGGACAATACACATTTTTCCTACGAGGCATTATGTGGACATTAATGTTATTTAGTGACATATTAAGGAATATTTTGGAATGTAGTATAAAAATAAAGTGTTTTATATAAAAATAATAATATATTGTTTATTGTATATATATATATATATATATATATATATATATATATATATATTGTGTGTGTATTGAGTGTATGTTTAGATATTTATTATTTATAATACTTGGATTTCTATTCCTTTTTATACGAAAATAATAAAGTACGATTTTAATTAATAGATTAAAAACCTCAACTAAACATTATTCTCATTTTAAAACTATACGAAAAGAATGATTTAATTTCCACAAAATGTAAGATTTCAGTAAAGATCGAATATACATGAAAAGATAACCAAATACGATTTGAAATATAATAAATGCAACCCGTTTCTCTAATCTATATATGTATATTTACTTGAAAATTAATATTTCCTACTATAGCATCCTCTTTTTCCAAAAAAAAACCATATAAATTCTTTATTAAATTATTGAATACATGGAAATCGATCGACGACTTACGTCAAGTATAACGACTCGAAAGTAACCGTCAGGAGGAACAAATTATATCAAAACGATGACTCGTCCGTGGACTGACGGTTCATAGGCTCCATTTTACTGTGCGTTACATGCAAAATCACTATACTACGTTTCGCAAGTCCTGCCCTACGTGAAAAATCATGTGTAGTTAGTAAAAGCACATGCTGTTTAAAGCACGACGTGAAGAGAGAGAAAATGGAAGTATTATGAAACATTGAATAGAATCGTTGATTATTTTGTGAATGATTGGATGAGTGCATGCTTAAACATTAATAGCTATTTGTGGCGATTTTTCAATAACACAATTTATATAAATGTTTGTGTAAAATTCAATTTTCCTTACAAAACAGCTTAAAAAATATTTCAAAACAAACTGAAATTCATTCTTAAGGATTTAAAAATCTGATTATAAAAAAATGAGTTATAAATATTTATAAACTAAAAAATCAATTACGTTTTTATTAAATTATTCCAAAAGTCCTAAGCTATACTGAAATTCAAACATGGCTGTTTCGAACGATAATAAGTATGAATATTTGAAAAAAACTGTAATTTAATTGAATCAAACTTAGAAATTTTGGAATTAAGAGATAAATGCAAATGGGGTATGAATGAATTCTTATGTAAAAATGACATGACTATCACATGTATTTACCACTTATCTCAGTTCTCTCTCTAAGTCGAACAATCATTTCAAATGAAAAATGAACTTCTTATGTGAAAAAGCAAAGCGCGATTTTCTTTTTTAAAAAATATATATCAACTCATAAAAAAACGGCACCGGCTAAAATTTGGCAGGTAATCTGGATTTCATCGCCATGTGTGCCAAGGTTTGGGTTCTTCGTTCAACACTGAGCTTTCTTTTTTTCGATATACTCGTTGATAAATGAACGTGTTCACGTGGCGAGCGTGACGCGTCTTCATTAATCTCGATCAAATGACATTTTTGTGAAATTTGTGCCTCGATTTTCGTCAAAGTTTTATTTTATATTGTTTTTATATCTATATTGGTTTCATTTAAGTGCGCACACACTTTCGACACGCTGTGCTCGACACGGGTGCCGGTTATAATTAGAAAATAAAATACATCAAATACATCGATGACCACAACACCGAACACATACACTGAAATAATTGGGGTGTTCTCATGCGTGATATTTCGTCGTTAACGTGCGAGTTTAATGTCGGTTCAGTGTTTTGCCAGGAACAATAGAGTCGGTTTGTATTTATTTATTTATTTTGATAAGATGTAATTGAGCTCGGAACTTTTAAATCACTACTTAGTTATTGTCAACAAATACAGTTATTTACAATTATTGAAAAATCTACAACATCGATATAAACTTTCTATATATTGTATATACATTTTAAAACTTGAAATTTCTGAATATATTCACGAACAATAAAAATGTTCATTTGAAATAATAAAATGTTTTTGTGAATCAAACTAACTGGAAGTAAAATAGTTTATGATCGATTATTAAATATTATTATATTAAAATATTCAGTTAGTATTGACTAATATTGAAATTAATATTTTTAGTATTGTAGAATGTTATTAATAAACAATAATTTTCGTACTGAAATAAATAATACATTACACAAGATAAATTTACTAAAAACGTAACGAAATAAAAATTCAAACAATTATAATTATCAAAGAAAAATATTCAATCTATCGATTGGAATGTTTGAATAAAACATCAATAATATCCCGTCGCATGACAATTACATCCCGAATGAATTTTGGAATCAATTAGCATGGAGACAACAACACAACATAAACGGAACAAAATAAATAAACAGAACATATGTGAACGAAAAATAAACAACATAAATATATAATTGTTTGCATTGCACTGAACCGGCTTGTATCTCGCTCGCTTACTTACGTTTCGTATCGATAGTAATGCACGTTCCTCCTCTAGTTTTTTGACTATGAAAGTCATTCAACCTTTTGGGCACGGAGCCCTGAGCTTTCTGCCCGCTTATGGTCGTTCGGTCCTGGCTCACAGGACGGGCACGTCGGTCCACTGAGTACGTCCCTGTGCTTTTATTGGGGGAAACTGAATTACTTTTAGATCGGGAAGGAGCAGTGGTAGTCAAGGATGCTAGAAAATTGGAAGAAAAAACATCAAATTAATACATCTAACATTACAGCGAGAGCTTCCGATCAATGATATTCAGCATTTCATTACAATTTTGTCTCAAATCTGTTCATTACACTTCACAATTCTCATATACAGAATAAGAAATATTCACATATCAGAATAATTCCCATTTCTATGCCAGAATTAATTAAAAATAAATTTCTTTTATGACAACACAAGTACGTTTGAGATATGTTAAAGAAAATCAAATCAAATAAATACACACTATATTTTACTAGTATATTAGAAAAAATATGAAAAATCAAATATAGATCATTTATAATATATACATAAATATACTAAAAAAACTAACTACTAAACTTGAGTATTTGTTCATGAACTGAAAACACTAATATCTATTTACAATAACAATCATTTGAATTTATGATCGGAAACTCTGCAATAGGTTTTCAAAAAAAGGTATGAGGGCCGTATCTAATTTTATCTACCGTTTATTAAAAAAAAAAAATTCGAGAAACAGCAAAACTTGGCACACACGATACTAGATGCAACTAAACAAATGTTACATAGATAGAAAAAATGTTAAAAACCGTAATGATTTGTGTGATGCGATAAAGAAGTAAATTATTATTTCTTTTATACAGATACTTGACTTAAATCAATATATTTGTTTTAAGTAATATGTTTATTCCAATTTTTATATGTCTATGTATACATATACATAATATATATATATATATATATATATATATATATATATATATATATATATATGTATAATTAATTGGAAATTGAATCATAAAATTGAATAAAATAAACCCAAGATTTTTTTTAAACAAATATACATGATATGAGAAGTGTGGTTGAAAATTGTTTGATTGAATATATATATAAATCAATTTTGGGATGGGAATTTATTACAATTTACAAAAAATGATAGAAAGGTAGATAACAAATTTTACTATGAACAAAATATTCTTTTACAATATGGCTCTAAACATACTAAATGGCCACTCCTGTCAGCTACTACTATATTAAAAAACCTCTTATGAAAAATAAATAATTTAGTCTACTCTGATAAAATAATTAGTCTTAACTAAGAATGAATTAATTTAACTTTAGTAAATTATTCGAAGTTCCTAAATAACTATCTATAAACAGTTATGTTCTTATATTATAATCAAGATATTATTCATAAAATAAATTTTCGAAAATATTTTCTAAATCATTTAAAGTACTGTTCTGATTCGTCGACACAAATATTTATTTGATTATATTTCCTTGTGATAGATTACTGAATGACTTAAGTCAAGTTTCTGCAAAACAATCACTATTTAAGAACTAGCACGAACGTATAAAAATGCGTGTATGCGTTTGAAACATTTTACCTTACAACTGAAGCAGATCCCATAGTTATATACTTCCTAACCAATAAACGACGTTAAATGTAAATGAAACGATAAACAAATAAATCATATCATTTCCTTCGCCGCGATTTTGTTACGATTACATCCTTATTTTTTTGTTTTCAAAAAAATATTACTACCAGTCCTTAAAGTCGTTTCTATCAAAAAATTCTAAACAAGTACCAAGAGCTTTTTCAATTTTCGCACGTAATTCTATTTTTGATTCTCGTTTTGATCAAATCTATACAGTTAAGAGTAATCTTTTAATTTTTATATATAATTAACGTCTAATTTTTTGTAATGAAGTATACATTTAATAAATATCAATAGTATTTAAAATATGTCTGAAATTAAATAATGTTGTAGTCACTTAAGTTGTAAAATATTATATATAGAAGGTTTCTATGTGTAAGAGTATTTTTTTTTTTTTTTTGTTAGAAACGTCCTCAAATATAATGTAAAAACGAATATAGAACTGTCAATGGTGAAATAAATATACTGGTTTGAACAAATAACAATAGAATAAATGGAACTAGGATTAGGATCGTTCACCAGTAATTGATTTGATAGATTTTTATGGATTAATGATGTTTGTGGAGGTTGTCTTACTTGGCCGCGGCCGGCGGCTAGTATCCGTTGCTGAAGTCGGCGCAGGGGTCTTATCCACCCCCGCGTTGGTTTTGTTCTGCTGTGGTCGTGTTGTCGTCGCCGAACGTGGCTGCCTCTTTGGAGAACGATTATCCACGTGGCCGACAGGCCCAACCGACTGTGACCGACCTGGTTTCGGTAAAGTACAATTACGTCGCGAGATACTCGGCGTCACATACATGGTGCGGGGCGGCAAACCTGCATGTGGCGCACCCTTCTTGTTCTTCTGCGGACTCGATTTCTGTGGGCTCGATTTCTGAGGACTCGATTTTTGCGGGCTTGATTTTTGAGAGCCCGGTTTATCCTCGTCACGTTTCTTTGGTATCACTGGTTCGAGTTTCTCGCGTGTTGGTGATGTCAAGATTACACCATCTTCTACGTAATTGAATATCGAGTTATTTTCAGAAACGTTTTAGGTTTGAATTTATTTTTAATAAGTATAAATACAATAAAATATACAACGTAAAACATATAAATAATAATCGAATATCCATCGAGTTAATATAATATTTTAATAAAAATGATCACATAAATAGACCTTTATCCACCGGTGTATTACCAGGAGTTGAACATTATATATATATACATGTATATATATATATATATATATATATATTATTTACCTGCGCCAGTTGTACGATCGAAATGATGGCGCGGAACACCATCCCTCCGAGAACGTGCAGAATTCTCCGAAGAGCGATTATCACTAATTGCTTTAGCTGCACCTGGAATCTTTCTCGCACTAGCTCTCGTCGGAGATATCTTGATATTATTCTCTTTTTCCTTCTCTTCTTTCGTTATCGATCTATATAAACCCACATTTCGAAACGATGAAACAATATAATATAAATTGTTTGAATCGAACCAAAAAAAAAAAATAAAAATGTTATAAAATGAAATAAAAAATATAATAAAAAAGTGTTATTTAAATATGTACGAACCTATGCGATGCAGCTGCTAATGAAAGAGCCGACAATGAACTTCGTCTGGACACCTGATCCCACAATTCCATTTGTTTATTATACAAGTCAGATATGTGGTCAGGTGCAAGTACAGTGCCCCATCCTCGATGCTAAGAACAATACGAATCAGTATGAAAATCATTTAAATTTCTATAATCAAATTGTACTTTACATACCTTATATTCTCCTGCTTTTTTACGCATTTCAATCACCTCTTTATACCAAGGTTCTGCTGTCGATGAGACAAGAGACACGCCATCATTTTCATCGGATCCAGAATCATTGGCAGCAGTGATTCCATCTCGCTTAACGCTTGCTCTTCGCGTGAATCGACCTTCAGATTCAAGATATTCGTATTGGGAAAATGGACGGAATTTCTTTTTATATTCCGTCTTAAAATCCTTACGAATAAGTTGTTTGTCCTCCGATATTTTATGCGCTTCGCTGTCATCCTCTGCAACACTGTCGTTCTGATCATTCACGAGTGGTTCCAACTCACAATTGTTTGCTGCTGACCGGGATTAAATTCATTATTTGAAGTGAAATTAAATAGTATATACTCAAAAGTTTAGATCGGGGTTTTTTATGATCGAGACAAATAGTTCTCTGTATATCTTTTCATCGATTTTTTTTAAGAAATCAAATCTTTCATCAAATAATGATCATTGCTAATTGAAACGAATGAAAATGAATATCAAAGATGTGTACATTTATTTAGTTTCTAAAACATAACATAATTTTTTTAAAACATGTAATTTTCATTCAGTTACATTAAAAAGTAAAGAGAGTATCCTCTCATACTGACATTTTTCTAATATATCAAAATTAAAAAAGAATCAATTTTCTCTAAACTTTTGAGTGTTTATATTATATTACCTACTCAATAACTAATTAAAAAATTAGAGTCTAATTGTGTTAAATAAATCAATTAGGAATAATATATATATATATATATATATATATATATATATTATTCGCCTAATTAAATAATTAACTAATTATAAATTGTAATAATTATAAAAAAATTAAATAAGAAGTATAAAGTTTAGTTAAATAAATTCTAACTACGAAATCGATATAAATTAAGAAGAAAGCGATATTTTTTAAAAATACCTATATATATATATATATATATATATATATATATATACATATATATATATATATATATATATATATATATATATATATATATATATATATAAATATGTCTGTATAGTTTCTACTCGAAAACCTAATATACTGATAAAAAATAAAACGACATATCTAAAATATTTTAAATTTACTGTCTGATACTGTATATAATAAAGATTCTTTTTATCATAATACTGTGCTATAAAACCACTGAAATAAAATACTCATTTGAAAAAAAAATGATAAAATACTTTACATAAAAAAACATAATTCCGTAAAGAGAAATATATATAAAAAGCATTCACGAATAAAAAGAAATCTGTGAATGAATACATGTTTTTATTGTTCATAAAATCTTACGTATTAAGTAGTCTGCCCATAAACTAATCACGTATGAAATAACTGTATATAACCATATAAAATAGGCCCAAAATAATCTAAATGGGCCAGCGGCAGTTTCAGACTCCATATTGATAACTAGTCGTTTCGGTTTTATTTCAAATCAAACACAAATGATATCATTTGCTATGCCGAATCTGTAGTTTTTGATATACCCGAATAATAATTTCGAATGTATGAAACAATTTCCCGACAATAATCTTTTCAATATGT
This sequence comes from Neoneuromus ignobilis, assembly GCA_029203775.1. NCBI lineage: Eukaryota > Metazoa > Arthropoda > Insecta > Megaloptera > Corydalidae > Neoneuromus > Neoneuromus ignobilis. Next base: position 6,836,181 of record CP092097.1, read on the forward strand.
AAATATTTCTTTAAATGGGCCAACATTATTTTAATATATTTCCGTTAATGAAATGAAATGATTCGGTTCGATTTCATAGAGTTGCTAATAAAACATGTAGATTTATGTTTTGTTCTATTTTTTGAAATTGTTTCTAGAAATATTCGAAAATCGACATTCGATCATTGATGTGAACTATACAAATATTCATCCCAAGATTTAGATAAAATCAAACATTTCCAGAATCAGGCTCAAAAAATGTTGTAAAAGGCACATTCAAAAAAATATAGAATAACAAACCAAATGCGTTAAAATTTTTTCTTCAAGTAACCTGAGTCTTCCTTGAATTCTCCAGATACCAACAGAATATATCGATAAATATATTATTTTCATATTTTTTGTATACATCTACTATGTTTATAAATCATATTTGATCACGATAGTAAAGCATCTGGAGGTCAGTAAGACGTCAAGAAGTATTGACAAAACACTGTCCTAAAAAATTCGATCACATCGAATATTTACAGATCCAGGCACCAAAAATAAACTTTTCAAAGGCACGTCAAAATATAAAAAGACCAGCGGAAGTTTCAGAGATATATTGAATTGTTCGACGATGATAAATTAAGAAATGAATCCTCGTGATTCGATCGTTTTTCATCGATACAACGAGACAATAGTTCGAGGTTTATGAGACCACTGCTGTGCGAAACAACAAACTGAAACGACCACTGGCTAAAATTCGTCAACAATATCGAAAATCTGTCGACAGACACGCATGTAAAATCAAACTCTATGATTTCATTGGTTGTGTTATCGCGAAGAGAGAAACTGTCGCAATCGTGCCAATATAGAGACGTACATGACCAGATAGGGAAGCATTCGAGGTTCAAATGGTATTGTGATATAGGTGATTTGGTCATGGTCATCGTTCGATAAATCTGCTTGAAGACAGGCGGAAGATAGAGAGTATACAGAGTCATTCCGTGTTTGTGGTTTTTACCGTCTTTAGTCTCAGCCGCGGTACGGCGTTGCGCTTGTGAGAAGGAAGCGTGCGCATTTCGGATGGCACCCATTGAGAACGACTTCCTAGGCGTGGTTGCACCACCGACGCCCGCTGCCGCCACCCCGGCCGAAGTTTTCGCGGGCCACGCGAACTGAAGCCGGTACTCGGTACTGATACGCGAAATCGCCTGCCTAAACAGCACTCCTGCGCTACTCTTTTCGCTCGGCAGGCCGGCGGCCACCGTTTTTTTGGACATCTGCATCATGCGGTATATTATATTTTTGTGGTCTTACGAAACGATTTTTTATATGTTTTTTTTTTGCGGGACATGGCGTCGTGGGGCCGCGTGACAATGCTATCTGCGGTCCTCGACGACGTCAGCAAACAACACAGTCACTAATTTATAAAAAACGACCCGAATAAACAAGCAATGCGAACATCGCGCTATGGCACGATCATGCAAAAGAGCCAAGAGTAAAGTAGATTCCGAAAAAACGTAAGCACACCCAAAGCAAGAACAACAGCCGAAATGTGATTATCGGATTCTCGTCGAACGAATCTCGCCTAATTTCTGCGACTCGGAATTTTATATTTGTTTGTTTGTATTTTTCATTGTGTGGTTTTTCGTATGTCGCGGCGATTTACATTTTATTTTAACCGAACCGAACCGATATATTAATGACATCAACGTACAGATTTCGAAATAATTTCTTTTATTTCACGACTCGCGATTGAACGAACACGATATGGCCGGTGATGTATCAAGGACGATGATGACATAAGGATAATAAATGTTAAGGCTAATGTACATAAATTGAATAAAATTAACGTTTTAAACAAACTTCACATCGAGTAACGAATAAATTTTCAATATATTCAAAAATAAGATCAAATTCATAAATAATAAATATTTGTATTAGATTTAAAAACATGACATTACATATCATATATCAGGTTGAAAAATATTGATAAAAATCGATTTAACACATGAACAAATATTTTTTAACACTGATGTATGATATCAAAGTACAAAATTTAAATCAAAGAAAAAATGGAAACTATAAACGATAAATACGTATACTGACAAACTCCATAAGAGTAATATTTATAAAAAAATCATACAGCTATTCGATCAGTTTCAGCTGAAAAGGAAATATTAGTGATATAAGTGAAACAAGTAAAGCCAATCATGTTAGTATTTTTTATATATAAAATAACCATATTTCACATGCTTTCAAAAATGTAGTAAAACTATTTTCAAAGCATAACTAAATCGATATTATATTACAGAAATAACTATTTATTGCAAGTTGATCCACTTTGTTTATTTTATTAAAACAATTTACAAACTAGAATTTTTAAATAAATTAATTAACGAATTCCTCCACAAAAAGTGGCATGCTCTATAAACTAATTGTTAAGCACAATAAATATTAAAATTTTTGTAAAAAGTATTCATCACTATATCATTAAAACTATTAATGAATTAAATAATATTTATTCATATGAGAAATATTTCTATATAGTACAATACCACTATCGAATTTAGAAAATAATAAAATATTAATGAAAATTAAAAGATATAACATAGAATTACTAATTTAATCAAATCATTTTAATTGTATTTTTTTGAAAAAAAATATTTAATTCTTTATAAAACAGTAAAAATATTTAATTCTTTATAAACAGTCAGGAAACTGTTTCTGTTTGTAATAATGATCAGTTTCATTTTAGTAAATAATCAATAATCTTCAATATATAAAAAACAAATTATTTTATGATACCATATTATCGACATCGATTACATTCAAATACAACAGAAATGTGAGTAAAGAATGTTATAAAAAATGAAATAAAGCAATGAATAACAAGAAACATAAGCCAACAATTAATAATGGTGTGTAGGTAAAGAATTTCGATTAAAACTAAATATAATCGATAATACTGTACTATATAAAAATATATTCGGTTTTATTTAAACATTTGGATTGTAATAAGAATTTTTCGATAATAAGAAATAATTGCGAGTAACTGTATGTACAAAAATTTAATATAAAAAACATATATTAATAACTTTAATGATCTCCAAATCGATTTAAAGAATATTTATTTAATAAGTTTTAATTTAACATTAATACTAATAAACAAACAATTTCTTTATAATAACATTTAACACGTAGTTTTTTTGATAAATATTTCTTTATGTTGAATATAATTTAATTTTAAGCTATCGATAGCAAACATTAAACATAAAAAGTGTACTTTTATAAATATAACCAATTACTTTATTCTGGTTCTCCAAACTAGTTTTTCAATAATTGATCTGTGACGATCTTTCAAGCATAACGTATCGAGATACCTAATACATTCTATTTTTATTTTCTTAACGATAGAAAAGAATTAAACGTATTTTACACAATAGTATATTTCCGACACATAGTTCTATTTCACTCGAATAACCATTCTACGACAACACTAATTTCATAGTTTGGAAACCATTATGTTAAACATATTTCGCAACAATGACTGTATATTAAAAAAAAGAAGAGAGATGAACAGGACATGTAAGGATGCAAAACGGATGAATTGGCCAACACGCGTCACATATTCGATTCGAAACGATTGATAAACGCACGAAGTTTCTTTTTTTTTTGGAAAAAAACGCGAGGTTCGTCCACGAGCCGATCGAAAACAGCGACGAACTGATTTACCCACCCGTCGGTCTGCGTGCACTGGCGCGGGGTGGCCGGGGCCTGGACCAAAAGCCTTCTTCGGGCCTTGAACGACGTCATAGTGAGTGCGGTACGCCAACTGGGGATGCTTCTTACGGCGTGGCATTGCAGGCTCCTGTGCGCTGCCTGTACACATTGGCGTTATAGCGAGCCATCGATCGTATTAACAATTTAATGTCCATGATAACAGGTACAATTATTGAAAACAAGATAGATTTTTTTCTTTGTATTCTCATATATGCATACATACATACATACATATATATATATATATATATATATATATATATATATATATATATATATATATATATATGTATGTATATAAATAGCAAATATTTTTTCCAATTCCTATTCACGAAGAAAATTAATTCGAAGAAAACGCACACGACGAAAAAAATTGAAACATTAATTATATATACGAGCGCGTATATGAATTATTTAGTGTAAAACGAGTAAACTTTAGTAATTTATTAAATAGGTTTCTTTTTAGTACTACATATTAACCGAAAATAAACTAGTGTCGAAGCACAACATTCAAGTAGTAATATTTACTTATAATTTATGCAAAAATATTCTCAATTGAGTACAAAGTCGTAAAGTAATTACGTGCAACCAACAAACTTCTTATTTATGCGACACGCAATATTTTCACAGCCATTTATAAATTATATACAAGGGAAATATTAAAAGAAAAACCTATATATATATATATATATATATATAAGAAAATATATTTATTTATTGCTATATTAAATTTATAATAAATTCGAGTAAATTATATGAATTAGACTTAATGAACTTAAAAAAAATAATATAAAAATTAAAATCATCTATGTAAAAATAAATAAATATATAAAATATATCATCCACATTTTTTCAAAAAATAATATTTACAGTATTCAGAAAAAATCAACATTTTTCCTTAACTTATTTAAAATCTCAATTAATATATATTTTTTGAAATAGTCATTTAATTAAACGTAGATTATATAGACTGGCCTTAATAGGAATGAAGGATTTAGACATATATTTTACTTATCATTTACTATCCATATTATCCTTCAGACTTATTTAGGTCAGCTTATATTTTTATATATTTTCAAATATGTATTTCACTTGTAGTAAAAAATTTCATTAACATCCATATAATTATATATATATATATATATATATATATATATAATTATTAAATGCATTTTTTTGTATTTCCTAACATAATAATACTCCAAGACGTACTACAAATATAATTAAAACTGAATTTCAACAAAATAATAGTGCAGTACTTCCATACTTCCCTGATAATCACAAACATGAGATATTAATCTAATAGAAAATCTCAAGTAAATTGTAAACTGAAAAATTCTCATACTAAATTCATATTTAAATTAGCATGGATATAATCAACGCTTTCAACAATAATAAAATTATTGAATTTAATAGATGATGAAAATCGTAATTAAAAACAACAGCTACGGTACTAAATATCAATTTTTGTTACTAAGTAACGTAATGAAATTGGAATAAACTGTTTTTCAAGATAGATTTCAAATAACGTTGAATATATATTTATAAATACAATATCAGTGTTACAATTTCATACATACTGTTTCCCTTGTTTCCTTTTAATTTATATATTAACATAATTGTTCAATTATTCACAGTTACTTTTGTCCCCCAGTAATATATATACATATATATATATATATATATATATATATATATATATATATATATATATAATAAGACCTACAATTTATCTAATATCTCACGTACTAATAAATTATTTCCATAATAATATTTCTAAGAACGATTAAAATACAGTTTTAAATATGGAACTAAATTTGACGATCGTATTTCTTTATCATGACAAAATGTCATTTCACATTACAAAGATAACACATCATATTTTAATGAATACAACACAATTATGTTTTTATCATGACTGTCAGACACGAAACGCGTAACTTTATAGTACTGATTTAAATGATAAGATATATTTATCAAATGAACAGTCAAAATATGAAATGAACTAAAAATGAATTGTGGTTTAGATTTTTTACAAAAAATGTAAAATCAATCTAAACATAACTTATCATTTGAACCTATTTAGTTTTCTAATATTTGATAAATATATTCTTAATCAAAATAGTAGACATAATCGGAATTTCTAAAATATATCACAAAATCAAATAAAACTTAATAAAAAATAATCGTTAATATTTTCAGATACAAACTGCAAGTTTGTCATTCATATAATCAATATTAAATAAAATATTATACATGGACTCTTCCAATCTCTCTCTGCACTATTATAAAAATGAATAATATACAAAAATATCATAAAAAAAGCTTTAGCTATCGTACTATTAAACTACCATTCACACTGAGTTTTTTTAAAAATATGAATATATTATTTAAATTATAAAAATGTTCAAAAGATAAAACAGAAAATCTTGAGACAAGATATTCTATTCGAATTAATTCAAAGAGAAAGACAACCACAACCACGATTCTTTTTCAGTAATACAAAAAAGGAACATTTTTTTATAAAAAATCTATTTACACTGCAGTTACATTTTCATTTATAGAGAAAAAAGAAATTAACTATAATATTAAACTGATTATAAAATATTTAAATTTCAAATAATTTTCATAACAATACATATTAAAAATAAATAAGACACATTCGCGTTTAATGCCTTCTTTCAATTCATAACAGACATGGACTTTAAATTGTTAATACAGCAGTAGTTTGCCTTTTCGCCAAAATTAAACCGTTTAACTTAGACATAAACTGTGTTAAGCTCGAAAATGTCGAAAGTAATTAGGAATGGTAATGGATTGTAATGGAAATTGTATTAGTTGTCTTAGAATACGTATTTGTTATGGACATTGGCTATAATTATACATATATATATATATATATATATATATATATATATATATATATAATTAAAAAAACGTTAATAAACAATAAAATATACATGATTTGGCAATTAAATTTAATGGATTGACAGTATTTACAACAACAATCTATTAAATCTAATTGATTTAAACAAATTCTTTTTTACATACTAAGATATAAAAATATATGAATGAATAAGTTGATGTAAAGCTTTTCGATTTTTCTCAATCTATTCTAAATTTAAATATAAATATTTAAAAAGTTTTCAATAATTACAACAAACGTAGGTATAAATTTCTTAAAATATAAATAATATTAAATATGTAAATCAACTGAATCAAAACAACAATGAATTAAATAAGACAACTAAACAATATTAATTAAAAAAATGATGGATTATTGAGTACTTAGAATAAGAATAAAACACATATACACCGATTAACAACATATAAAATAATAAATAATTTCAACTAATCGAAAAAAATAACATAAATAATTAATAAAATATGTATTTAATTCTTAACCATTTTCGATAACAATGTTGTTTATATTAACTGAAACAAAATCATTAAATTAATAAAAAATTATTAACGTCAAGTTTTTATCATCTATTATTTCAATCATTCGGTATTTCTCCACAAATATCATCAAGAAGTTAGATACACATCAACTAATTGATAATAAATTGAGTTATGGAGAAATACAAAAATAATAATTCAATGATAGATAATAAGAAGAGATAAATAAAATGTCAATTAATTCAGTACTTAATAACTTTGTTAACAGTGTGATTTTTTCAAACAGAAATGTGTTTATAAACAAATATTGAATCAATTTAATAATAAAATAAATTGTTCATCGTTGAGCTTGTTACACTCCTCCATCTTATTTTCAATGAAAATTCTTTTCTTACCTGATATCTCATCATCGTACTCTTTTAGTCAACTATAGAACTATTTTGTCAAGTACAAAAATAGTATCGGTAAGAAACTAAAATAGTACAAAAAAGAGATCATATGTAAGAAAATAAACAATTTTCATAACGAGATAGTTGACAAATTAAACTATTAACCAGAAATTTTTTGAACTTGACAAATATTTTACATTTTTTTTTTAAATAACACTAACATTTTTGGAATAATTTTATTTCTAATGAAAATGAGTTCAGTATGTATATTTGTTACATGTCTTCTACAATTCTTATTAAATCAATTTCAATTAATTTCATTAAACTTCGATTTCCATTCAAAATAAAAATATTTCATTTTTAATATTTTATATCATTTAAGTTTTCGTCACTTAACTCCCGCATGCATTGTTAGTTTAAAAATTTTGTTAATTATATACATACATACATATATATATATATATATATATATATATATATATATATATATATATATATATTAGTACACTTATTAGAAATTAAGTACCTATAAAAATAAATAATATATACATACATGTATACATAAATATATGTATGTATATATCTCTACATATTTATAGGTACATAAATGTGTAAAGAAACGAGACAACATCGAGTAAAGAAAATTTGCACACATATATAACACGTACACTAAAGCGAATGAGAACGATAAGAATCCGATGAAATCATAGAGTTTTGCTATATACATATATATATATATAAAATATGTGTATATATATGTATATGTGTGTATATATTTATAAATGTAAAAAATATCGACGGACGTGAACGAAAATAATAAAATAATAAATAAACAAACGATGTGACCATCGACGGGCACTGGTGCAATTGCAAATAAAATTGTACTTACCTTCGACGTTCGCATGCGGATTTGCGTGCGGTTCAGGCAACGTCGGAGCGAGCGACAATGCCAACGCTTGAGATGCTGACGACGTGTTTATCGCTGTTATCTGATGAAGATGGGGCGCAGGGCCTGTTGTCACTGGCTCAGGGACCGATGGAGGTGGTGCCGTCACTGCGTTCACAGCAGCCGGAACTGTTCCGGGTGGCGCGGGTGCCGGCGAACGCCGCACCACTTCCTGATGACCTCCGGTGTATTCGTGCCAACGATAAGTGCTGCGATACTCTGAGTGGAGCTGAAATATTTCAAAGATTTGTATTTCGTTGGGAATTAATCAATTACGAATATTTATATACAAACACAAGTCATTATACGAAATCAAAAACATTTATAACAAATAATGTATTGTAGAACTTGTGACATTTTACGCAAGAATATTCGATTTCAATGAAGACATTGAAATAAACATTCAGAGCATATTAACAGTGTGCACAAGTGCGCAAAAAGACCTTCAATCAAACAAAAAACAAGTAGAAAGCCGTATTAGACGTATAAATCATACAATGATTTTTTTTCAACCATTACACACACACACATATATATATAACCTAATTGTAAAAAAGTTTTCGTACTGAAAAATACATTTTAAAATTTACCCAGAGATAAAAATGTTTAATATAAAAAAAAAAATATTAACACCGATTTTAACTCAACGAATGAAACTTTTGTCCTGTTAAAAAATTATCGAACAAATAAATTCAATTAGTGATCATGGAAAATAATTTAAATATTTTTCATGACAAAAATTCTTCATCGAAATTGAATTTTACCTAAATTTCGATCATAAAGTTTTCAAAATGAATATCGTTGTCAAGATACTTTTTTTAAAAAAAAATATATATACGAATTATAAAACGGATACTCTGATTAAAAACTTACTAGGTTTCCAGTTCATAATCTTGTTAATATTTTATCGTATACACAAAATAATAATATCATGGATGTTGAATATATATTTATATATATAGTATAACAGGTCAATTGGAAATCCTCTTTATAACTTCAGATACGACGAAATACGTATATGTATGTGTATGATTGGGTAACAGTACAAGGGAGTTCGTAGATATATTACGGACAACGACCTGAGATCATACGTGAGATCTGCCTTTTTTATATTTTTATGTCCTTCATATTTGCGTGAATATAGCCGTTGTTCTATATTTTATTATAGTTTATGTGAAGGGCTGAACATTTATTACACGAATAAATACTAGTGAACAAATTCAATTACCAGTTTTATATACTGTTTTTAAATAAATTATCTAGAAAAATTATAAATATCTTTTTCGAAAAATAAAATCGTTAAAATAACATTTTCTATAAATAATTTAACATGATTCGTTTTAGATCTCAATATAAACAAATTTTGGAAATTTAAAACACATATATATATATATATATATAACAATTTTTTAAAAATGTATAAAATCAATAGAGAAAATAAGAAAAAGTATATATATATATATAGTATACTGTAGACAAATATTATGGAAAATATCCCTTACAAACAAATGTTAAACATGATATATACATTTTGGCTTGTATCCAAAAATTGAAAGAAATTCGTATTTTTGAACACATATTGAATTATTTATAAATGTTATCTAAGAAATAAATGAAAAATTGACAAAAAAGACATTGACATATAGACAGATATTTTTATCAGAATAAGTAAATATTAAAACATAAATGAAAATAAAAATAAATCGAAATAATTCCATACCCATTGGCTTTTTACGAAATTATTTTTATTTATTTATTTCAACAAAAATATAAACAAATACAAACATATCTTTGTCAATTTTATATTCAATGTTCTTAAATATCATGTCACATTATCAATCTGAAATTTGTATAAGAGATAATTGAAACGTAAACAAAATGGATAGATACATTTCATTTTGATTAATTTCATATATGAATTAATTAATAAATTCGATTTTTTTATGTATCATATAATGTTGACGATATTAAGCTCATTGAATATGAAATATGAAATGTTTACTCAATAAGTTTCAAATACATATAAATATAATTGATTGTTAGGCGAAGAAAAAAAATTAATCGATAATGTTTGATAAGAAAAAAGACGGCCAAATTCTCACGATAACTGTAGAATAAAGTAATACAACGAATAATATGTTATTAATAACATTTGACATAAATACATAACCACATTTCAATTTCAAACAAAACTACGCATTTTTACTGCAATACAGTTGAAAGATATATAGCTATACATATATATATATATATATATATATATATATATATATATATATATATATATATATATATATATATATTGATCAGTTGAAATATAATTTTTGACACTGCATGAAAATATATATATATATATATATATATATATATATATGTATGTATGTATGTATGTGTGTAAATTTGTATCTATAAAAAGATTTTAAAAAAATATAAAAAACATTTCATATAAATTAATTGTTACAATAATGATTTAAAATAAATATCAATAAGACTATAAAACATTTTTATTGAAATGAAAAAAAATAATCTGTATTAATTTTGAATTTCAATTTAATATCTAGATTTTAAAAATATTCATATAAACATTTTTAACAATTCTTTTTCATTTAATAAATTGTTATTATTTATATACTTGATTTAATTTGAAATAAATATATTTTAATTGATAACAAGAATTAATTATTTAAAAAGGAATTTGTTTAAATAGAAATGTTTTCAATTAAAAGGTATTGTACAATTCATAATCAAGAAAATATATCAAAATCATTTTTAGTACAAATATCTTTTTGTATAAAAGTTTTAAGACACTTTTTCATGTCCATTTTGTTCATAGAAACAAAATAAAATAAATGGAAAATATTTTTCCTGATATTATTTTATTATAGGTAACATTTAACTATATATATATATATATATATATATATATATATATATGTATGTGTGTAAATTTGTATCTATGAAAAGATTTTAAAAAAATATAAAAAACATTTCATATAAATTAATTGTTACAATAATGATTTAAAATAAATATCAACAAGACTATAAAACATTTTTATTGAAATGAAAAAAAATCTGTATTAATTTTGAATTTCAATTTAATATCTAGATTTTAAAAATATTCATATAAACATTTTTAACAATTTTTTTCATTCAATAAATTGTTATTATTTATATACTTGATTTAATTTTAAATAAATATATTTTAATTGATAACAAGAATTAATTATTTAAAAAGGAATTTGTTTAAATAGAAATGTTTTCAATTAAAAGGTATTGTACAATTCATAATCAAGAAAATATATCAAAATCATTTTTAGTACAAATATCTTTTTGTATAAAAGTTTTAAGACACTTTTTCATGTCCATTTTGTTCATAGAAACAAAATAAAATAAATGGAAAATATTTTTCCTGATATTATTTTATTATAGGTAACATTTAACTATATATATATGTGTGTGTAAATTTGTATCTATGAAAAGATTTTAAAAAAATATAAAAAACATTTCATATAAATTAATTGTTACAATAATGATTTAAAATAAATATCAACAAGACTATAAAACATTTTTATTGAAATGAAAAAAAATCTGTATTAATTTTGAATTTCAATTTAATATCTAGATTTTAAAAATATTCATATAAACATTTTTAACAATTTTTTTCATTCAATAAATTGTTATTATTTATATACTTGATTTAATTAGAAATAAATATATTTCAATTGATAACAAGAATTAATTATTTAAAAAGGACTTTGTTTAAATAGAAATGTTTTCAATTAAAAGGTATTGTACAATTCATAATCAAGAAAATATATCAAAATCATTTTTAGTACAAATATCTTTTTGTATAAAAGTTTTAAGACACTTTTTCATGTCCATTTTGTTCATAGAAACAAAATAAAATAAATGGAAAATATTTTTCCTGATATTATTTTATTATAGGTAACATTTAACTATATATATATATATATATATATATATATATATATATATATATGTATGTGTGTAAATTTGTATCTATGAAAAGATTTTAAAAAAACATAAAAAACATTTCATATAATTGTTACAATAATGATTTAAAATAAATATCAATAAGACTATAAAACATTTTTATTGAAATGAAAAAAAAATCTGTATTAATTTGAATTTCAATTTAATATCTAGATTTTAAAAATATTCATATAAACATTTTTAACAATTCTTTTTCATTTAATAAATTGTTATTATTTATATACTTGATTTAATTTGAAATAAATGTATTTTAATTGATAATAAGAATTAATTATTTAAAAAGGAATTTGTTTAAATAGAAATATTTTCAATTAAAAGGTATTGTACAATAATCAAGAAAATATATCAAAATCATTTTTAGTACAAATATCTTTTTGTATAAAAGTTTTAAGACACTTTTTCATGTCCATTTTGTTTTTTGTTCATAGAAATAAAATAAAATAAATGGAAAATATTCTTCCTGGTATTATTTTATTACAGGTAACATTTAATTATATATATATATATATATATATATTTTAACATCGTAAACTTTGAATGTTTCCCCACTATCTATTTAGTAAAAAAAGAGCTTATATTCAGTCCTATCAAACATTCTATCGTGGACTAAAAACAAGAATTCGGCGAAAGTTCCTGACAGCAATATAAAATCTGATAACGTATCTTTGGTTCAATTTTGTGTAAAAGCATTTTGACAAAAAAAAGGAAACGTATCTATACAACAAAATCGTTCTCGAATCGATAAAATAGTGGAACGACATAACGTACTATATAGCTGGTTACATTTTAGTCACGTCAAGTGGTAATCTACTTGTTTCACTGGGTGAACGTACGAATAACCTAATATCACCTTAAAAGCAATTCAGAATTTGTTCGTATTATAAAATCAATAGAAAAATTATTCATATATTACTGACTGACTATTGTCTATAAAGTCGAATATCCATACTTAATGTTTTCTCATTAATATGTCATTAATCTACTTATTTAGATTATTTGACATTTTTTTAAAATGTCATATATTTAATTCGAAATAGAAACGACTTTTTATAGATATTTGTTTAAATTAACAATGATAGTGAATAAAGCAATTCAACGATGATTACTTAAAGTATTTGTAAAATGGAAAAAAACGAAAGTAATTTAAAGAGTAAACACTGATTATTTACTTATTCATAAATTCGATAACATAATGTTTTTCGTAGTAAGTTTGAATATTGATATATGCATTATAAGACAATTTACATAGATTCTATAGATAGTTAAAGTGATCGTATAATAAATTTTCTTTATTACTTCCTCATCAACAAATACTTATGTTTGCATTTAATAAAAGGAAAATTATAGTAATTTAATATAAAGTGAAATTTATTATTATCGATTATAAATATAAACCAGAATCACTAGTGCAAATATATAAAAAAATCAATTAAAATGATTAATGTGATTAATAAACCGTATTAAGTACAGTCGTTAAACAGAAAATGTAATTAGGTATTAATTAAAGTATTTGAGAATAAAATGTTCTAATAAAATATATTTTACATTAAACGAAACGATTATAAATATTAAAAGATATTCTGTCGATTTTACATATTTTATTATCTGATAGTAAAATAAATGGAATAAATAATAAATTTTAATTAAATTTCATATAGATTTACTGATATTAAATCGATTATATGTATTTTTAGAGAGCAATAGACTACGATGTAATATATTTTGATTATTGAAATGGAATTAAGAAATTTAAATATTTTTTTATAAATTTTAAAAAATAATCAAATGTACAATCTTTTAGTATTTATTAAAGTGTTGTAATAGAATAAAAAACTGCGTAAAACCAAACCAACGATATTATATTTAAATTATGCCAAGAAATGGATTATATTCCAAAAATAAAAATAATAGGATTAGAAATGTTTATGAATTGGAAATAATTTTGTATGTAAAAATTAATCTTTTAAGTTATACCAAGAAAAATACATAATAACTGAACTCTTCAAAACGTAATATCATATTTTCAAGTATATATACTGCTCATTAGTTACTAAAATCAATTCCAATTTCCAAGAACTGAACAATTCATCATTATTTTTAAATCCTTGATAAATTGGCTGATTTAAAATATACTGTTTTTTCAAGTGCTTTTCGAATAATATAATATAGCAAACAAACCTACGTAAAATTTATAAACGATACTTATATCGCTAAGAAGTAGAGAAAAACGTAAAAGAAAATGAAAATATGAAATATTGTCTTAAGGGAATCATTTATACAGAAACACTGTTTAAATTTTAACTAAAGAAATATGTATATATAATATTTTTTTTAAATAAAAATTCAGCCATATTTCATATAACATTAACGTTGCAAATAAGAGTAATAAAAAGTATTCAAATAAATGACAAACAGGAAAATTAAAATCGTTTAAAGTACTTGAAAAATGAAAATTGGTTTAATTAGAATATGAAATAAATTATAGATATAAAATAATATTGTTTTCATTTTTATAATATATAATTATATGTAAATATTTTTATGTATCCATTAATAGTACATAAAAATAAAATAAACAGCTGTATTCAAATTTATATACAATAAATATGGTCAAAATGAAAAAATATATTTTTTAATTGAATAAATAAAAATGTTCAAAAATTCTATTTTTACTTTTATAACAAACTACCTTATTTAAAAAAATTGGAATTTTAGTTTATTTTTTCAAAATAATATATTTCAAATATAAATCATTTGTATTTGTTTAAATCTTATTAAATAAAAATAATATTTATATATATATATATTGAATAATTTTATTGATTAAAATTTAATTGTATTATAATCACCTGTATATATTAATATGTGATCAATAAATTCACTTTAGAATTTGTATATTTTTTAAAAAATATTTTACGTTCTAGCAAATAAAAATTATTATATATTATTTCATCCAATAATGTAAATAATATATATTTTATACCAAATTAAATGAAATATGGCATATTAAAACGCGAGATGAATTATAATTAGCTTAATAAACATCTGTTTGTTTCGTGTTTAAATTTTTAACATGAATATTTTGGTATTTTTTTAAAAAATAAGGTTTATATATATATATATATATATATATATATATATATATATATATATCATCAGCCTCTTTCTATCCACTGCTGTAAAAAGGCCTCTCCCAAAACTTATATATATATATATATATATATATATATATATATATTTATATTTATTGATATATGTGAAATATAATTTCAATTTCAAATCAAATACAAATACAAACTGATTAATCCTGATTGATTTATAGATAAGAATATAATCAAACCGTATACAATATTTATTCAAATACCACTCATCATTCATTTTATCATTTTTTTCGTAATATGTCATTAGATTAAATCTGACCTGATGAAAAATGAACTCTTAACGAAACGAAAAATAATACATATATGACAATAATTGAAATTTCGACTTTGAATTCTTGCACAGGACAAATATACATATGGAAACATTTGTCGATAGGACAGTAACGTACTGTTATATAATCGAAAATGAGACGTCCTGTTATTTTTTTTTAAAAAAAATTTTGTGCTAACGAGAAATTTGTGAGATATATTGCGAATTTATATACCGTACCTGAAATAAAGCTGGTTAATATATATTATTTCGTCATAATATTTAATACATTATATATATATATATATATATATATATATATATATATATATATATATATATGTATACAGATGTGATTTGATAAAATGAGTGAAGAAAATCAGCAATTACAAGAAATCTACAAGATAAAAGTAATATGCAATACCTTGTCTACCGGCATCGAAGGACACGCTCTACACAGGTTCCAAAATGAACCGATCATGAGTGAACGATTTCTGTTTAAAAATTGAAATATGTAAAAACACTAGCGCAAAGATCGCGTTCTGTTCCTCCCGATTGAAAATCAAAAGAAGAAAAACCAATAAGAACAATAATAATAAATACGTTATAGATAGAGTTTAGAGCGGAAAGCGACAGCTACAACGCGACAATCGATACAACATCCATGTTGCCGCTGCTAGTTGTTAGATTTGACGTTTTACGCTCGATTATGTTATCCGTACGAATAATTATTTACTATCGTTGGCCACTGTATAGTTTTAAATGAATGTTAGCACTGACAGAGGCGGACAGCACAAGAAATATACATTCGTCAGATATTCAACGACAGTCACGTTGACTGTGCGATCGAAATACTAATTGAATTTTTGGTGAAATTTTAACCGTACATCATCGGCGGTTACTTGAACGGCGAGGAACAAATGCGTTGTTTTACATTCAATTTAAGTTAGTGTCGTCAATTTGGTGCGGTAGTAGGTGCACTGCCCTTTGCCCGATCGTTACTGTACAGTCACTAAGGTACTGGGTCCGTATCCCACCCTAACTCCGCGATACAGCTCGATGTTTCCCCTCAAAAGACCCCCGCCCGCAAAGCGCACGATTGTCCGTCTCTTATGTCCGCGTTCGAGTACCCCAGAACAGGCCCTCCGTCTAACATTGCGTTCGATAAAATGAGTACAAATTCAGGAAGTATCCGATGTTTTTTTATGTATTAAACTAATCCACGACGATATTTTCATCATATATATTATTAATCGTCTACTTATCCGGCGAACAATACTATTTTTTAACGATCTTTTCGATTAGAAGCCTTTAAATGCCTTTCACACTTGACGGTTTTTCGACAAGATTACTTTTTTTAAAAAAAATAAGTTCGTTAAATGCCACAAACAGACAGAGACGAGGAAAAAGACTGTGCCAGATATATGGATTCTATTTGAACAATTTTTTTCACCTTTAGCGAATTATCAATTTAATATGAATGAAATAAATTGGCATTATTATAAAAATCAACAATAATCACACGGTCATATAAAATTCAATACAGAAGAAATAGATTAACAACAAATTTAATTCCTGAAATATCAACGCAATTAACTCAATTTTTAATTTTGAAACAAATTCTTTATACATTCAAATATGTACTTCATAAATCGTTGAATACAGAATTAAATTAATTTACATAAAAACATATTTCTATTACAACAAAATATAATGATTCCTAAGTCAGTGACAAACAACACAAAACAAGTATTCACCAGGGAATCACGAAATTACAAAACCACACCCAACAATAATCCTCCAAAAAAAAAAAAAAAATAGATTAAGACAATTTAGAAATAATCAGACAATTGAATTAAGTTAATTAAGCCTAGAGATAAAACCCAAAAAAACCAAACACCCCAAACAGGTTTTTGAAACTTTCCTGTAAACCTCCCCACAATCCACATCCTACCAAACCAAAACCAGCCCACATCCCAAAAGTAGATTATAAAAAATAGAAAACTAATACAAACAAACCAAATGTATAAACAAATGTACATGAAACTATTTGACCAATAAACCATTATTATTATAATGATTCCTAATGAGTATTTTTACGAATATGTGATATTATTGTTAATTAATGAGAAAAAAAAATTTTACATACTACTTGAAAATGAATAAATTACAATATATTTTCTACTTCTTATTTCAAAAAGAGTAAATAAATATTTTACTATGCATTTTTATAACTCAATTGTTAGACATTTTTGGGCATTATCAATAAATTATATACAAAATGTACAATTGAAAAACGTGGCTATATGTGAAACTATTTAAGGATACCAATCTTCGAATTATTTTTAAAAAGACTATACATCTAATTATGCTTCAATAAATTTAATTCAATAGCAATCAACTATTCTATGAACAATCGAAATAAAATAGACAAGTCAGTGATCATCTAGCATATAAGATATAACAATATAAAGTGCGAGGCCGAATCAAATAGCATGAATTCGTCAACAAGAAAGTGATTATTCTGATAATGACAATAATTGTTCAAATGCCGTCACAGTCGATACAACTGGTATAACATTACGTGGACGTCGAGTTCATTTTGCAGTCGTGCAAATGAAATGATCGAACAGCAAAATTTAGACGTATAAGAGAAAAAGACAGTGTTTTCTTGCTGCAAATCGATAACGAAACTTATGCGCGTGGCATAAGAGCTTTATAGCGCAACTCGCGTCCATAGGGCTGTCAAAACAAGCTGCAGTTAAAACTTGCGACGCATGAAAGCTTTAAATAAACAATACTATTTATTAGCTATTTTTTTTAATTAAAGATTATTGTATAATCAAAATTTCAATTATGAACATTTTTTTATAGACATTAATATTTTTTTAGTTATTTATAAAAAATAATATAAAACTACATTAACAGCAGTAATCAAAAAAAATACATCTAATCAATTCCTATTTGTAATTTTAATCTATATTTAGTTTTATGTTATTAATACTTGTTTAGTTTCATTTCATTGAAATATAATTATTTAAACTTGAATACACATGAATATCAAAAAATATATTTCATTTAATCAAAATTGATATTTGTTTATAATAAAATTTATGATAAAAATGTTCAATCTATAAACATATATGAGTAATATACTTATTAAAAATATTGTTGAAAAATATTATAGTTAACAAACTGAGACATCAATATATAAAATAATATAGATTTAGAATAACCAAGACAATGAATGAATTGGAACAATGAATGAATTTGAAACAATGAATGACTTTCGCTACTAGTTTTTTATCGCCTTACTTTCAAACCTCAAAGAAATACCTCAATATATATTTTTTTCTATTTTTTATTGGACAAATATTTCATCTAAACAGCTCATAAATAATCTTAACATAAAAAAAAATGTATAATTTATACTACAATGTATATATTGTACTAAATAAAAAATTAAGCCCATGAATATATTTTTTAAAAAAAAAATAATGTAAAATATTCCTAGTTTATCTTATTGACTGTTTGCATTATTAAATCCCCAATTATGAAACAGATATTTATATATATATATTTGCTAGACATTGGATCGGTTGAAATGAATTTTTTTTAAAAAAACCTTCATCCAGTAATTGAGAGAAAGAAGTTGATAATGATGATTATATTGTTTAATAAATAGAGCTGTACGAGTATGTAAAGATACAAAAAATATCGTTTATTAATTACTTACATTCCTATTTAATCGAGATACCAGGAATAAACAGGAAAAGGAATTAAAAATTAGTACGAAGAATGATAAAATTCACAAGGAAATGAATATCACAAGATCACATTTTATTTTTATTATTATTAATCGAAGTTATTTAGATTCAAAAATACAATTTCCAAATTAAACGCTTTTGAATTTATTAATACTTTTTATGAGAAAGATCTTAAATTTTATATAGAAATAAATGTAAATAATAATTGATTGATTCAAACGATTGGCTATTGTAAAATGATTCTATAAAGGATTATAAAGTGCAAGATCATTCAGGAACAAGTAGGTGAAATAAATAAATTAAACTGAAGAGATCATTTTTATAAATTATATTTACATAAAAATCAGATATAAATAATCAATTGAACTAGTTAATTAATAAAACAATTTGTGTACCTAATTTGAAATATAAGATTTCATTATTTTTCTACTAATGATTTCTATCCAGTGACACAATGCCATTTAGGTAAAACAAACTAAAATTATATATATATATATATATATATATATATATATATATATATATATATATATATATATAAATATATATAAATAAAATAAATAAGATTTGTCGTATATGATTTTAATTAAAATAGTTAGTTGAAGGTATAATACTATTAATATTTAAAGAAATATTTTTCTGAGACATTCTAAACAAATTCGAGTTAAAAAAGATCCGCAAAATAGTTTTATCATTTAAGATAATTTGAATCAATTGACGAAAAGTATTGTTCCTTTATAGATTTGAATAAATCGACAAATACGTTCATACAAAAAATTCAAATATTTTTGTTGTAAAACTAATCGTTTCATCACACAAAGTAAAATAATGTAGATCATTTCAACAGATCGTGTTCATTAAATTAGACATATATATTATACTTTTATATAAATAAACAATAACAGTAATTTCTAATGTCAATATTTTAACTTAGACAAATTGACTACTTATTATATTACATCTTGTTCACTGTTTAAATTTTCTTATATACATATAAGAAAATTATCTACTTAAACGAATAATTTCAAAAAATATCTGAAAATAAACAATTTAAATATTTTCAAATATAATCAACTATTTCATTAGAAATTTGTTAATAATTAATATTGTTTTCAAATGGCACGATATATACATATATATAAACAATATTCAAATACTACACTACTTTTTTAGTTTATTTTTTTTTTATTTTATTTTATCATTGTTTACAAATCACTTTCAGAGATTGTGTACAGATTTACAACAATAAAAATTTATTCTTTTCACCCGTCATAGTGCTTTTAAAACAACATACACAAGGAATAAATATGTACGTGTGTCGATATTAATTAAAGCATCTATTAATTAACATTTATATATCAGATTAATTATTGGGTTTAAGCTACACATATATATATATATATATATATATATATATATATATATATATATATATATATATTAAATTATAAAAATATAATCAAAATGCATGTGTCTTATACGAAGAACTGATTTGATTAATTTATATGTCGAAAATATTCACTGTTAATAAATAAAGAAATAATAATATATTATAAAAAGTATATAATTACATAAAAAAATCATTATATAAATATTGGTTAATTTTGAATAGGATTTATTGTATAAATTTAATTTCTTTATTTATTAATAATACACAATTTATAAAATTGATATATCAATTATCTTGGTTTCATTACGAGTTAATACTGTTTCGATTTTAAATATTCGATAATTTATTTACAATACAATCAAAAAATCATATCAAACAACAATTATCCTATAACAGTTTAATTGTCTATTTACAACTGATACATAATTATAAAATCAATTATTTCATTAAATAAATCTTACCTTTTTTATTAATGAAAATACAATTTTGCACAGTTATAAAAATATATAAGTAATTATCTATTTTTGAAAACATTTATATATACACATACACATTATTGAATGAACTAATTAAATTCTAAAAACCTTGAAAAATAACCGTCTTTCTAACTAATCACAGTCACTTATCTAATAAAAAAAATACTTATTACAAATTCAATTAAAAATGATATTGAGTATGTGAAGATGGTCAATAGTTGAAATAGTTTTTTTTAAAAAATATAGCTAAAATAGATTTCTATTTAATTATCTGATGATATGGTCAAATTTAAACGTGCAAAATATAAATATTTCATGGATATTTAAATTATTTACTATAAGCTATTAATACTTTGCTCTATTATACATTAATTTATATAAAATAAGTGTAAAGGACAACTTTTCAAATTCAAAAGCATTAAAAAAACAAACAACAATAATAACTAATTAAAAAATACTAACGATATTCGTAAAACAATTCGATTTTAGTGTATATGTTAACAGTAATAAAAAAAATTATGAATTCATTTATGGCGATTTTGACGATATTAACATTGACTAAAGACTCATGCTGCATAAATAAAATGAGTATTATATTGACATTTTGTCATTAAACTACAAACGCAAGTTTTGCCAATAAAAACGACACGTGTACGTGTGTTGATGATGTAATAAATTAATAATAAGAATAAAAACGATTTCAAGTTGATAAACAGCGACTAAAAATCACAATTCGCTTATGAAATTGGCACAGTCTAGATAATGTTCTTTTCTAATATTGATATACCAATGTATTCAATCTTTGTTCAACCGATTGTTAATCAGATTTTCATTATTTCTCGGGTTCTAAATTCAAATGTAGATATTATATATCATATCTACATCATAATAAACAATTTGACTCGATGACATGATTTGTATTTTCAAATAAATCATACTTAAAATTCATTAATAAAATTGTTTAAACACAAGAAATAGTTGAATTATATTCAAACTGACAACAACGATTTAACAAGGGTTGATTTATAATAATAATCAGTTTTAACAAGCTAATGATAATGTATTTAATACTAAGGCACATACTTTTCCTTTCACACATTTACACATATTCCTTTGTATCTTTTAATATCAGATACTTTCACAATCTATTTTCTTAGTTCAAACACATTTCTCCTCATCACACATACAATTTGTATCAGTCTCGACTTGTTTATTACATAAATATCAATTGTACAGAATCCCCAAATCGAAGACATTATTAGTATAATATAAATATTCATTTTTATTAATTAACTTTAAAGCGTACAATGAATATGATATTTTATTTTAGAAAAGTAATCCACAGGCTACACACTCACATTATATATATATATATAAATGAGGACAATTGTAAACAACAATTGTTGATGTAAATAAAAGGTAAAATTCTTTTAAAACCTATAGAATATTGGTAGATTTTGAAAAAAGATATTACAAATAAAACTTACTTTATTGTCATGAATATGAAAATAGTCTGAGATTCTTTCATTTGAAATATTCTGTACAAATATGTTATCCATTTCATATTTGATTAAGTGCTTTTGTAACTGTACAATATCCAATCAGCCATTATCTAAGCGAACGAGTGCCACTTGTGCTTGGTTTTGTATTTCCAGAACGTTTGGATGTCATACTACGTAATTCTGTATAATGTGCTTTTGAACGTCCTAGAGGAGTTCGTGACCAAAGGTCTTGGTTACTGCAACGTTTTTTATAAATCACTACCCTGAAAATAAATTCAATCATTATATATATATTTGATGTACTCAAATGGTAAAGTAATGAATTACTGTACAAAATAATTTATAAAAATTATTTATCTTATTCAATGGTATTGTGTTGTTTATTGAATATCAAGTATTTTTTATTAATTATATATATATGTAAAAATTATTAAAACAATTACAAAATTAAAAGAATTTGTTATAAATCCTATTCAAAATCTAATTAAAAATATTAAATTATTCAAATATATCAATATTTACAATAAATATTTTTAAAAATAATAATTAAAGAGAAACATGAGACAGATAAGATTTAAATTTATAGAACAGACCAGATATAAGCAGAGCATACATAAATTTGTTTAGATACAAAATTATGTCATACAAATTATGATTTGATTGATTATATTTAAAAAATCCCTAAAAAACACATTTTAAAAACACATATTCGGATCTGAAAAAATGATCTTTGGTCTTTCCAATCACATCATACATAAACTGTAATGTAAGAAAAA
This sequence comes from Neoneuromus ignobilis, assembly GCA_029203775.1. Classification (NCBI taxonomy): domain Eukaryota; kingdom Metazoa; phylum Arthropoda; class Insecta; order Megaloptera; family Corydalidae; genus Neoneuromus; species Neoneuromus ignobilis. Next base: position 6,859,995 of record CP092097.1, read on the forward strand.
AACATTCATCAAATATCAACAGGATTTTTTTAAATATAAAATAAATAATTTTCTGTATCAAAATATTTGTAAGTTATCATAATAATTTGGAAGACATTTATTCAAAAAGTGAGTACCAAAAACTGAAATACACACACACACATATATATATAAGTATATAAAGAAAAATACAAGTGAAATATTTACTTTAGTACATTATTAATTTGTAATAATAATAATTATTTGAAAATGTAATTTTTTTCTTCAATCAGTAATAATTATTTAATGAAATATTATTAACAAATTACAATATACATGTAAATTTGCATTCATTACTCATATATTATGCATAATTATTTAAAATCTGATAAAAAAATCTTCACATATTGTATTCATAAAATTTTTATAAATAAAATTGTAAAAGAAAACAATTATTCAAATTGTTTTTAAATACATTCATGTAAAGAATAAATTATATTATAAAAGATGGTATGTTAAGTCGAACACATATGTCATATCATTTATCCTTAATTATGGGAAAAAAACATCAATAATAATCTTTAAATTACACTACTTATATAACTATCATCATATTTGACCTACACTTGAAGATAAATTGCATAAACAGGATGAAAATAATCGGTGATTAGAAGCATTCAAACAGTGTTGTTTATTGTTTTAGTTATAATTAAAAGATAATATATTTAATGACAAATTCACACGAATGAATTTAAATAAAAAATTGTTCAAGTATGACGAGTTTCTATTTTAAAATCAATGAATGAATTGTTAGTTGAAAAATAACATTGAAAAAAAATAAGTTGAAAAATAAAGTGGAAACACGTATCGAAATTCAATTCAGTAACGAAATCGTTTTTTTATTTTCGAGTTGAATCGAAAAATTGTGATTTTAAAACATTAATAATAAGAATAATAATACTATGTGTGTATTTAAAAAAATATATTCAACGAACAATATGTAATGGTTTAATAAGCATTGATGTATTTTCCACATGAAAGAGGTTTTGTGCATAACATAGTGATTAAATTTTAAAATCCATTGAACGCTATATGAACATTTGTTAGAACAAAAAAAATAATTTCGTAATTTAATATTTAAAACACACACATTTCAATTTTTATATACATTTCTACCAATAATAATTGATCAATTATAAATTGAATAATTGATGATGTGAGGATTTATAGAAATTAAGACATTTATAACAATACAAATAATATAGTAAGTGAATAAATAAATATTAATAAATATATATATATATATATATATATATATATATATATATATATATATATATAAATGCACATATAAAAATAAAAAAGAATTCCAAGAATTATTTAAATGAAAAATTATTTACTCAATTGTCTAAGTTTCTCACGAGACCACATGTTTTCACTTGTAACATAAATACAATGCAATTAACAATATGGTTATTAAAATAATAAGCAAAAAATCGTAATGAGGAAAACGTGCTATACAGTAAAATATTGGACTGGGAATTCCAGCAAGTAGTATTTTAACGCTCATCACTACACCATGCCATGTACACCGTATCGACAATATTTCAAAACGATCATTCGAAACGACTAAACAGCATTCAGTCAGTGCTCTTAAATTACTATTCTTGTGATATTGTCAATATATATTCACATATATACATAGTAAAATAGTGAGTGATTAATTATGTAATAAAATATGTGTATCAAGTCAAGTGATTTTAAAAAATTGAAATTTAAATGAAACTTTTAAATAAAAATCAATAAAAAATATATTGAAAAAAATTAATCAAATATTTCAAGTTAACTACTTCAATTTAAAAATAAATAAATAAAATTAATTAATTCTTTATAATAACAAATAACAATTTTAAGAATTTTTATGATCTATAAGGTAGAATTACAAAATATTTAAACATACACACGTTATCACTTTTTGTTAATCATTTTAAAATGTTTATCATACAAATACACTGTTATCAGTATATTAATAATCAACTTTTTTTTAAATATATATATATAAAACTTATACGTGAAAATATTAACTTTCCTTGGTATTTTGTTTATAATTATTACAATAACAAAAAAGGTAACGTATAATTATCTACTTATCTTGTTTCAATAATTATACAAATAAAACATATATACTAAATAACAAACATCTACCTACAACACACCTGACTTTTCTATCAACATTTTTTTTACAATATTCAAACGAGCAACAACTTGCTGCAATTTTTCTATGTCACAAAAAACTATATTGTATTCAAATAGAGATGAATTTTGATTTCATCATTTGGAAATATGTATAAGGTAAATATAATTAATTGTTATAAAATAATATTTTAATTGTTTGTTTTTTGTTATCTATTCCAGGCAAATATATAAACGTACTGAATACTCAGAATCAACTTTTAAGTATAATTATCATTTGGTAAGAATACGACCGTAAATTTGAAGACAAATCCTTTTGACATTTTACAATAAATAAGGTTTATAACTGTAAATAATATTAAATGGTTGGTAATAAAAATTTACGACTTGAAGTGATAGTTAATTAGGAATGATTAAATATTATACAGGTAGAGAAAACGTGAATATATCTAAATAGTTACTTTTAAACTGTATATATATATATATATATATATAAACATATTTATTAAGTATAATTTAATCTACGTAATATATTTTGAATGAAATAAAAAATAATGAAAATAAATTGAAAACAATAAAAAATAAAGATATGAAATTTGAGTTGAAAGTATTTCGTTTAATTGGTGAATAATAAAATTCTTATCTTTATAAATACAATAAAAGCTAGTGTTTTTTCGTGTGATGAAATAAATACAAGAATTTTCTGTGTGTGAATTTTGTTTATACCCACATACATATATTATGTGGTTCTTTCAAAAGCATATAATTAAATAAACATGTTTGAAAAGAATTTCTCTCGCACTACATCTTAAATAATACAATTATTAATTATAAGTGTTTTCATTTTAACAATACATGTTTTTGAATATTAAAAAGAAAACTGAGTGAAAAAATAGTTTAATAAAAATATATCAATTTAATGTGAACGAAATTTGAAAGTTTTTATTCAATAAATAGTTGACTATATATAATAAAATTCTTTTAAATTTGTGTAAATATTAACTAGTTTCATATTTTATCGTTTAATTACTTTGAAAATATCGTAATTAAATTTTATCAGAAAATTTCAATATCTAGTGACATTTTGATACTTTAATCAGTTGAAATAAATACAATATTCGTTTATTTATTATTTAATAACTATATATATTAAATATAAAAATCCCTATATATCACATATGTTAAACAATTTTTCAAGATATATTCTATGCATAACACAGAGCAATTTTAATATTGTTTAGTATAAAATATAATGAAAACAACAAAAATAATTGTTTGAGTTTGAATTTTAGCTTCAGTCATCTCTTCTCTCATACAACACTAAATCTCCATAGTAAAGTATTAAATACGATTTGATATACTGTATATGGTGATTAAAATCAAATATACAAAATTCGAATCCACAAACACCCAACGAACAACATCAAAATGATTTCATAGTAGGTACTAACACAAACCAATTAATATAATTGATCTACACATAATATTAATATAAAAAAAATCCCTACACTTTAATTTATTCCAATAATTTTCAAGTTAAAATTTAAATCTGATTTATATTCAAAAAAGTGTTTGAAAAAAATTCAACTGATTTACATGAAATAACTCAAATATTAAATAAAATTTATTTGAAATGATCTAACTTATTATTGTAAACAATATGAAAATGATCCACACACTGATTATACTAGTAAAAAATAAGAATAATAAAGTTGTTTTTTTTAAGTATTGCATATTGCATAAAAAACGTGTTACTGTATAAATTATCATCTAAAAGTAAGTATTTCTTCATTATTTATAACTATATGTATATGAATATACAATGAATAAGATTGAAATTTAAATCGGACCTTTCTTATAAAAGTCGAGGTGAACATATATTAAATTACGAAACAAGGTAAGTTATTAAGTCGATGGTAAACAATCTGCTTAACTATGGCTAACTAATAATGTATACGAAGAATAAATGATAATCACTTTCTAATATAAGACAATCAAAGAGATAAAGTACTATACAAAAATTATGTGAATAATTTATAAAATTTAAATATGACTGATACATAGATTGAAATAACTAGGTCAGTAACTGTTATGTCGAGCAGGTTTTAGAAAAAAGTTTCCTGCAAAAAACCCTCACTTAATTTCGAAGAACTGAGGTTAAATGAAAAAATGTGAAATTCTATTTTTAGAAATAAATAAATTAGAATGTCTAGCTTATATTGTACTGTCAGGCAAGTTTTTTTCAAAAAAAATCCTGTAAACATCCTCAACTAACGACCAGGAAAAATAAATGTAAAATTCTTAGAATAGAAAATTTATGTACATAGTCAATGTATAATTTATATGGAATAATAAAGATTATTTTGAATTTGATTTTATCAATAAATGTTTTAATTCAATGAAAGGAAAATTTAATAAAAATCACTTTTAAACTTTCAAACAAGGTAAGTAAATTATTTTTCAAAGGATATTATCAGTTATATAAATATAATCGTTTCAACATTTATTTCTTTCCACTTAATTTGATAACTGATTATACGAAATTTCTTTTTAACACTAATTTCGAAAACAACATGTTTTATATAATGGTAAAGGAAATAAAAATGAATAAAACAAAGAAAATAAAAAAATAATTAAAATAATCATGTTTCAATCAAAAGAATATAACTATTTACCTAGATATTAAGTATAATCACAAAATTCGAATATACGTTTTAAAATAAAATCTATATCTGTTCATATTGGACCACATACACACACACACACACACACACACACACACATATATATATATATATATATATATATATATGTATTAAAATGAAATTGTCTATTTACAAAGAAAAATAAGTAAAACTAATTCTAGCATGCAAAAATTATCATTCACACGTAAACAGACGAGATTAATTACAACTTATAATAATAATAATACTAAATCAATAAATAGTGAAAATCCTGTGCCTAATATACACGTATTTTAAACGAATAATTCGTTAAATAAAAAAAAACACATGTAAATTTTAGCATTTGGTACACTACTATCAACTAAAAATTAATAAAGATATTTGAAAAGTGAGGAAAAACAACTTTTTTAACAAGAACAATATATATTTTTAAAAACTGAATATAAATAATAAATATTTAATTTACTAAAAGTATATGATAACAAATATATAATCAATTTTATCTTACGTTTAAGTCGATTATAAATAAATTATATTGAGATTTTACCCTCTTAAAACTAACTCTTTTAGTTATTATATACGTATGTGTTGTGTTTCCTTTTATTTTCAAAAAAAGAAAAAGAAAAAAGAAACAACAACTGTATGGTTTAAGATGAATCGAATGGAATGAACACTGTTTAGGAATGATAATTAAAATATTAACATCAACAAAATATTTCAAATGATTTTCTATCAACGTAATTAACTCCCAAAAGAATTTATTTAAATAATCAGAATGATCAATGAATGAATCACATGTTCAATACAACAAATTCTATCAATTTAATATATACAATCAAGTATCACAATCATTGATCATTTTAATATTGTTTATTAATTTCACGTTTATATTCTGACTAATCAGATTTATCAACAAAAATATAGGATCAATTATTTTCAAATCATTCGGGAGTCAAGGGATATTTCATTTTAAACCACACGAGTTGTACGAGTCTACTTATAAATAAATAAATAATATTCAAATGAAATTTATTTCAAAATATATATATTCTATGCATGTATATATTTAATTCAGTCTATATATACAAATGTACTTAACTGATTTTTAATAACTTATATTTAGATAACGGAACAAATTAAAATCAAATAATCAAATATTTTCACTTACAACGAAAAATACAACTACAGGTAAGGAAGGATGTAAATTGATTTAAAAATAATTTGTTGTCACTAAACATTTTAGATTAGATACGTTTTATGATCCTTTAAAAACGTATTTAAAGACCAATTTACATCATTACACACACATTATTCTTTCTATTTTGTATCTACGAATTTTGGGAAGAAAACTTACTGTATACAAATATATATATATATATATATATATATATATATATATATATATATATAAAGATAATTATTTCAAATATTCACTTTAACATTCAAAAATATTAATTGAAACAGTCAATACTAAGTATTCTAATTTATCAAACACTAAATTAAATTAAGAATCAATTTGAAATTTATATTAAGATAGCACAGTTTTTCAATAATGCAATTTTTACTAATAATTATAATACTAATTAACAAAAATAAATATTTGCGTACATGTACATATAATTAAGAGACGTAAAAAATATCTAGATTATAAATTTTCTAAATGAGATTCGTTTCCTACACTAAAAAAAAATAAATATATCTAAACACTACAACTTTAAACGATATTAAACGGATATTACAAAATACGAAAAATAAACATAAAAAGAAAAATATTTTTACTGATAATAATGACATTTCAAAGACTGAATGTCTTTAAATCACTTTACTCATGTTGATTATTAAAAATCCACACTTTTGGGAAATAAAATTAACATTTTCATAATGCTAATTATTTTTTTTATGTACATAGATTTATCAATTTCAATTTATAGTATTGGGTCGATCATATTTAATAAGACTATCGAGTCTTTTTTATTATATCGTTGATTTTTATTATACAAAATTATTTTTAATATCAAAAAAAATGCATTCGTTGGCTTTATATGCAATTTTATTTTTACATGGTCGTTTTTTTTTCATTAATTATATTTTCCGTTTATATATTCTCTTTATCTCTATATACATATATATATATTCAGAGGCAGATAGATAGATAAGCACACATACATACACACATAATAGACTATTATATAAAATCACAGTTCACTTAATTCATACGAAAAAAGTAATCGACTTTATATACACACAAGATAATACTACATAAAAATAAATATCAAAAAAACGACAATTATGTTACCTTACCTCTGATCAGATGAAATGAAATTAATACAAAAAAGCAGAGAACACTCTTGAAACAAACACAATACCATTTACATTTAATATGGGAATATTTAAAGTAAAAATATGAAAAAATCAAATCAATAAACAACACAATTAGAAAATAGAAAGGTGTTTTACAATAAATTAAAATGCAACGCGATTTGGAAAAGTACTCAAAACGAGTAGTAATATTTTTGTTGTTAAAAAAAAAATCGAATTCTGTACAGCAGGAACAGCTGAGATATCTGTAAAGAAAAGACGAGTGTTAATTTGATTTGCAAATAAATAACATTGAACAAAAACGATAGGATTTCGTACCCAAACATATTTTCAAATATTCAATAGATTTACAACAATTTTCTAGAAGTTACTAAATATATTCATATATCAATGAATGAATGTTGAGCACAGAAATCCTTGTGTTGACGTATTGTAATTGTATAAATTTACTCACCTCACCCTATAAATCCGACTGTAAGTGAAATAACAAGCGCTAATAAGCCTGTTAATAAAGGTCTACTTCCACTACTTTGTTGATGTCGTGATGGTGGTATTAAAACTTTTTCTTCTACTGTAGTATCAGTGTCGGTAATATCTGGATAAGGATTAATCCTATCTCCATATTTATGTAAAAGATCCATTATGACACCATTCGACCATCCGAATCCGATCTGTACATCGTATTCACCTCCACCTCCATGTACACCGGGATTTAATGCATCGTACTAAAAATTACAAAAAAAAACATCATTTTTTTTCTTAATTATCGAAGATTGCATCAAAAAAGGGCAAAAATTGATTATTAAATATTTTTAATAAAATTCATTTACAAATACACGAACTAAACATACCTTTTCGTACATAGTTTCTGTTTCATTAAATGCTAAATAATTCGACCGGACCCAAGAATCGGCTAAATCGAAGGCAAGTTTTTGAGCATGTGAATTATTCGTCTTATCTAAGCCCATAATCAACATATATTGTAGCGGTGGCCACGCATTCGGATAATCCCACTGTTCACCAGTTTGCAAAAAACTTGTCGGTACTCCTTTGAAATCGCTGATATTGTGTTTATGTAAATAGCTAATTGTCAAACGAACGATTCTATTTTTGTGAATAGGATCATAACATTCGGTCCAAAGAGGTACAAAGTTACTTGGATAAAAATACGGTCTCGAAACATTATTTAATCTGTCATAATCTAACCAGGTACCGACTTCTTCATTCCAGAGAACATTATCGACAGCATCTCTTATTTTCAATGCGATTTTATTGTAATACAATTGTTTGTGTGTATCATTTAACAACAAGAAATATTTTTCCAAAATTTTCGCATTTCCATACAAAATAGCATTTAGATCGACAGGAACAATATAGCGAGTTTTTAAACTTGTTAAATTACCTTCAAAAAGAAACCAATCGATGAGTACATAAAAAATAAACATTGAATTTCCGTCAAAAAAAAAGAAACTTACCATTATTAGTACCGTTCGAAATGAACCATCGACTAGAAAAATCCCAACCAGATTCAGCAGCTGCTTTTAATTCTGCGTAATATTCGTGTTTCTCTCGTTCGGTTTTAAAGAATCTTGCACTTTTTACATCTTCTTTGTAAGATTCAGGCCGTGGTCCAGAACTTGTATCTTTGTACACAGCTAAATTATACACATTTCCATTCTTTTCGATTGGTACTGTATGGTTTGTAAGCCAGAAATTGAATTCAGCTTCCATCATATCAATCGATTCGATGATAAAATCCAAATCGTTTGTATGTTGATAAAAAGTGTCTATCATCGGAATCAGAAAAGGAGGTTGAGATCGCATAGCGTAATATATTCTACCTCCGTTTGGAATAAATCCGTATTCTTTAACAATGCCGATGAAATTTTTTAACATCCCTCTACTTGTATCAGTCATTTCCGAGAGAAGCAGACCTCGGATGATCCAATAAGAATCCCAATAATAAAATTCTCGGAATCGACCACCAGGAACAATAACCGGATTGTCAACGTAGATAATCGAATACAAATGTGGATTGTGTTTCACATTGTCTATCATTTTTCGACCCAACACTTTCCATAATTCATTTAAAGATGAAGCCCACGAACGATATAATTGATTTTGGATTTCCGAAAGGAAATTCGGATTTTCAATCCAATCACTCGGAACCCATTTTTCGAACTCACTACCCGCTTTATCGAAATTTTGTTGAACGAAAAGTCGAATATCTCTCTGAGATGGTTTTTGATTTTTCCTATCCATTAATTCATTGAAAGCTGCTAGTGTTTTATTCGGCGATTCTTTGATTTTCATATCAACAAAAGTTTTTGAATCGGGAAACAATTCAGCCATTTGAACCGTATGAAGAAGGGATCCATAACAATATATATTACTAAAATAATACATTGTTTATTTAGTTTATATCTTTCAAATTTAAATATACATATATAAAATTTGTTTTGTATTAAAAACTAAATAAATTCAATATTTAATTAAATATAAAATTGTCTTTACACAAAAATAACAAATCGCATGTATACACTAGGTTTTATCAAACAAATAATTTCTTTTATTGTAATAACATCGATAATAAATTCATAACAAATTAATTGCAATAACATCGAATATATTAAAAAAATAATAATAAATTTATTAAAGAGTACGTTTGATCAATTTGAATGAATCGGAAAATTTATATTATTTTTTAATTAAAATTCAGAAAATAAATAATAAATCACTTATCTATGGGAAATACAGACAAAACACTATTGAAAAAAATATTGAAATTAATTAATAAAAGTTATAATAAACAAAAACTTACTTATCACATGGCGGTGGTAAAGTCAAAATATCAACTGTATTCTCCGCACTTGCAGAATACATTAATAATAGACTTAAGTAAAACATTTTAAGTAAAATAAGCATACAAGCCATTGAAGTTTCGTGTACAGTAATTATTGAACGAATACTTTGTAAAACTGGCATTATATAATTAACACTATTATCACTTTGCAAATATCACAACTATTTTGTAAATATTATTTGATGACTAAAGTTTTTAATTATTATTAAATGTTTTTTAAATTTAATTTTAATATATATTTCACTTAAAATACAACTGTTTTCAGAGCACGACCTTTTTATAAATATATTAGTGTTTACTGCACTAAAATCACCTTTCACTATTTATATATTTTATTTATTTACCGATCAATCACAACTGCAGACAACTAAAAAAAAAATCCATAAGTTTATTTCAGATTTCATAAATAAAATATTTATTAATACGAATTAATTGTTTTATTCAAATGTACATACCTTCATTTTATCAAATAAAAATTTATATTAAAATCATCTTAAAATAATCGGAAGCACTTTTGTCCAATTCTTAAGATAGTTGATAAAATTATGTAACTGAATTAGTCATTGTTCTGAAATTAAAAAAATATATATGTAATATATATATATATATAAATATAAAAAAAAATAATATTGTGAAACGTATGACTGATACAATGAAATAAAATCACGAAATATAAATTTAAAATCGTACAGTAGATAGAAAGCGTCAAATTACTATAATTCTTTGTGAAGGTTAATTTTTTATCGAGTCAAAAACTTCAACCATGAAGACTTAGAACTAATGACAATTTTTATTTATAACCATTATATATATATATATATATATATACATACAAAATTATATACAAAAATAAAACACGTACAATGTATAAATTAATTGCAATCTAAGCAATAACAATGTACATGAATGCATTTTCAAATTTACAATCAATTTAATCGTAAAAATTATCATAATAGCGATTACTTATTACTTTCAAGTTCGCACGTAAAAATACTTTACCAATTCGACATCATTTTTTTAAAAATAAAGCATTATCTTTAGTGGCCTTAACAAACATTACACGTGCAGTTTGATGTGAGAAACCATTAAGAAAAAGCAAAACAATATACATAGAAATGCATATATATATATATATATATATATATATATATATATATATATATATATATATACATACACACAAACATACATACACGATTTTAAAAACGTGCGACCTTCAATAGAACCAAGTTCAATTCTAATCGTATCTTTACATAAAGAAACCTTCAAATATACAAGTTTTTAGTTTTGTCGATATATAAAATCAATCTAAAAATCATTGAATGAAATAATTGGAATATATTTTCTATCACACCTGAATATGAAATGATTATTATTTTACGTATGAAACAAACAACAATAAAAATAATACTAATACAATTTTGTTTATCAGAAACGATGACGTCAAATAAACGACATCTGTTTTGCATATGTGAGGCTTCAGAAACCTGTTGCTCACATAGAACTTTTCCAATTGATTACAAAATTAAAATAATATGAATAATAAACTCATTTAAGTAAACTTTATTTTATGTACAACAAATATTGAACGACATAAACATGTCCTGTGCAAACAACACTAGGGAACTTTGTTACAAAAATGTACATGAATGTTTTTTCCAGAAAAAAAAAATACGTAGATTAAACTAGTTATGAAATATGTTAAATAGGAACTGAATATTTAATTAAAAAATATATTATCAATAATATTTTTTTAATCAAGTCGAGATAAAAAATTTTTTGGGAATATTTCATATATATTTTTAATAACTTGTAATCAGATGAAAATAATATTAAAATAGGCTTAGTATTTTAAATAAAACCCATGAGTTGTAAATTAGTTATATCAGAAAATTTTATTATTTTAAAATAATTAATTCAATATATATATATATATATATATATATATATATATATATATATATATATATATATATATGAATCGGTATGTAAAACAAGGTCAACATGTTATTTCATTTTTATACTTGGAATGAATTCTTTCCTAAAAAAATCTTTTTTTCAGTTCACGTGAATGGCTATTTTTAAATTTGAAATAATTTTTTACATTACTATTTACCTCATACAAGTATAAAACTGTACAAAATAATATACGATTAAATGAAACAAAATGTTTTATATTTTCTTTTACACAATTTATAAACGATTACCTTCATATTTACTTATCATAAAAGATTAATTCGACATACGTGTAAATTAGAAAAGTACAATAAAAAAATATGACGATGAAATTAATATTTAATATATATATATAATATTACTGATATTATTATTAGAAAAATGATAATAGAATAGACTTTTATTAAAGACGTCACTTAATTTATGTAGAGGAAATTGTTACCACATAAATTATTAATATGTTACTATGCAGACTATTTCATTTAGTTTTGATAAACATTAATGTTTAATAAAAATAGTAATAACATTAACAATTTCAACTGAAAATATTTTTTTTAAACAATTGTTACCATTAGTTTTATATACATATTATATTACAGTTTTTATATTACAGTTAAATATAATAAAAAAATGTTTATACTGAATTTGGAAGAATAAATTTAATAGCTTTATATATATATCATCTAATTATATGGACCAAAAAGAAAATCATTACAATAAACGTAATGATACTAATAAAACTTAGATGTATTCTATATACAAATTAAATCCATTTATTGTTATAATAATCCAATTCGTAAATTTATAGACAAATTAAATATGATAACAATTGTTAACATGTAATACTAAATCCTACGAATACGTTTCTTGTTTATTTTAAGGATTAAACTATCATCTGATTACAAAAAGAACTAACATTTTATTGAAAGAATGTCTCAAACATGTTGACGATTTAATCTAAAAATGTTCTATTCTAATATAGAAAATTTGAAAATGTTCAATATGTTTGAAATATTAAGACGAACAAACCGTGTGCTCTACTCGCACATATATTTTTCTAGTAAAATATAAAATCGTTGGCATTGGTCCTAAACTGACGGCAATGTTATTTGAAGAACTGTAATAGGTGCGTCATTCACTAACCACTAGAATCAAAACTGTTCTATTTTTTAACCAATCTGATCCGTCAACAATATATTACATAGCTGTCGTTAACATTGTAACAATTATAATTCTATAAATATATATATATATATATATATATATATATATATAATGTTTTTAAATAATTAAGATCACTTATAAAATGTTAACTTGAATTGAAAACTGATACATTAAAAAAATTCTACTACATAAATATTCTATTTTTAAAACATTATTCCATTTCGCAATAAAATTATAATAAAAAGTGTCTTAATTATTTAATTGCGAAACAAATATAGGTGTATAACAAATAAATAAAAATTAACTTACTGACGCATTCACTGCCAAACAAAAACATTTTAATTGAAAATTAATCGTTTTTATTTTGTTTATATAAGAACATTATTATTAATTATAATAACAATATTTTTATCTACCGTACAATCAATTAATTAGAAATGATATCTTTCAAAAAATATTTAAATAGATGTTTGTTTAAATTTATAAAAATATTTTATATCGAATGTATAATGAAATAATTTCAAACATAATAAATTCAATGTCAAAAAGTTTACAACAAACGATATGATTTACAATTGCAGTAGTTAATTTTCATTTATCTTATTAGTAAATGAAAAAAGAAATAAATACACTACACAAATGAAAGAAAATTATTGGATTTTTAAAATATCACTGCACGTGATGTTGCAAAATACAAACAGAATAAAAATAATTTATGCAGAAAACATCAGTTAACGTTATCACAATTACAATAAAATATTTAAATGATATATGAGAAAAAATATAGACATATATTTGTACTTGTAGATGTATATACAAATAGATGTAACTATATATTTATATGAATAAAAGATGTTAATCATTTCATATACAATTATCAACTAATAACATTCAGATAATCGATTCATTGTTGAAATTTAAATGTGTATATTCAACAATTCATACAAACGAATCGATAATAAATACGAATTAATTTTGATACGTTGAATATGAAACGAATATTTTTTTAACAGATTATTTTCTAACATACATTGCAATAAAACAAATATGTTTAACTCACATAATATTCGTTAAGTCACAAAATTAAAAAAAAAACAAATATGATCCTCCATACACAACAACAGGTAAATGAATACTGCTAGCTAATAATGAAACGAATACAAGTTTGATAGTTCTTTTCATCTATTTATTTCAAACCAGAGAAGAATAAGAAGTGGGGGCAACGGGAACTTTGTATACAGAGAACTTTATGTAATATATGTACTATATAGATAAATATGACTTAAATGAATTCAATGATTTTTTTTTTCAAATATTACAATTTTTATAAACACAATGGCCCTTTCCACACTAGTCAGCATGTATACAGTATTCACGACCCATTACCACTCGTCTCACACGCTCTTCCCAATAAACTAATTTTTTTAGGTGGGGGAGTTAGGGATCAGAGGGTGTGAGACGAGTGGTAATGGACGTGAATACTGTATGCATGCTGACTAGTGTGGAAAGGCACAATAACATGTATATAGATAAATAAATAGATAAATGAACGTATATACACATGTATTGACAAATAACTGTCTAAAATGTTCACAAATTTTATTTTTAACTGAATTATTTCAATCGAAAAATTATTTCTATATTTGTTTTTTGTTAACATTTTTAAACATTGTTATATTTGAAAAAAAAATTAGTTGTAAATAAATCATATATTTTTTAAATCATCTGTCTTGAAATTTCAACATCCTGTATATAATTCTAATTGTTAGTACTTTTATCTAAATTTTTATTTTAAATCGAGTTATGACTCTATAAATTAATGTTTTCCACTATAATTTATTTGAAATGTACTTAAACTAGTTGTAACTCAACAATGAATTTCTATACATTTTAATTGAAGAAATAAATTATCTTGTACTGTAAATATTTTAAATTTTTTGGATTATATACCAGTAAAATTTATGGTTCGTAGAGAATATGTAAATTGTTTAAATTATTGAAATCAGCAATGTGACATGAAATTTATTATAAACATATTTTAAAATGAATCCATATGAAAATCTATTGCGTCATTATTGGCAATTCCTTGAATGATAAAATATGTTGTCATTAATGTAAACATAAAATTCATGTGCAAACAATATTCGTAAAAATTTAAGAATATAATCATGTCATTTTCAAGGAATTTTTTGCATATTTTTTCGATTTTGAAGATTACACTTTTTTGTATCATAATATAAAAAATTACTATGTATATACATATATCATTTAAATATACGTTAGTTTTTATACTTTGACGTCATATATTATTACAGTAAAATGTATTTTAAATATCGTGTATCTAATAATAGTTGAATATTTGTTTCTAATTTGATTTTTTATAAACTCCTTGATATTAAAATCATAAAAACGTTTTAAAATAAGTGTATACAAATCATTTTTAACATTTACAAGTATAACAAATGCAGCATTTAAAATTTCATTATAAAATAATCAATTTATATTTTTTATAATATTGCAAAAATCCCTACTTGTTTTATTTTTTTTAACACAAATAATATTGCTTTCTTACAAAAATTATTTTTTTTTTTGTTAAAGTTTCATAGATAATATAAATTCCAGTATATAAATCATTTCATTTTTCATTTGCAATACTTATAATAGTCTTAACATGAGATAAGATTAAATTTCAGGTTATCTCGAAATGTATACAATTCATAAAACCACATTTTCTATTAATTGTTAAATTGTGTAATTAAAATTTACTTGATTTTTAATACTGTGTTCAATCTGTAGAAATACGAAAGTATATTTTCTGATTTTTTTTTGTACACAAAACTTGATTATTGTGGGATGATTTAATTTTTTTATTTGCATGATTAGCCAGTTTTGACTTACAGTACACGTTTCTTGTATAATATGTAATTGAGACCTTGTTTGTGTCGACTATTAGTTAAAACATCCAATTTTCAGAATGTAACATCCGTTTTTTTTTTAGAAAATTGCTTGTAATTTTTCTACATCTTACAAGTTTAGACGTATTCGGATTTAAAAATGAAAAAAGGTGAAAATATTAAAAGTCAATAATCTATCAAACAAATATTTAAGTTCGTTCAAAGATCATATTAATGATAATTTCATTAAGATGGTTAATTATGGGATAAAATAGAAAGAAATATTTGAACAGAAAAAAATACGTTAACATTGACCAACATTTATTCATTTTGAAATTTTATAATTTTCAATATTATAGATTGAAATAATAAATCAAATTAATTAGTAATACATATATAATGCAATTCCACCATAAGACCTCGCATTTATTAATGATCACTTCCCTTTGTTTATTTTGCAATCATAAAACCACTTGTTTACTAAAGGTCATCACGATTTAAACTGAGATTGTACTTCCGGATTTTTTCATTTACACGATCAGTACATTACATTTAATTCATATATTTAAATTGTAACATGTGTAAACATATAATTAAATTTAAACCATTCTATTCATAGTCCAGTAATTGTATACAACATTTCATTTTAAATAAAACATAAGAGTATAAATAAATTCAGATTGAATATATTTAAATGAAATTTAACATCTGCAGAAAAATAACAATTTAAAATCATTCGAATAAAACTGTAAGTGAAAAAGGCACCTTGTCATCTTTTATATATTCACAAGGGTGATTACATGAATATATTATTTTATGAAACGAGTAAGGCTAATTGAAAATTTTTATAAATAATATAAAGAGAAGATTATTTTAAGTAGATTGAAAAATATAATACGTCAAGCAAACATAAAATCATTTCACAAATAGAGTTACTATTGCTTCATTCAAATAAATTGAAAAAAATGGAAATAAATCATATATTTATGTATGTGTGTACGTAGGTGTAGGTATGTATAAATACACACACAGCACATTGATTTTTCGGAATATTTTTAATAACTATTCCAAAGAAATAACATAAAGTACATTATTGAAAATTTGGAAGGTCAAAATGTTAACAGATCATAATGCAGTAGTCAGTCAGATGATGAAGGACCATGTGACAAAACTAGCAACGTATTCTATCTAGACAGTTTGTGGCGTAACGTGTATAAAAATAACTAGCACAAAGCTAAATGATCCACTGTAAGATCACTGGCACTTGGTACATTAAAAAAATGCTGTACTGCATAACTTGTATGCTTTGAATATATGTCCATATAAATGACGATTAGATATAGAACAATGATCACAAATTTGTGTTAATATTCGATCAATTTAACAGTAGCCAGTAAATTTAATCAATTCATTCGAGAGGAAATTCAAATGGTCCATTAGAAATATCATCTGAAAAAAGATTCAGGAATAAAACAAAAATAGAGAGCTTCAATCAATAACATTCCAATTTAGTTAATCATGAAAATATTTATTCAACACTATATAAGAAACGAATTATATAAATCTGAAACAATTTTTTAAAACTATTGCGGTTTTAAAAAAACCTTTTTATCATAAACAAAACCACGCATCATATTTGAAAACAAAATCCCCAAATTACAATAACTCATAAACACGTATTCGTATATAAATATAAAATATTTAGTAAAAATATTTAACGCAATGATACGAACAAATCTCATTAAGTAGAAACGTAGTGTAATCTGAAACCTCTACAAGGGGAATTCCTGCAAACTAGAGATGAATATCTTTATATTATAGTAACTGAAAGCTTTTTACAATTCAAGTAATTTAATGAAACATTTACTGAACATTTTTATATCTAATTTAAAAATAAATACTACTCTATACGCGAAGACTTTGAATAACAAATATAAAATATATTTTTTTATTCAAAGTTTATATAAAATACAAATTCTTCATTAATTAAACAACAGAAGTAGTCAATTTGAAAAAAATAGTTAAGTTTCTACGTCATGTCTTTGTTAGATTGGACTTTAATTATAATATTAAGTTGTACTGATTTGTAATAATTTTTTTTACATATATATAAAATGTGTATGGAAATAACTTTATATGTTATATATATATATATATATATATATATATATATATATAATTTATTATTTAGAGACTATAAAAAAATCCATTAGATATTCCATTGATTTAGTTATAGAATTATTTAGTATTCCTAACATTTATTATCTGTAATTACCAATTCGACGAATCGAATATGAAATTAATTTTTTATAGTCTATTTTTATTTATATCAAGTAGTTCGTTAACAGGTTTTGAATCTAAATATAGATCATATTATTTTTGTAACTTCCATTGTCATACAGCTTTCTGTATATATTGTATAATACGTTTCGTATTATTCAAAATATTTTTTAACGAATTATAATCGAATTTATTATATCGTACATACAAACATTTGATTTCTTAAACTATACAATCGACATTAATTTTAATCTAGTTTTATTATATTACCTATATAAAAAAAAAATTATTAAATACCTATAAATGCGTTTATTAACAAAATGTTAAAGACATTGAATCGTTTATTAATGCGTTACAATATACTACACATTTATGCCACTAGAAAAAAAAACGACATAAATTCAATGTTGCAACGTTGGCGTCAAAGGACACAAAATATATAAAATGCTTAAATAAACCGGGTTAAGTTTATATTATGAAGGTCTTCACAAAATTTGAATCTATTTTCAACGATGTAAATAAATATAGAAAATTTAAACACTTTTTAATTTATTCCGAAAAGTGGGACACAATATATACAAATACATATATTCGTGTTTAAAAACATTTAAAACTTATTACGATTTTCATCGAAGCTGTACATATATTATATTTATTAATAATAACATATTTTGTATATATAAACAAATTTGTCATTTTTTTCCAAAAAAAAATGATTCAATATAATCATACATTCACAATATTTCTATTAAACAATTTGAGTTTTTTTATAAATATGTGTAAGTAAATAACTTTATACAGTATATGTTTGTCATAAAAATAACTGTATATCAATCATTCTTCAAAGTATATTAAATTCGAAGTAATTACTAATTGTAATGAATAGCCAGTAATATTTTTTATTGACTACTACGTTATCATTTGGAATATAATCCAATGAATCTTTTATTTTCTATTAAGAAATCGATCGTCTTAAATATGTAAATGAATAAAAAAAACTTTTACGTAACATACATAAAAAATGAAAAAAGTATTTGCAAATTCTGTGTACAATTAATATTCTAAAAATAATTAATAAAATATCTGTTCTGGATAAATTCATTCGGTTGTAAGAATTAAATTTGGAATACACATACCATAAAAAAAATAAATACAAAATGATTTCCAAAGTATAAGTTTATAATTTATTTTAAGTTTTTATGTCTATGATGTTTTTATTTTATTTATTATCTATGAAATATGTGAAGTTAATATCTTATACATATACATAAAAAAATAAGTTACATGTATAAATAGAATTTTTTTCCTTTATTAAAAATAAAATAACTGTAATTATTTTCTATTTAACTAAAAATATGTAAAGTACAATAATTAAATTGTTCGATTATAGATATTATATCAGCTAACTTTATTTTATTATTACAAGTGAAATTCGTAAAACATTTAAAAAATAATAAATTTACACCAGAACATGATACATTGACGAAAAATAAAATATCGATGCTCATGTGCTTAAGATTTTTATTAATAAAATAGATTCAATATCTTGATACTATAATCGAAATTAATTTTTCTAAAAAAAATCGAAGTACATTTTTAAAAATATTACGAAATAATTTATATTCTTTCGTAATCTAATTAACATTCATTTAGAACAAACAAGATGATAAAAATCAACCGAAAAATTATCTAAATAAATATGAACATTTCCAAGTAACGTATTAAAATGATTAGTGTCAAGTTCTCTGAATAGAAAAAGAAAGTTTCAAACAACACTGAAAGCAATAATGAAAGAAAACCGAAATAATCAAATTCAAACAGTATAAATGAAACGAACATTTCGTAAATATTTTTTCTTAATCGAAAAGAAATTAAAATATTTATTAACTGTTCTTACCATCTATCAATGACTTGAAATATGACTTTTATCAACACGTATTGTTGAACGCAATCACATACATTTGAATTAAACAGTATAGGTGTATTATTCGCAAGATGCAACACACGATTAATGGAAGAAACAGTCAATGCGAAACAAATATCGGCAAAGTTACAACAAGATACATTCTCTTTAAGAACGCTGGCTGTTTTATTTTTGCCAGACAAATCAAAGACTTATCAAATTTACTAGAATAATTTTCATCAACAAATTCTTGGCATATATACAAAAACGATACATTTATTTCAAATAAATATTCATACATTTCGTATGAGGAAAAAACAGCACGATGTTTATTACCTTTCATTAATGAAATAAATATACATATAACAATGATTTAGAAATATATTTTAATAAACAGAAGATACATTAAGTTATTTTTTTTAAAAATTAAAAATAATTAAATATCACCCATCGAGACTGTATAAATAATTGCTTAATTAGAAAAAAAAACATTTTCTTTACTTAAAGAATAAAGTACTATAAAGCTATGACTGAAATATATATATTTATTATTAAAATAGACAACAGTAAAAAATAAATATATATTTTTAAAAAGAATCATTCATCCCCTGTAAGTTAAACTCAGCTATAGAATTAAATAACAATCATGTGATTTTTATGAATCAACAACAGACACAAATAATCAAGCTATGTATATGAAATTAAAAACAGTGAGTAACTCGAACATGGGAGTATTAATTACTTTAAAATTTTATTATATTTCAATAATGTTAACAAAGAATAGACTGAATTCGAAATATTATAGTATAAAATAAACTGTAAACATTTACTGTACATCAGTACAACTCTATGAAATTAAAAAATATGTTGAATTGCGTCTCTACGTGAATGTACATGACCTCCACAATAGAAGTTGTAGGAATCGACCAATCAGAGGCTAAAACTTAAGGGGCTCGTCAGAAACAGGTATAAGCGAATGTCTCATAAAAAAAACATGACATTTCAAAAAACTGCATGCATGTATGTGTTACGTCAATAATACATCTGATTATAAAGTTATTTATAATAAACGAATTATAAACAATTTATTGTTCTATACAGTTTAAGTAAAATCACTCGATACAACTAAGATAAGCCTGCCTGTTTTTTTGGGTGTTTAGCATAGTTAATCAATTCGTATACAACAAAAAAATATTTCAGATAATACGATAACAGTATTATTTCAGATAATAAATTTAAGACTAAATACAAACTAATTTATCTCAAAAAACAATTATTAACTTATTGCAAAAACAATTGTAAAATGACCTATTGTACGATATATCTTTATGAAAATAACAAATAGCAAGATAATTAAATATATTATACCACGATTGAATATATCTGACAAAAGAAAATTGCAAATTGATAAAATATAATATTCATTCCACTATTTGAACAAGAAAAGCGAACATAAACAATAGTCAATTAACTAGTCTAACAAATCAAACATTTAGAAAAAAATTGTAAAATTTATAATTATTTACAGACAATACTACACATTAAATACTTTTTTTTATAAAAATCAATATAAATTACATCTCAGTACTAAAGCAAATTATAAAGTTGTTATATGCTTTAAAAAATTATTAAAGTGTTTCATTTTAAAAATAGTGTAATTGGTCCTACATTGTTTATCCAATTAAATAATAGTGTTTAAGTTAGAGTTGATTTTGGAAAAATTAACAGTGTGCAATTTATGAAGTCGAGGATCAATTTTGAGGATATTTCATCATTAAATGTTAATATATATATATATATATAATTTTCAAACTATATACAATCATATGAACATACATAACAGAGGATAAATTGGAATCGAATTTTATAACACGTTGAAAATTTTGATACTTAAGTAGAAATATAACAATAAAAAAATATATTTAATACTGCATAAATGTGCAATTAAAATACAGCTGACAATAATGTCAACAAATTTTCTAATCAACTATATTTTTTATGTGTTACTTTTACAATGATTTTGCAATTGTGACACCAAATATCAAAATACATACAAAATACCTGTTAAATACACATAAAACTTATACACACAAACACACACACATATATATATATATATATATATATATATATATATATATATATATATGTATGTATGTATGTATGTATATACATGTGTGTGCTCACATAGCCACACACTCTTGTATGTAACATAAATATACATATGTACACGTAAAAGACACACCTCCAACGTCATCAGAATTTTGTGCCACAGTTATACACGTCAATGATCACGTATACGAAATACTATATAAAATATCCTTGTGTTATATATATATATATATATATATATATATATATATATATTTCTCAGAAAACATATTAATATATTATAAAAAAAATTCATAGAAATTTGTACATAATATTATCTGGAATCGAAAAGATAATGAAAACTTGACTTTTAGACTATTACAAAAATTATTAATTTTGAATTACAAGATTGACAAAATCAATTGTTTATCTTAAAATGAATATTTTATTACGATTAAAGGTTAAGAATAATAATTAATTGAATTTTGAACACAAAAAAATATTTACATATATATATATATATATATATATTAATTAATCGAAAAGCAATTAAGTATTTTTAATAGATTTTCAACGTGTTTGTCTTAATCTAAAGAATATTAACAATAATTTAATATTTTGTATGTATAGTTCTAGAATCTAAAAATTAATAAAATGTTTATTTAAATTACTGTATAGAATGACCATTCAAATGATTAAACATTTAAAATATATATTTTTTAAAAACTATTTTTATGAGATAATATCTATTACAATTTCTAGACAATTATAATTAATAACAATAATATTACAAAAAATAATAAAAAAGTTCAAAGACGACTTTAATTTCATTTTTCGTAACATTCAGTTAGTTTTCGAATAAATATTCATATCCTTCCGTACTTTTACTTGAATAAAATAATTACAATCTCTTATAATGACCTTGTAGATTAATACTAAAAATAACATTGCTAACATCTACTATTTTTTTAGAAATAGTAATAATAAATATTAAAATTAGCATAGAATTTGTCATGTTGTTTATAACAGTTTAAAGAGAAATTTGATATTTTCGTTGTAAGTTTAATGTTCCGTTTGTTAAGTAATAGAATACTGACTATTCTATAAATAATTATTTTCAAACGGTTTTTCAAGCATTCTATCAATTTAGAAAAATTAGTACCTAAATTGATATAAAAATTGTATTTGTTGAAATGAATATTTTTAAAAAAAAATCAACTTTTATAAAACATATCGATCAACATTTTAAATATTCGAATAAAAAAAGTACTAAATACCTATATAGTAGATAATATTAAATCAAATTTATACATAGATATAATGAAATGTCTTTAATGCCAGTTGTTACTGAACTTTTACAATAAAATCATTATAAATTTAAATTATTTTCTTTACATTATATATATATATATATATATATATATATATATATATATATAAATTAAAATTAATTTAATATTATTAGAACAATCAATACAGTCCACCTACATTAATATCAATAATTATTTATCATGAATAAATCCATTAAACAATTCTTTTTTAAAAAAGATTGTCTTTAGATTTCACTAATAATATCTAGATGATGCAATAAACATATGCTTCGTGCAATGTTCCGATCACTTGTTAAGTATTTTTCGTTGTAATAATTACTTCACATTGTATCATGAGTAAATTCTTTATACTAAAATGCAAAAAAACCTTTGCACAGATACAGGTTTATATGTATGTGTGCTTGCTAATGTATAAGAGCGTATGTGTGTGAATGTATGCATATAAATGTCTACACGTATTTTGTTAATTTTATTTCATATAAAACATGTAAATATAATTTCTACTGGCATGGTCACAAAAGAAAAATTAAATAAAAATCTTGTCTGCGTGAGAATTATCATTCTTTTTTCATAATTCTCATCACTAGTTATTATTTTCTCTGACTGGCGGTTTATTCACAATTTTAAATAATTACAATTCGTTGATATTATCTTACAATTAATCTACAGTCATTTGCTGTTTTGATGACAAGGCAATAAAAATATAAAACGGTCAAATTAATTTGAAAAATTATTTTTTCCACAATGACGTCACAGCATTTTTGTTATTAAGTCAAATATTCGTTTCATTACTTATGACAAGGGTCGACATTGTGGTCAAATTAATTATTATAAATACGTCAATGTATCTCACAACTTGAATGAAATTTGTTCATGAAAGATCACTGGTTGAACATCAGTAAAGAATAAATGTAACAAATTTCAGCAACATGCATATTTATTCATTTATTTTATTATACATACGTATATACAAATAAATTGAACAATTTTTCATCACAACTACATTACATACGAATTATTGATAAATATGAATATTCAAATTAAAAAACTAACTTGTATGATTAAATTAAATGATTTATAATAAATAAACAATTAATTTAATATTTGTAATTAACAATTAAATGAAAAAATAGAAATATATTCAATAATGAAATTTCTGGGTTATCTTATTATTTTTATTCAGATATATA
The DNA here is from genome assembly GCA_029203775.1 of Neoneuromus ignobilis. Classification (NCBI taxonomy): domain Eukaryota; kingdom Metazoa; phylum Arthropoda; class Insecta; order Megaloptera; family Corydalidae; genus Neoneuromus; species Neoneuromus ignobilis. The sequence continues at coordinate 6,884,821 of CP092097.1, forward strand.
ATAAAATAATTTAACTAAACGTTTTATTTTCTCAAAAATTAATAGAGGAATACCTCCCTAATGTGGGTGATATAAGGAAAATGAAATAATTTATGAGCAACGGTAATGAAAGAAAAACCATTAAAAATTATTCCGGTGAATTTTTTCTGGAAATCGAAATGGAGGATAGAACAATATTTTCCAAAAACATAATCAAAGTTTTAATGAGATATACGAATTTTATTGTTTAATTAATGTTATAGACTAATATCTATTATATCTACCCAAATATTTTATCTGTTTACAATTTTGAAAATTCTTTTTTAAAAACAATTAGATTTTTATGAAATACATATAACGAAAATAACTTAAAGAAAGTATTAATGGAATAAGAAAATTCGCAATTGTAAAACGATTAAACTTATATACAATCAATTAAAACCTGACGAAGCAATCAAACATCTATTCAAATAATTAATATTTAATATATTTTTCCTTGAAATATTCAAACGTACTAGTGCTACTGTACATGCATTTTTCAATAAAATTGTTTATTGCCATTTCTGTATACATCGAAAATTATTACGGATTAATAAATAATGTTTTAAAATTTCATATAACTATTAAATACAATAAAATACGACCACCTTATATATTACTTTATTTCTAGATTAAATCTCCGGACGTTTGCTATTAATACCAATTTATCTATCAAGTAAATTGTTTTTGACGTATGAAATACAACGTAATTTTCGGCATATGTATTCAAGGTCGTAAGCACAAGTAATAAAATTAAAGCTAATGCTTCGAAAATGACCACTTAATGTATCAAAAAATTTGAATGTATTTTCTAATACATAATGTACAGAAATAACACTTTTTATAAAAAATAAAGAATTGAAACAGCAATATAATGCATTATTTTTTATAATAAAATACTAAAAATATTTTATTTTGAAGTAATTTACAATAGTTAAAGATTAAAATATTTATTTTTTCTTATTCGTCATGTAAGTAATTTATTTTTTATACATCATGAGGCTTTATTGTAATGTTAAATAATCAATAACCATAATTGATTATTGAACACTCAAATAAAATTTAATAGTATTAAAGCAATGTCTTTTATGAAAAATATAACTTTTTCAAATATATAAAAATGTTAATATAGTATCTTTATATTTTTGAACGAATTTATAGATACAAGGGTACTTCTCATCAGAAACATATTTATATTTAAAGAATGTGTATACTTTAAAAGAAAAAAAGTAACAGTATAAACAAAGATTGGATGACGTAGGTATTAAATAATAGTAAACAATTTTTCATTTACTGCTAATAACAATTAATATAAAAAGTGTATATATATATATATATATATATATATATATATATATATATATATATATATATATATATATATATATGAAGTGTGTATGTGTTTGATATAAATTATCATTTTAAAGATAAAATGAAAAAAATCACACATATAAACTAATGTGAGTATAAAGAATGCATATGATAAAGTGAAATCATCAGGATAAGGATTTGAGTGAAGGATGATAAATATTTTTTTATTCGTGTATATTAATTAAACAAAATAAATATAGTATCAAAATTTAAAAATAAAATGTTATTGTATACAAAAACATCAATGATAAATTATTCTGCAAATACAGAAACACATATTTATGTCTGCAAAATATCAAACGTCAAATGAAAAATATAATATAAACGAATGATTCTTCAAAACCTGGAATAAAATTACTTGTTGCATTTTTTCTCACATTTACACGACGTTTTTCAGATTTATTCGTCAGCAATTTCATGTTCTAAAAATTAGAAGAGATAGAAACTAAGCTAATTCATTCTTCAAAAAATTTAAGTTTAAAAGCATGACCAACATACATCACAGTTGTCAACAAATTAAAGTGCAACTAATTCATCCAAAATACATTTTTTACTTATTAATTTGCATATAAATTAAAATAGGTTATGTCAAATATATTATTTATTAATATCGTTAAAAGAAAGGGTACAAAAACTTACCAGATCGGCGTTAGAACCACAAAAAACATAATAAAACAATTTATATGTACTAACGCTGACCATTAACATTACTAAATACAAATACACATTTAAGTAACCATTTTCATGACAACTGGAATTCATTCATACATATTGCCAATACAAAAGATACGTACAAGAATTTCAAATAAATAATCAGATAATAGATTTTTCTATTTGTGCAATTATTACAAATAAATAATTCAAATATAGCCCCGAGAAAATAAATTAATCGAAATGAACTTTCCCATTCAAGATACAATGATAAGACAAATAATGCAATAAATAATATACAGAACAAAATATTATGATTAAAATAATTATATTAGTTAATTTTAAAAAGTTATATCAGTTCAAATTATGGTATATTAGGAAATGTAATACATTATTTAAATGTAATTTATTTACTAATCGCAAATTATTATTTATTATTTTGTTTGAATATTATTGATAAATTTAAATTTTTATGTGAAAAAATGAATTGCATAGAAACTGGCTTGTCACTACTAAATTTTAATAGATAATGTATAAAAATACAGAATATATAATTAAAATAAATTAATATTATATATTTCAAAATGAATAGTTATAATTTTAGTTGCATTAAAAACATGTTTGTGGACAGTCTTTCATGAGTGTTTTATTGTAATCCAAAAATATATCTTATAAAAATATTTTTTCCTTACAACATAAAAAAAATATTGAAAGAATAAATTTGATTTTTCAAAAATAATGGATTAAATAAACAATAAATGTAATATTTATATCTTGTTAATTAAGAGCCATTTCATAAAAGAATTTGGCACATTAATTAAACAAAATAAGATTGCAATGTTTTTATAAAAACAGCATTTAAAATCAATATTTTACAAAACAACTAGTCTATAATTAAAAATTATCCTTTATAACTAATTTCTTAATAAAAGTTTAAAATAGTAACAATTTTATCAACAATTATTAAGAAATTAACTATTAATGAAATTTTGTTTATTAGGAAGAGAATAGGAATCACCTGAAAAGAAAAATAAAATCTTGCTATTAATATTTGATAATTTATTATTTTCATTTAACTGAAATGAAATTCTTTAACAATCTAATTATAAAATATAATAACTTTTAAAATTGTAACATTCACAGTCATAAGAAATTTTCAACCTAACAAAAACTTTTGATGAGAATCAGTATAAATTACATTAATTAAAATATATTTTTATTAGTTAATAATTTAAAAACGTTAGTGTAACCAAACTACTTGTTAAGACTGTAAATATTATATAATATAAAATTAATTATTAATATCAAACTTATATTCTTATTTATAAAAAATGATACACATTTGTGTTTTTTCTCAACAGTTAATAACTAAATCAATGTTGTAGAGAATATTTTAATCATTAATTTTTGACCATTAGTACTTGTGTCATCAAGTAAGAATAGTGATACAAGTTTTATCAGCATTTTTACTAATGCATATACACATATATTTAGAAAAATATTATTTCTTTTCTTTACAGTCTTTTTTATAATAAATTACATATTCAACTACTGACATATCATCAAAAGTTTCTAGTTCAAACATTCTTTTTAAACATAATAACATATATACATATATATATATATATATATATATATATATATATATATATATATATATATATATATATATATATATATATATAATATATATAAACGTATATGTGTGCGTTATTTATATATTTTTATAAATATGTAAAATACTCACACAACTAAATAGATAAATATTAATAAATTTAAACAATAAAATATGTTTTCACATGTTTATGTAAAACATACAAGTAATTGACATAATAAATAAAAATAATATCTATCAATTTGTTACACATCTCAGTGGTTTATCTGTACATTTTAGAACAGTAATTGCAATTACCACCATTTTTTTTAATATATAAAAATATATACAAATATTTTGCAATATATTTTGAAAACAAAAAATAATTAACAGTAATGTTTAAGTGATATTTTAGCAATTTTTTCTTAATTGTTGTTTTGGAGCTGTAATTGATTCAATCTAACACAAATGAATTTTAACCCCACCACCACAATAATTTAAAGTGTTCAATAATCACATTGTTCACTTATTATTTATAATTATATAGTCTATAATTATAAATAATAAGTAACCAATAAGTAATTATTAAACACTTTAAACTATTGTGGTGGTGGAGTTAAAATTGATTTATGTAACGACATTTTAGCAGTTTATAAAAAACGAATATATAGAAAAAGTGCACGCTTCCCTGCTCACACATACAACACACACCATGTGCACAGACAGACAAAAAATAATAATAATGCATATTATGTAATTTGGTGCCAAGAGAATATTTCAAATTTAAAATTAGCAACAAGTTTCAGAAACTTGATTATGAACACACATTTTTTTTTTATATTTGGCTTCATACTCCACTACAGCATGTACTATTTAATACTATTTTCAATCAACAGATTCATGAAAAATATACCACCGTTAAAGGTAGTTGGATAGATAATTTAAAATAATTAGTATCAATAATGATTTATTGCATTATTTATTTTTAATAAAAATAAGTTCAAATTTAAATTTTCATTGTTACTCTCTTTCTCTCTACATACATACATACATATATATATATATATATATATATATATATATATATATATATATATACATATATATACATATATATACATACACACACAATACACCTTTTATACATACACAAAATTAACCATAATTACTGAATACAACAGCATTTTCTCTGTAACAAGGAACATTTCTTGTGCACAAATTTTAATGACAATAATGGCATTGCCATTGAAATGTACATTAGTAATTCAAAACTGATGATCATTATTGTATATTTTGATAAAGAAACTTTGCATTGTTTGAAATATTAACTATTTGTGAAAGGAATTTAGCCATTATATCAGACTATAATTGTAATTAAACTCTACATATATAATGTTCACTTAATTACTGACTGATTGATAATTTACATTTTTGGCTTATCTGTTAACTAACTGATCTTACATTTTATTAACAGCGTACAATTTAATAAATGAGCATTATTGAAGAAACTCTGCAATTATAACTCATTTTTTCACTTCATTAGATGTTGTCAGTCTATATTTATCATTGTTATTAATAAGAGAAAAATAAATAATTAAATAAAGGGCAAGAATAAATAACAGAAAATCTACCCAATCATAAAAATAAATACAGAAAAATACAAAAGTAGATATGAAATAAGTACTTAAACCAAATCAAAACGAAATCTAAAAGAAATGTACAAACATAAATCAGCACGTAACTAAATAATGTTGTGAGAATATCACTATTTACATTATAAACATGTTATGGATACATGGAAACATTTAATTGAGAGTAGAAACCAATTCTACATATTACTTACATATATATATATATATGTATGTACAGAAGAGTGGAAATGTTTGACTGTGTTTATAAGAACATTAAGTATAACATAAAAGAAAAAAATAAAATCAATACGGAATACATTAAAATAGAATCACATTTTAAAATAACTTTTAAGAAGACTGACTACCTTGATAGTTAAATATATAATTTGTACATGGTAAACGCTTACTTTTTCAAAATACACTCAATCATGGTTATATCTTTACAATACAGAAAATATAATATATAACTTCCCGTCTGATCAAATTGGTAACATATTAATTTTATAATTTAACATTAAAACATATTAACTAGAACATAATAATAAAATAAACATGAAAGAAATATAAAAACTTACTAACTTTATAATCAACAAATTTATAACTATTATTAAATCTACAAGACAAGAAATTATTTGAATTTTATAGAAACAATAGTATAATATTAAAAGAAAAACTCAAAGAAAAACCAGGATACAATTTGTATCCAAAAATCAAAACCAACTAATAAACTAAAAATTTAAAGTTCCTATGAAAATTAAACTTTTACAAGATAATTAACCAACATTATAAAGGACCATGTTACTTCATGAAAATGAATGTGAAATTATGAATGATTATATTAAATCTGTTAATTCATACATACATTACCAGGTTACAATGAAAGAAATGGTCCGATGGAAAGTTATATCTAAAATACCAGATAATTTTGGCACCCTTAAGTAACCAAGATTACGTTATCGTACAACTTGATTTTTCTTGAACATTTCCATCCGCCTTTTCTATTTCAACCAAAAGAGTATGAAACACATCCGCTACAGACTGCAAAAAAATAATATATTAATTTAAATTATAAACTCAACATCATTAACATACTTCGTTTTGTTTAGCTGACGTTTCTAAAAATGCAGCCCGCCAACTTTCTGCCAATCGTCTTCCCTCGTCGGAAGTTATTAACCTTTCCATGTGTAAATCTGTTTTGTTGCCTACTAAGACAATTGGCACACTAAAACCCACAAAAGTCATCACACATTCGTATCGATATAAGTTACTTTAATTGAAAACTTACTGTACTTTCCCTGTAACGTCCAGTAACTTTTCGTAAATAGACTTTATAACTTCAAAGGACTTAGAACTCGTTATACTATATACTAAAACGTAACCGTGTACGTCCATACTATATTGACCGGGGAATATAGAATATTCATCTTGCCCGGCAGTATCGACTAATTTTACTTCGTAATCTTGAGAATTTACCCTAGTCATTTTTACAAATGCTACAACAAACAATAATCTGTTACACACAATATACATAACATAAACATATAATAAACAGCATACTATTTTCTATTGTCGGATCATATGAATCTACAAATTGTCCTTCTACGAACTGTATACTTAAAGATGATTTCCCTGTAAAAAGTGAACATAAAATTAATAAATACGGTTTAAACGTATACACAAGGTACTAGAAATCACTTGAAAAACATAAATGCATATAAATATGTTTTATATAATACTTAAATACATTGAAACACATTAACCAAAATTGATACAATCAAATCTTAACATAAATATACAAAAGAAAATACTTTTAAATAAATATTAAAATTAATAAAACAAAATGTCAGATAAAAATCAAACAAATTTCTTTATTGGCATTATTTATATATAGTAACAATTTGTTACCACAAAAACTGAAAGAAAAAACAAATAAATTCTGACGTTCGTAACAAGTAACAAACAAATCAAATACAATATGTACATAAAAATATATGATTATATTATTATAAATAAAAATTATAAACTTTACTGACCAACTGATCTATAACCCATCATTGCTATTTTTCGTTGTTTATACGGCATTTTGATTCTCTGATAATCTCTGAAGTTTGTAAATATTAAATACAACCAATTATGTTCTAAAATAATACCCACTTTATTCAATTTTCATGAAAAATTCATTACAAAATGTTTAAAAAGAATAAAAACACAAAACGTAAAAACTAGATTTCATTTGGACAATGAACGTAATTCAAGGTCGCATTAAGAAGATGAAATAATATTTAACATGTGTACCAACCTACATAATAAAATTATCATTCCAACAAAACTTTTTAAATAGAATATTGTTATAGAAGAAATTGATAGAAATATCTTAATTTAACAATAATTATTAAAAATAATGAACATATGATAAACATATATATATATATATATATATATATATATATATATATATATATATATATATATATATATATATTATATATATATACATATATATATATATATATATATATATATATATATATATATATATATATATATATATATATATAATATATATATATATATATGCTGTCAATAATTACTTATATTCACCTAACTATAAAAATAAAAATATTTTCTTGCATTGTTTATAAATAAAACATAAATTTTTCGTAATAGAAATGCATATACTAAATGTTTCAAAATACATCAATATTCAAAAATAATTAAGGCTTTAGAGGTCAACTACATTGGCGCAGAATTCTACTTCTTTGAATAATAATTAAGAAAAAAATTATTTAGCAGGAAATCTTGTTTCTTGTAGTTTTTAAATGCAAAAACATTAAATATATACATTTTACAACTATTATACACACATATGTACACACACATACACATGTATATATATATATATATATATATATATATATATATATATATATATATATATATATATATATATATATATATATATATGTCTGTGTGTGTGTGTGTGTGTGTGTGTGTGTGTGTGTGTGTGTGTGTGTGTGTATGTATAATATGTTAATCATAAACATTAATTTTCCCAAGTACTGACATAATTAATTAATAATTTTTAAATCAGCAATAAACAATACAAATGTAAAAATAATTATAGATTGGAAAAATGCAGATATTGAACAATGTTTTGAAAATGTCCAAATAAACAATAATTTTCTCTTAATAACATTGATCAGGTCATGTTCTTCTTAATTAATGTAAATAGAAAGTTCCTTGTTTGGCGATTTTCACGTGAAATTTGTAATAAGGCACAAACAATATAAATTTAGTAGTTAATTAATCTAACAGGATTGATCATTACTGAGGGAAATTAAGATTTCTAATTAAAATATAAGTATTAAAAACTATATTTTAACTTTTAAATATATTTTATCTTCCAAAAAATGTTTACATGTATGAAATTCCTATAATTTCTTAGAAATATTACTCATTTTCCGTGTTTATTTACATATATACAGATAGGTAGATGATATATGGATAAACAAATAGAAAGATATTATCAGTCTCGGCCTTTGTTAATCTACTGCTAGATAAAAGTCTTTTTTTAAATTCTTCTAGTTCAAACGATTCATTACTTCTTTTTTCCAAAATTTTCAATAAAATCGCTAATATCTTTATAACACCTGTTCATCGGTCTTTTTTCAGCTTCTTTATACTTCTTAGTTCACACGTTCATTGCATTTCAAATGTATACCTATTTAGGTGTAATAATTGTGAATTATAATTATGTACTTAAATACAATAAACTGTTTCTACTTCACTCATTATGTACTTCATATTCAGATATTTATACACACATACATATATACGTGTATACATACATACATACATATATATATATATATATATATATATATATATATATATATATATATATATATATATATATATATATATATATATATAGTCTCATTCCGTTGAATTAAAACCACACGTAAGACACAAGATGACCCGCTTCGTTGGTGATGACCGACTTCTTCACATCGACTTGCATTAAATGTTAGCTCTTCTTTTTCATTCCTCAGAATAATTTCAACATTTGAATTGGATGCACACATTTCAGTGAGGTGTATTTATTATTGTGTCTGTGTTGTTTCCCAAAAAAAATATAAAGATTTATTTCAAAATAAGGTAAGTGTATACAAATATTAATTGTAAGTTACAACGATTTCTTCTAGTGTAAATAATAATAGTGTTAATTTAATAAAACAACATTAATAACATAGAATAAAATATACGTAAGTGATATTTTTATAATTTCAATTCTGTACACAAATATATATGATTTAAAAATTTGTTTATATCGTTTCTTTTAATTTCAAAATTATGCACTTTCTGGGAAAATTAAAATTAAACGGCCTCAGAGAGAACATAAAAGATAAATACTGTTATTAACCAATTAACATTTTCTTATTGAATGTAACAGTATTTTATTTTAACATTGTTTTCTTATTAACTTTAACACTATTTATAAAAAATTGTTATTTATTACAAAATAAACTTAATATTTATCAATTTACATCTACAGAATAATGTTTACTCTTATATGAATATATAATTTTTATTATAATATTTCTATTTCTAAATAACGATAACAAAAATATTATTAATTACAAATATCTTATTAATAATGTATATATTTGAAAATAAAATACAATTTATATTTTCAAATAGTAATCAAAAACGTGTTAAACATTTTTGAACTTTGTAAAAAGTTTAAAAATATATTGGATTGTTTCAAATTTGTTTAGTAATATATATATATATATATATATATATATATATATATATATATATATATATATATATATATATATATATAATATACACACAAATTCATATAAGGGGAATGATTTTCGCAAAACTATCTATACGTCAATTTTACTAACAACTTTTTAACAGTTACTTGTGTTTATTACGCTTAATATGTCCCGTACATTGATACTTATTTGTAACATTCATAGTATATTTAAAAAGATATAATACATTTATAATAAATATTATTGCAAACATAGATAATTGAATTACTTTTCATACAGCTAAACTCTTCAATTATAGAAACACCTTTCAGTATTATTTTTAATATATATATATATATATATATATATATATATATATATATATATATATATATATATTCTATTTGTTTTAAATAAATTGAAAATCGTAGTATGATATATTTTCTTTGAACAAAATCAATAACATTTTGGAATTTAATAACAAATAATATAATAATTTATAAATATATTGATACATCGATTGATGTTTATAAGAATTAATAACATAACATAACAAAAAGATAATTGTTATGAACAATGTCTACACAGTTCAAATTTTAGTATTGTATGAGAATCAAAAAGTATTTGAAGAGCATAATTAGATGAAAGTGAAATGCACTTAGTTAAAATTGATTTAATCGGTTTGTTATAAAAACGTCCTAATTTTTTTAATATTTATTTATGAAAAATTCGTATGAATTACAATTATGTTTCGTTTATAACAAATAAAACGAATAAATTAACATATCCATTCGAAAATTTATCAACAATTTAAAATAATTTGAAATGAATATTTATTATGTAGAAAATATATTGATTTCCTGAATAAAATTAGCAATAAATAATGATGACAATAATGTTTGATATGACCCAATGATATCCAAAAAAATTGATCGTTAACTGGTTAGTAAAGTTAATCTAAGAGTACTCACCTTGCCAGAAGCATTTTCGTAGCATGTAGGCCACGTTCAAGCAACATTGGCCGATACTCTAGGTCACGGTCAGAAGTCTACACGTATACGATTGTTTCAAAAGTGTCACATTCAATTCATATAAAGATATGTGTATCCGCTCTGACTTCTCAGACCTGCCCAACTAACTAGTTAAATCGATGAAATAATTTTTTTTACAATGTATAGATTTTTAATTGGACTCACACACAACACACAGTTGTATGTGTAATTAATAACATTTATTTTTAGATATTCATATTTTCTTGCCTGTTATTAACCATCTCATATTTTTTAAAAAATAATATAGAAATACAACATCAGTTCAGTTTTTGTAACCTGAAGTAGAATTTTTCAAATACAGATACAATTTTAAAAATAGAAATTAGGAAAAAGTAGTTTTTTGTTATAAAATAATTTTTGAAATTATTTTTTTGAATTCTTATGTACCCACTACTGTATAAATATTTTTTACAAGAGCTTAAAATCAATAAGTGTACACAAATTCGTAATAAAATTATAAAAAGGAAATAAATTTAGCACAAAATTAGAAAGTTTTTTATAAAATATAATTCTAAGAAATATTATTCAGGACGTCTGATTCCACGTAAAAGAAAATGATGAATATATTATCTATAAATAAATTGAGTTCAGATAAATTAAAATTTATAACTGATAATAATGCTTGAATAAATAAATAAATATTATTACAATTCGTATTATTTTATACAAAATAATTTTGACTATAATCAAACTGTACTTTTTGAACAAAAAAAATATATTTGTACTAATGCAAATTTATATAAATGTATTTTTTTCTATGTGGATTAACACGCCTAAGGTTATTCACGTTCATTCTGTATATCGTAGGTTGCTGAACTTTAAAAAGTAAAATTATATATTTATCTGTTAATCAAGTTTAATGTATACTGAAAATGGATATATTCATTCTACCATTTAAACATAATATTTGAATTTTATAAAATATAACAAACGTTTATATAAAATTATTATTATTATATTACATACATTTATATATACGTGTAATATTAAAGAATAATTTTTGTTACAGACAATAATAATTCAAGATGAAGATGTCAGTAGTATTTGAGCTTTTGCTCGTATTTCTATTGTTAGCCTTCGCTGCTTGGGGAAGAGTTATAGGCAAGTATAAAAAAATAAATTACTTTTAAAATTCAACATTTTTATTGTTATATTGTTTTCTTCTATTGTTCACCTTTGAATTACTGTTTTTGTATTTATTGACCAGTTTCAATCACGAAACCATTGGTCGGGTCAATAGATTCTGAACTCAAAGTTCAAAAATAATAACTCAATTTGTACAATAGACGAAAACAAATCAATCTTATCTAACGTATTTTTTTTCAAATGAAATTTTTGCAGATGATCGACGTGTTACTGTAAAAAGAAAAGCAATCAAACAATCAAATACAAAACAGATAACAAAGCAAGCAAATCGTTATTGTTCGTGTTCGAATACAAGATGTAATTGTTGTCGTGATTTTACATTACCAGTATTGGCTTTAAATGGGCCAGGATGTGCAACATTACAACATCTTTACGATGACCGACTTGCATTATCTATGAGTTTTGGAGATAGAGTTCTTACGAATACAACTATTTCTGGCAAGAAATATATTTATAAATCATATTTGTTTATTTAATAGAACAAAATCAAGATACATGGTTTAAATGATTTTAGGACGAAAACCTACACCGATCTGTATGCCGTTACCAGGAGGACTTTCGAAGTTTTGCGGCCGTTTATATAACATAGGAAGACGTGGAAGTGATTTCGGTGCATGTCTTAGTCTCGAGTTACAATCTTTAAACGATATTGAGGCAGCGTTACGAGTATCATGTTTTAAATTCGGCCAACGTGGACTTGAGTTAGAACCAGCAGAACCTCTTCCTGTTCCAACTAACGAAGAGGAAGTTGATGAAGATGACGACGACGATGACGACGATGATGATGATGACGATGATGATTTAGTTGCAGGTCTCGATGAAGATGACGACGATGATTTAGATATCGAAGCTGATGACGATGAAGATGCATCAGACAATGATGTCGATAGCGCAGATTATACCGGTTTCAGTGTATTTGGAGAAGATATTTTAGGTGCTTTGTTTGATAGCGAATCATCAGACTCGACTAGACCATCGGTATCGTCTGGAATTACTACGAGACCTCAATCAGTTAATAGAAAGCCTGTACAAAATGTCACGAAAAATAAAAAAAAAGTAGTAAGTGTTTCGAATAAACCAGTGTCAGCATCACCTACAAAGAAACCATTACGAGCATCTACTATAAAACCGATTAGAAGAAGACCTGCATTGGGACAAACTAAACCTTCAAGTCGACCAGCAGTAAAACCAAATAAACCATCACGACCAGATAAACCTGCGGTAGTTAAACGTCCAATAACTAAACCAAGTATTGATGCTGTAAATCAGGAAGTGTCGAAACCACATATCACTAAACCAAATATATTTAAACCGAGCAAAATCAAACCAGATACTGGTATCAAAGTAACAAGTGTACCTGATGTAACGAGTCAAACAAAACCTTCTGCTATTGTCATAACACTGCCAAATTCTGCTATTATTGCAGCTGCAGCTGGTATAAATCAAAATATTAATGATTCGCCTATCAAATTAAGTCCGATTGTTGTTAATACGCAACTTTTAACACAAAAGCCACCGCAGCAATGGACATCGTCTATTTTTCATCCAACAACGGTGAAATCGTCATTTTCAGATGTGAAACAAACTAATTCTGAACTCGAGAAAACTAAAGATGAACTTACAACTACACAAGAACCAGTCGTACAAACAATGACGAATAAAGCAGGAACTGATTTTCATGTCACTACCTCGTATGAACCACCGACTCAAACGACCACAACACAGAAATTTATTACATTTATACCAGAATTGAATAATAAAGGAGAAATCATCAAACAAAAAACATCTACACCTGTTACAGAAGAATCAAACATTGCCATGACAACACAGCCTCCGTATTACTCCGTCCCTGTCTATGAAGAATCTCAAACTGTTATGGAACAAGATATCGATAATACTAAACAGAATGAAAATATTAACGATATTACAGAAAATCCATCTATATCGACAATAACTGAAGAACGAATTCCCACAGTTGTCAGTACAGAAACTGTTCAGAATACCGAAGAGAATCAAGAAGACATTTCCATGGCATCCGTAACGAACTTTGTTAATCCTGAAACTAACACGAAACTCGCTGAATATACAATACACGACACAACAACTACAAAGATTCCTGATATTTTTACTGAAATAACTGATAATTTAACGAAGCCACCTACACACGAAGTTGGTGACGAGGATGACAACGATGACGAGAGTGAAGAAGATGATGACGATGACGACGACGATGACGATGATGATGAAAATGATGATGATGCGAATGAAGATAAAGATTCAGAAGAAGGCGAGCAACAAGATGACGATGAAGATAATGACGAATCGATAGAAAGTTTCATTGAAAAGGATGACGATGATACGAACGAAGATGATGATAACGATGATATTGAAAAAGAACCTTTAGTGGAAGAAAGTAGAATTTTTCATTTTAAGTGGCCATGGGAATAACCAAAAATATTTTGCTAACAAGTTACCACCGTCTATTCGAAAAAATCTGAACTTTATCGTCTAGTTACGAAATTATAATATAGCATATTTTTTACACAGATTAAGTAAATATCGTATTGTTATATTATGTAGTAATTTATTCCATACAGAGTATTTATTTATTTATTTATTTATTATAAATGTATTTTATATGTAAACTTTGTTCATTTTATAAACACTTTCAAATTTAAAGTTTAATAAAGTTATTTGTCATATAAATACATTTTCTAATTAAACAAGAATAACATTCAATAGCAAAAGTGTATATATATATATATATATATATATATATATATATATATATATATATATTCGAGAACTTAGTATTTGGTAATTAATATTTTCAAATTATTCATATTTTCAAATATATATTTATAATATAAAAATCGAATTAAATATTAAGAACTGAGCCATACTTGCAGTGAACCAGTTCTCTATTTTTTTTAAAAAAAAATAGCATCATATAAATCGAAAAAATAGCATCATATTATAGAATATTCCAAAAATCTGAAACCAATGATAAAAATATTTTTTTACATACTATTTTTCCTCTTTTTGAATAAATCATATATAAAAAACATAAATGAAATCGATTAAATACGAAACGTAATGACGTAAAAGTATTAATGTGTAAAAATCTTAAATAATTATTTGCTATGCAAATAAACATATTTCTATATTTAAAAAAATATCCACATATATGTGAAAGTATTAAATGATAGAAAGTTAAAGTTCCGTATAAATAGCATCATATTTTCCACGAATTATCTCATCTTAACTGAATAAGATAAAAGAAAATGTAATTAAAATTATTTAAAATAATAGATTTCATTGGAAGAGATATTTGATGAACACCATTTTATATTAAATTTTATGATACGAACATTTGTTTTATTACAAATAAGTAAATTTCAATCGAAGTTGTAAACAGGACGGTATATAAATGTATGCCATGCGGGCCAGGTCAACATCTTTAAGAAAGCGATCATATATTCATATAAGAGTGTTATTCTGTATTAAGATTCAGTTACGCACATGCACACACAATGCATTTAGCAACTGAATATACCGTATTACTGTTTTTTATCATTTTTATAAATAATTGTTCAACAATGAATAATTCATTTATAAACAATAATAAAACCAATAGTGTGCAAAATTACAATAATAATATCGAACATATGAAAATAATCAATTTCGAAAATGATAAAGAAATAAAACATAAAACCGTCATAAATACAAACAAAAATAATACGTATTTTAGTGAAGATAATGAAATTGATATTAAATTAGAAGACATAAAACCTATTGAATTGTTAAGAGCTCCTCGACTTCCATGTGAATGTGGCGGTGGTCAGTGTGGTTGTTGTACAGGTTCATTATTAGAACAATTTAAACAAAAAGGATGTCTTAATATAACATATGATCCGGATGATTTTGCATTCAATATGAAAATTTATATGAATCAAAGAGTTTTGTATAATAACAGGATTTCAGGTAAAAATAAGTCGATATTAAACAATATATTATTTTTCTTATATAAATATATATATATATATATATATATATATTATTGTAGAATGTTTTAACATAGCATATCTTTATTATGAGGATAGAAAATTTATAAAAAATGAGTTAATGATATAGATTAAATTATTCTCTTAAAATAAGTTCTATTTTACTTCGTTTTTTTTAAAAAGAAATATTATAACATTTCTAATAAAATGTATTTTATTAAATAAAAAAAGAATTATTGTTCATACTTTCCCACATTCTTAAAAATATCAAATAAATAATTATTGTTATTGCAATTTTAATAATTATTATTAATTTGAACGTGCCTATTAGTCATTTTACTACTATGGTTAATTTAATTCAATACAAATAAACCGTTTGCCCCAACAGCATTTTTTTTTAAAAATCTCCAATAATCATCGATTATCAGATCACTACAATATAAAATGTTAACGTTAATAGCATGACTCACATCAACAAATAAACTGAACAATGTGATTTTTAAACAGTTAAAAAACCTTGTGCTAAAATGAGTGTTAAAATTCTTCCAATGTTGTTAAATTTTCTATATAATAATATATATGTTAAGAACGTTATTGTACTATATTTTTAATAAATACATTTTAGGAAAAAATCCACCACCTGCATGTTTACGTGTTCCACGATTTCGAGCAATTAAACTATGCTTCCGACTTTATAACGTATATTTTGCTGGTCGTAACGTTCATGCTTGTGTAGATGTGGAAGCAGAATGGCAAGATTTTCAATTATTTCAAATGTCCTTAGACTGTATTCGAGTAGGAACACAAGGTGTTGCTATTGTACCACCTGAAGAAGGTGGAGGACTTCCGTCATCATCAGAAGACGAAGATGATGAAGATATAGATGATTATGATGATAGTGCTAAATAATATTAGCTTTATTTATTTAAATATATATTAGGCGAATAAAATATATACTTATTTACAATAAATATTTTAAGTTTATCCATAAATAAAACATATTTTTGGAAATTTTTAATTTTATTCATTTTTAACATATTTTCACTTCGTGTATTTTCAGTCATACATTGGAATTTAATCAATATACATATAAGTGCAAGAATTATAGGAGAAAAAATATTTTCAATTTTTTTTTTAACAATTTTAATTATTTACTAAAACATCTTAATATATTTTTATTTTTTTTAAAAAAATCTATAAACAAAATAATTCATATTACACAATTTAATAAAGAAATTAAACAGAATCTAACAATTAACAATTGTTATTATGATATTCATCAACTTCTCATAAAAGAAACATAATAAAAATAAGACTCTTATTTAAAATAATTTATTAATTATTTCATTGCATCTTTTTAAATGATAATTATATTTTAATGCATTTAAATCACAAATATTTTATTAAAAAAGAGTAGGAACAGGATCAAATCAAAAAGGAAATAAAAATTTTAAACACATAAATTACAAAAATATATAATAAAAAATAATATTCAAATTTAAAATATTTTATTATAAATTTACACAAGAACTATTTATAGTAAATATCTTTAAAATGATTTGTTTTTCAAATTCATATATTCATATTAAGTGCATAAACATGTTATGTATGTTCATAATTTATATATATATATATATATATATATATAAAATAAAAAACTACATTTGTATGACAATTTATATGAATATATTTTATAATATTTTTTTTTATATTCATTTAAGATAATTATAAATATTTCACCAGTGATAAATACAAGGATAGCAGTACAAAAAAATATAAAAAAAGGGTAAACAACAAAAATAAGGAAATTTATCCACGACTCAAAGCTATATATAATAACTGAGATTGCAAATCTACACATTCTTCTCTTTCCTCCATAATTTCTCGTATCAAATTATTCTTTTTTACATGTAATATCTGATTTTCTTTCATTAATATATCAATCATATCACTTATATCTGTATCCATAGGACATCTATCAATTGGAGAAGTCTCCTGACTTCTCACAATTTGTTTTAAACGATTTATTTCATTTCTCTCCACTTGAATTTGAGATAACAAATACGTTTGTAATTCAATTAATTCACTATTTTGAAACTGCAATAATAAGATATTTTTATCTTCTTCAGATAAAAGAGGTCTTGAAGCAATGACTGTACGAACTGGTTCTGGATTAACATTAACAGGTATATCAAAAACAGTACTTAATACTTCTGATTTAGCAGATATTAAATTCTCTTCTTCCAATGATGGAGAATCTTCTTTTGGCTCAGGATTCACAATTATTTCAGCAGATGCAGTCTCTGACCTATCGTGATCAGTTTTAACTGAAGACTCAACAGATTCTTCATGAATAGACTTAGATTCTACTTTTGTTTCTGATACTCCAATCTCATCAACACTTTCATGATTTTGGCTAGAATCTTGACATTTTTGTACAGCTCTTAATTTTCTCTAAATTTAAAAACTGTAAATAACATAAATAGATAAAAACCAATTAGAATTTGATACCTTCATTTGAGTAATCATTCTTTGAACTTCCCATAACATTTCTTCTCGTTCTTTAGTTACAAAACCAGCATTCATTTCCCCATGAACTTGTGCCAATAATGATTCTTGTTTTCTTAACTCCAATGCAATATCTTCAGCTCGTTCAGGTAAATTAACAGCTGTTGATGTTAAAGGTGGAATATACCTGAATGTGTAAAATTCAATTTACAACTGAAAAAATTATTTAAAAACAAATTTCTTACTTAGTCAATACTGTATTTGGAAATAAAGCTTTTGCATGAAATAAAAAAGCAACAATTAATCTTTGACTCATTGAAAATACAGAACTGAAAGCAACTGCAACACTCTGGGCATTCATTTTAGTTACTTTTTCCTATAATGATAAATAATATTACAAAATTATAGTAACATAAAACAATCAGTATATTTAACATACATGGGCAGTCACTCTATCAAGATGTAATATCAACCAAGCTAAAAGTGTATTATTAAATTCTGGTAACTTAGCAACCAAATCTACAAAAGCACTTTCACGATTTGCAACATCTTGTGTTGCACTTGCTTCTTCAAATTCTGGAGATAATTCTTCTGTCAAAATTGTATCAGGTAATTCTCTATAAAAAAATATTCACATATGATATAAACTTATAAAAAACTATACACTTATGTTTTATCATACCTTACAAAAAGTTTTAGTAAACTTGTAGCACATAATACATCATAATCTGACCAATTTACTTTTTGTCTGTTATTATATAAATGTTTTAATTGATGGACTTTAGATTTCACCCCATTTGATTTATATATGTTTTCAACATTCATTCCATTTTCCTCAATATAATCAATACATTCTCTTACTGGAATTGGAAGACGTACACCATCATGACAACCATACCTCTCTACAGCAACCATTAAAGGCACACCAAATATAGGTATTTCATCTACAAAAAAAGGCATAATCAAGTGCAACATCTTTGTAATTATTGTCTTATTAAAAGAACATAAAACCATGCATTAAATATATATGTATGTGTGTGTGCATATATATATATACCTCCAACATCTGGTTCATCAGTTCCATGTTTACGTCTTTCTTTTTTTTCAGATTTTGGTTTTTCTTTTATCCTATCACTTTTTTTATCTTTATCCCGATCTTTCTTTTTATCAGTTGAATCTTTATCCTTATCTTTACCATCCTTGTCTTTCTCTCTGGATTTTTCTCGCTTTTCTTTTTTAGATGCAAACTTAAATGATTTTGTTTTCTTTGATTTTGTTGGACTTCTATACTAACACAGTAATGTAATGAATACACAATATATATTATTACCTGTTCAATTTCTTATCATATTAAACACAAGAAATAAATATTAATAAAATACATTACTTGATTTCTTGTTCTTCAGGAGAACTTTCACCTTCAAGAGCTGCATATCCTCTATCTTTTTTTGAATCTTTATCTTTTCTTTTTCCTATTAATAAATCTTTTTTACTTAATTTTCCATTTTCATCATCGCTCACTAAACAAAAATACTAAATAAATATATACATACACAAAGCTAAGTACATGTGCATATCAATTTTAATTCTAATACAAATACAATAAAAATGTGGTTCAAAAAAGTATTAGTACTACATAATAAGAAACAGTTTTGGATGTTAGGTTATAAATAATATAATTATCTATTTTCTCGAGGTGAAATTGAAAAATTAGATAAATAGTTAAAAATAATAATAACAGAACTTACAATCACTCTCGTTACTTCGCTTTCCTGTATCATAAGCATACAAGCCAGGAAAAGTTTGCTCTGCATCTGGACTTTCAAAATCCATTACATTAAATTTTAGAATACATTAAACAATTACTATTTTGATATTAATTGAAACCCATTTTTATTTTGATTTATTCAAATATATTTACCACCTTATAACAACAACACATTGATAATATCACCCATAAAATCTTAGGCATTTAATAATAATGTAATCATATGTTCAAACAGGAATCTACCAAATCCACAAAACTTCACTGTAAACTTTTATCATTGATTAAGATTAGATTTCATGTTAAAATAAATCTCTTTATACAATAACTACTTTTATTTAAATAAAAAAAGTTTTAAATTATGAAATAGTAACAACATAAAAAATATATACACAGTTAATTTAGAGTAACTGAATAGAGGTCTACATATTACGTACTTTCAGAACAAACTAGGATTTAAATCACATATCATTTACTACTTACTCAAATGTACACACACACACTTCATTATCCCAATAAATTCAAATACTTATTAAACAAAATATATAGGTAAACAAATTCAAACACTTTTTACTACTATATATAGTATATTTATTTATAGTTTAATACAACAGTAAGGCGTATTCACTTATTTGACTCGTTTAAAGTATTGTTTTCAGATGATATAATTGCAAATTTCAAGTGTTTATTTACATCAGAATCCACAATATTTCTACTATTTAAACTATCACGTTTTTGATTCAAAATAAATATTTTTTCATACAGTAATTTATATTTTGTAAATGTGCTAACAAAAATGTATCAAAACGATTTTTTTAATATATTAAAAAATGTTATAATTTTCAAATAAAACTATTCTGTATGTGTACACATGTTTGTGTATACATATATGTATATGTATATTATATATATATATATATATATATATATATATAGATGAAAATATCAAATATGAAATGAAAATGAATTTACATGCAAATTGTATAAAAATATTAATTTACAAAATTAATAAATTAAATATGTGACACACATATTTGAAATTTAAAAAAAAATATTATCTATTTTAAAATAATAAAGATTATCTAATAATGGATTAGTTAACCCATTATAGTTTCATTAATCAAAGAGGTATATTCGAGTCGTCATTTACCTGTTATTTCTTTTTGTTTCTATAACATAAAATTAATTAAAAAGAGATTACACACAATACTACATTTATATTATAGTTTCATGAAAAATAAAAAGAACACTCAGAAGACTATTAAGCTACATTTTAGATATAAAATATATCTTTTTATCTAACAAATTATTACAATTATCACTTTCAGATTATTATCAATAGTTTTTGTTTTTATTTTATTTTTTATTTTTATCGTCACAAACTAGTTCTATAAAAATATGAGATCTGAGCGAAGAGAACTTAAAATGTCATTTAAATGTCCACTATCTGCACGAGACGGTTCATTTATTCACTAAATAAAAAGCTGTCATTAAGATTAAAGATGCCGTGTATGTGTGTACGTAAGTATACATATATAAATATATATATATATATATATATATATATATATATATATATATATATATATACATATATATTAATATATATTTACGTATGTAATGACTAATCACGAATAGTGCTGTAAATCTTTGAACTATTTTAAATTTAGTCATATTTTATATTATTTCAGTTTTGACATAAACACACTAATTTGTTATATATGAAAAGATACTGGAAATATTAAGTAAACTATAAAGAAGTTACTGGCATTTATAACTGGAAGTATTTTTCTTGGAAATATAAATAAGTTAAATATGATTTTATATGATATAACAAATTTAAGTAGAAGTGAATTTACATCTTAATTATAAAAATAAAAAATTATTGTTTTACAAATAATTCTGAATATGATTATAATACAAAGGTTTTGACATGAATTGTTTATATTTTTAAGGACATGTAATATTTTTTTTACAAATCAAATTCAGACTTTTACTAATTAATTAATTACAACACTAGTCGTGAATATTGTAGGCAGGTTCTACAAACTGATTTACACATAAGGAAGACTTTGCTGTTAAAAAAAAACAGCAATTTGCAACCAAGAAAACAACAAAAATCACCTGCATTATGTACAGAACACATCAATAAAACACTACGGACAAGAGAATGATGCGAATGCAATAATGTGAACACGCCTACGTATTAGCTGTGGCGGTTGAAGAAATTTTAAACATAATGTTAATATCATTGTAAACGGCATATATTTTTGATCTCAATGAAATTATCTTCACCGCTCTAACAGCTACTCGGAACAATTCATACAATTGATCCAAAGACGTACTTTATAGTAGAAAGTTGAGAGAATCGCCTAAATTATCAGTCCGCATCACCGACTGCTGAACTGCTCGTTGATGCAGTTGAAACCGTAGATGATCCAGAAATTCGTTGAAAACTCGTTGAATCCTGTCCATCTATTTGTGGAACTCCCATTGAACTTGCACCATCACCTTCTGACCGAACCTGACTATTGGTTGAAACTGTCTGAAGAACACAAACCCCTGGAATGGCTGGAGGTGCTTTTAAAGCCGGAGGAGGTGGCCGAGGCCCCGTTGAACTCGGTCTACGTTCTACTGCATCTCGTTTAGGAGGTACTGCTGGTTTATTTGGGGGAATGGGAGGTGGAGCACCGCGACTAACAGCCGAACCTTTTTTAGGAGGTGGCCGTGGTGCTACTACAGCAGTGGTCGGTGGACGTACTGGAGCGACAATCGCCTGCGGCCGTGCTGAAGTGTTTGTGACTGGTTCACGAAAAGCTGCTGTCACTGTTTTGATTTGAACAGGACATCTTACATTCACAGATGAATGTACTGTTTGCGCTACACCCATTGCTGAAAAGTAATGATAAAAAATAAAAATAACAAAACTAAATGTAACTATAACACTAAAAATTAAATAGATGCTATTAAATTATGCAAAACTATCAGACAGATGTATGTATGTATATAATATTAAATATTCTATTTCAAAGTGAAACGTTACTTACTTGGGCCACTCACTGGAACACTAGTAACTGTTGAAGTTGGTTGCATTACTTTTGCCACACTACTTGGCATACCAATTGTTTCAATTGCTGCAGCTGTAGCAGCTGTTGATGATACCGATGTTGTCTCAGGAGCTTCAACTCCATTTGCCGCCACAAGAGCTTTATAAACTTCAAGCTCACACTCGAGCTCTCTCATTCTAAGAATAACATACCGGTCAAAATAACATTAATATCAATTAGTTATATTTTTTTATAATAATTTACTCTAATATACACCTTCGTTCATCTGCCGTAATCCGGGCACGCAGCGCACTTTTATCCTTCTCAAACTGTTGTACGTGTTTTTCAAGTTCTGCTTCCATTCTTAATGACTTTTTACTTTCCTCTTCAAGTCCTTCAGCCATTGCATCGACACGTGCTTTTTCTTCTGACAATATCTAAAAAAATTAATCTACACTCAAAATGCAATTTACAATAAAATATAAATAATAAACAATAACATATTTATATTTACCAAAACAATTTCAACACATAAAAAGAAAACTTACTTGGGCAAGATCTTCGCTTCTTTTACGTTCTTCCACGTACCGCACAATAATTTTTTTTCTTTCAGCGAGTAACAAAAGTACAATCTGTTTCTGTCGGGAACGTTCATCCTCGACAGACTCTTCAAATTTTTTACGATCTTTCTCTGTTCTCTTTTTAGCCTGTTTTTCTAACTCGAGTTCTCTTCTTAATCTAGTACGCTCCATTTCAAGACCATAAGCAATATCATCTCCTTGAGCTGTATCTCGTTCACGTTCTCGTCTTTCCTCTTCAAGTTCTCTAATTGCTTTACGATGTTTTTCTTCAGCATCTTTAAGAATTTTTGCCATACGTGTCTGCATACGTCGTTGTTGTAATACTAATTCATCTAAAGCTTCAAGTTGTCTATCAGCAAGGGATCTCATCTCCCGTTCAGCACGAGCTCCACCAGCCTGAGCAGCTGTACCAGTACGTTCAGCGACTGAATCACGGAGTAAAGCAGCATGCGGATCATCTAAGGATAGCGGTCGGTAACGACCAACACTCACCATTTGCTTTAATCGTTCAGACTATTCAAAAAATATTACATTAATTACACTTTCAAAACTTTCAATTACAACTATATCTAAATATTGATCATATGTTTTGGTTGATATATATATATATATATATATATATATATATATATATATATATATATATATATATATGTATGTATAATCACAGAAAAAAAAAAAAAATATATATATATATATACATATACACTTATAATCAAATAAAAAAACTAACATTATTAACAAGTCTATTAAAATTACTATGTTTCTTATCTTACACTATATGAATAACAATTAAAAGGTTTAATGTTTGTTTTCATTGAATTATCAATTAAATGTTACACATGATGAATTACACAGGATTAAATTAAATACATTACAATTTAACTAGCAACTTACTTTAAGTGCTGCAATAACGATGCTTTGTGCTTGTAGCTCACCTTCCATATAACTGAGTAAACGAAGTAAATCAGTTTTACTAAGTTCCATCTTTGGATTACGCTAAAAATTATAATAAAAATATCAACACAGAAAAGTTTTAAAACAAACTAATAATTTATAAAACTATGCAGTATTCACTATTTAAAAAATATTTCCAATAATGTTACACTTAATTCAAATAAATACAAATTTCCATTATACAAATGAGACAAGTACCTTTAAAGTATTACTGCCTGCGGCTGATTGACGGTCCAATGGTTCAAATGTACTAGAAGAGGCTCCAATTCCTGTTGTTTGTGGATGGTCTGGAACACAGGCCCCAGGTTCAATGGGAAGGCCCATGGCTCCCGCATACAACCCGTTTTTGTTGTTTGTGGCCATTATACGTATCAAGAGCGTACACAGACGCTAGTTACGACTAGCGGTGTCGACAGCATGTTCCCGATGACTCAAGCCAATCCAGGAACGCTGGATGATCGGCTAAAAACTTTTTATAACCGAGATGTAACTGTCAAACTATTGTTACTTTCCTACTGTACACTGCTTCCTTTCACATAGTCGTTTATAATGGACTTCTTCCCATAGTTCTTATTCACTAATTGGATATTTTTAATCAGTATTTATCAAACTATTTTAAATTTTGTTAACAAATAATTATTTAAAATTATGGATACATGAAGCTTTAAACATTTAATAACAGTTACAAAACTTAATTACAACTTTATAAAGGGAACATAAATATACAAATGAAAATAAAATATAAAAATTTATTCAATGAAATTTAATTTCATTATAATACAACATAAACATAACATTCAATACATATATACAAAGTTATATATATACTAATTAACATTTGCATTCAATTTTAGTCTTTTTAAAATTGTCTTAAAAAAATGTTCATACTTTTATATTGCTATAAAATATATACAAATCACAAAAAATTACTTGGTTCTTTTAATGTTATCTTGTTTAAAATATGCAGTTCTCCAATCATAATTTTGAAATTTTGTAGTTCTTCCAGAATGAACTACACTTGGACCAGAAACTGGCTGTGATCCACTAGCAGCAACAGAAACAGATAATTGTTTCAACTCACTCTGCTTTAATACATCTTCTCTATTATCTGCTAAAATTGTAATCAATTATGTACTTAAAATTTAAATATATCGTAATGATTACCTTGTTGATCACTTTTTTTCACTAGTTTTTCCTCAGTTGTGATTACATTTGCAACAGATTTTGTTTCGGATTTTTTTAAAAGTTTTTCATATTGTATATCTATTACTGAAATTATATTATAAATATTAAAAAAATACATTTTTTTAAATTAAAAACTTAATTTGTACATACACTTCTTTAATTCTTCTATTTTATTCTCTTTTGACTCGATATTGTTTTGCAATGTAAAATATTCATCTGTTAGTTGTTTAAGATGACATTTACATGTATTTAATTCATCTTGTAATTTATCAACAATATTACTTTTTTCTTCAAGTTGTAATCGTAGTACCGAATTTTCTTTTTCAACATTAACAGATATTTTACTTAACATATTTATCTAAAAAAAGTAAATAAAATAAGAAATCACTATATGATTCCTTCTTTTAAAGAAAAACTTACTTTCTTTTTGAGTTGTTCTCGTTCTACAGTTTTGTGTGCAATAATCTGATTAGCTTTAATTAAATCTTCTGAAGTTTTTTGCAAAGCAACTTTCATCTTTAATTCTTGCTCAGTACGTGTTGCTATATCTGCTCTGAATATTTCCTGTATTTGAAGTTATACGTTAATGAATTGTATTTAAATAAATATTAAAAATATTCTAAATTTAAAAATAATTCAAAACAATAACTAAATTTACTGAACTAAGTTACTAATTTTTTACTACTATAATTTAACTTACATTTTCTTTATCAGCTTTTGTAATTGTTTGTTTTAATACTCCCAATATATCATTTTTTTCTTTGATTGACTGAAAACAACTTATTTTTAACACTAAGAAACATTTCAAATATCAACAAAATATTAAAACACCTGTTGTAAAACAGCAATTTCAGTCTGTGCTGCAGCCAACTCCCTTTCTTTTTTGTGATAATCAGTATCAAGTAAATTATTACGGTTTTCAATTTTTTTTAATTCATTTTCTAAATTAGCTAATTCTTTAGACATTTTATCAATAGTCTGTACATAAAGATTTTCTTGTGATTTGTATAACACCCGAGAATCTATTGCTTCTTTTAATTTAATATTAAGGTTTTGAATTTCTCCATCTTTATCAGCAATTTTTATATCTAAACAAGACAATTTCATCCGGTACTCATCATTAAGCTTATTGATTTGATGTTCACAATCCTAAAAAAAAAAAATTATTGAAAACTCAACACTTTCAATGATTTATATCCAACCTTTTTTATTTTTTCTTCGACCTCTTCAATAGTTCTTGTTAATAAATCATTATTTTTAAGTGCTGTTTCATATTGATTCATTAATGTATTGTTTTTTTTCTCTAATACTGATATTATATCCTAAAATTTAAACATGTATACAGTTATAATTATATATTATTTACATACACAACTATTTATACTGGCAAAATTAAATAAAAAAAATATACATACTTTGTACATATTTATTTTCTGGCGTACATTTTCTACTATTTCTTCTGTTTCAGATTTTAAAACATTCAACTGAAGATGAACAAGGTTTTTCAAATCACTACGTTCAATAAATTCAAATATATACTCCTGTAATTTCCCAACTGATAAGCAAAGAAACCTGAAAATATAAGTTTAAAATAGCTGTAATAACACAACTATAGTTTCAACTCACATCTTACCACCATCACACTGCCGTAACATATCAATTATACGATCAGAAAATTCAGGATAATTGACTAATAAGCCCTGATTGTTCTTTAATTTTATATAATCATCATAAGTAATTATTAAAGAGTATAAAAAAAATACATCGTTACTATCACTGAGAGTTATTCTCTAAAATACATTATAAAATAATTTTACAATTACAGTAACAATTGATATTTTTAGAACCATAAGTATTAAACATTACCACGTTATGCATAGATTTATCGATGGCTATTGTAATTTTTTTTTCTTGTGTTGAACCATCAACATACTTGAAAAGAACGTTATGTTCACCTTTATATAAATTTGATAAAGAATGAATTTCACTTGAGTCTGTAATGTGTTCTGAATGTTTAGAAATTAACTTTATTTCATACGGATAAGGCATTTTATAGGGGTCATTTTAATTAATTAAAATTGTTACTTTTCAATATTTCACTACTTTACATTTTTTGACAAACATTCAAACATGAATTTGATGTTATGTTATTGGTTAAAACGTTTTAAAGTGCGCAAGTTCGTCATTTACTAGTAGTTATAAAAATGTTTTTACCATTCAAGAATATTTTTATGAAATGCACTTATCTATACTTAAGCCATTTAAATCATCTAATCCATAATTTAAATACATATAGATCAATAAAGCACATCATTGTAACTTTTATTTCAGTGTATTTTATATTGCAATCATTATTATAATTATTTTTTTAAAAAGGACTCGTCGTACATTACTATTTAGATAGATTTAGATTACTATTTAGATAGATCATTAGTACATTTACAACTTGTCTTCATAAATGAAAACATCAATGTATTTTAATCATTATGCAGATTTCCAAATTAAAATATTAGTATGAACCATAGCGCAATACTAAAATTAGAATTTTTTAAAGATTTCTTGTAAGTAATTGTTTTATAGAAATAAATATGATACTCTGAATCTAAAAAATTAATATTTATATTATTGATACATTTATTAACGTTTTTTTTATTTTCTATAAGTTTAATACATAAAAATACATAGTAGCATTTTATATTGTAAATGAACATAGTTGCTCTAAATTTATTTTATTTTGTATGAATTCATTAAACACTTTATTAAATAAAATATTTCCTTCTTGACAAAATAAATCTATATAAAGATCTCGGATATGTATTTGTTCATCTTTGTTACATTTATTAAAAAATTCAATAAACACATTTAAAATGTTTTGATTTAAATAAAAATCACAAATAACTGATTCTTCTCTCTGAATAAATGGATTAATAGAATCATAAGAATGTTTTTTTTCCATTTTATCACAATTTTCCCAAAACAAAAAAAATAATGCTATTTGGGTACATTGATACTGATTTAATAATTTCGGAATACATTCAGAAATTAGAGTTATTCGAGCAGCATAACACTGTTCTGGGAAAGCATCATTCTTATAAAATGCTCTTAAAATCCGAACAGAATCTATAGCAATCTTGTACACCTCCTCTTCTGTTTCTTTTAATTGTATCCATAAAATTTTAAATAATTCATCATTTATAATATTACGTCTTATTAATATACGAATAGTATGTGCAGCATCTAATCTGCAAGTTAAATTATTATTTAAATCTGCTTTCTTTAATAATTCTTGTAGAAGCTGATCAATCATAAATTGTGAGCTCGATGATAATTTTAATAAAAGTGCTTTTAAAGGAGTTCGTAGATTCAAAGTTAAATTATTTTCTATATCAAAATTTACATAAGGAACTGAATTTTTCAAAAAATTCGGTAATACATCTTGTATTCTTAAAAACGTGTTTCCTGAAAAATTTAAATGAATACAATGCTTTAATAACAAATCAGATAACAATTTCTCATCCTCTATAGTTATAAAATCAAAACATTCAATGTTATCTATTAAATCAATAGCTAATTCAATGTCATTTTCTTTTAATGCATTCAAAATTGGTTTTAATAATAATTTTGATCTATTTTGTGATTCCAAATTAAACATAGATACCTTAACAAACAAATCATAAAATGAATTTTTTAAAAAGATACATGACTGAATTTGTTTTTTGTATAAAAAAGAATATTCATTTTGTATTTTAATGTATACATCATTAATGATTGTTTTTAAACCATCATTTTGTAGACGATCAATAAGTGCATGGATTACAGCAATCAAACCATCAATTTGATTTGATGATATTTTATTTTCTGACATAATTTTATTCCAAGCGGACATTATTGCATTAGGTATATCTTCTATAATACATAAAGAAGCGAAAGCATTCGCAGAATAACGTCTAATATGAGCATCATGATGACTTATATATTGACATACTGACTGATATATACTTTGTAAGTTAAACCATAAAGTTTTATTTTCAGGCATTGTAAAGACTGCTAATCTTTGAATAATTGACAAAATTCTTGGATCTGCTTCATAATGAAGATGCTTTGCAAGTATTTTTAAAACTGATGGATAATTATCATACATTTCTTGTATATCCAATACATGATTTTGTCCTAGTATTTTATTACATAAAGTATTGAATAGCAATAATGCACCATTCCTAAAAATAAAATCAAATGAACAGCAAATTTCATTCTATACATATTTATATAAAACTTACTTTATGGACCAAATATATATACTATTATTATACTTTAATGACAAGTCAATAAGATCAGGTATATAAATTCGTAAATCAGGCCATAAAGTAGAATCGTGCACTAATCTAGCTACTGAATGTAATGCAACTGTAATTCTAGAATCATAAATCATCTTTAAAGATTGTTCTACATATAATTTTTCAGAAGATAATACTTCAAGAATTGATGTCATTAATAGTTTCAAAAGAATCTGAAAAATATTAAATATTTAAAAGGCAGATATTAAAAATATATACTTTACAAAACAAAATAAACTAGTAGAAAAGAAATGGCAATAATTACCTTTTCTTTTCGTTTATCTGCAGAAATCATTTTAAGTATTAGAATGCTGAGTCCAGCTGCTCGTCTAGTATATGAAGATTTTCTAGTTGCATCTGCAATAACTTCAGTAACTTTAAAAAAATGTTGATCTATAATCTGTTTATAATAAAATTAATACAATGAATATATATATAATATCCCACAAAACAATAATTTAATAAAACATACCTCATATGAAAGTTTATTCAGTGTAAGAAATTTCACTGATTTAAATACTTCATGACCAGCTGCTTCAATTAGACCTTTATGTCTAGTGGACATTGATACATGTAATAATAATCTTAAACATGAATCGTGTATACAACAACGTTTGTCAGTCTGAATAACACTTGTCACTAATTCACAACAAGCCTGAAAATTATATTCTTCAATAACAATTATTGAAATTATTGATAAATTATTTACCTTAAGGTTTAGCCATATTTTATTAAGCAATAACTGTTCTTCATCTAATAATAATTCATCTTCAATTATTTCAGTTTGTGAAACTTCAATCATCTTACGTAATGAATAAGCCATATCAGCAAAAGTAGGTGCTTCGTTTTCTGAATTCTCTGGTTTTAGTAATTGTAATAATCCAGGAATAAATATTTCTAACAACTTGATAATAATATCAGTTTGTTCTTGTTTAAATAAATTACTTAAATATTTCAAAAGCAACAAATTTATATGAAAATCAACATTATTTTCTATTATAACTTTATTTGGATCAGTTTGAAATATTTCAGAATAAATCTGAAGGACACGTAATGAATCATCAATACAAACAGTCATGTTATTTTCAATCTTAACTGCAACATCATATATTAAAGCAGCAGAACGAATACGATAAAAAATAAAACTTGTACATAATTCTTCTGCAGATTTCTTTAATTCAGAAACTTCATTTACTGTTATACTGGGCAGAAAATATTCTATGAGCAAGTTTTTACAAAGCGATGCAATATCTTCATTAGGATCAGAGAGACATGCTAATAGGGCTGCTTTTATTTTATTATCACTGAAATTCCATGAATTTGAAGCTTTTAAATAATTGATTAAAGAGGAACCGTCAATATTTACACAATTTTTACGAAACACTCTTGTAGAATTATTTAAATCTGTTGTAGTTCCAATAAAATAAAGTAAAACAGCATCTAGTATCAATAAACATGTTTTTTTCGATTGATACATACCAAAGTTAAGGCAATTTAATATAAATCGACCAAGCCATTCAAAAAATACAACAATATGTGTTAAATCTTCTTGTTGCCTAATCATTTTACAACCATGTAATTTTATTTTTGCAATATATGTATTTAATATCTTACATTGTTCATTTCTAAAAGTAGAATCAGCCACATATATATTTTTTTCAATGAAGTGTTGAACTTCATTAAGTGATAATTTTGTAATTGGAATTTCATTATAATAACATAAACATGCTAATCGTATTTCATTGTAAAAATGATTTGAAGAAGACAAAATATATTCTTCAAGTTTTTCATAATATGGAACATACTCTTTTATACGTAACTGATATATAAGAGTTAATATAATCATTACACTATAAAGTGAAATTTCTGATGATTTACAGGATAATAAAGAATTTACAATATCTTTAATTGCATCTGGATACATTGTAAGAAATTTTGTTAAGACATGTTGTTTATATATGTTTATTAATATAGGGCTACAAATAATAATAATGGTGTGAATATATGTATGTATATATATATATATATATATATATATATATATATATAAATATATATATTGTATAAATAATAATACTTACTTTAAATCAGGTTTACATATTTCATGTATGTAATTAATTAATAAATACTTTTTTGTAGATTGATTTTCTGATATAAGCTTTAATGCTGATGCAGCATGTGAAGCTAAATATGAATGGTACATAGCTTCAATTAGTTTTTTAATAATAAACTGAATATCATTGTTATTAATAATGGATTTATTCTTTAATTTCTGACACAGTATTTTATATTTTATAGGATGATTCCAAGGAATATTATTAAAATCCATATCCATCAGTAATGAATGTAGATAAATAATATCTTAATATGTAATTAAAAAAAATAAATTATTTATTTTTCAGTGTTTACCATATATATATATATATATATATATATATATATATATATATATATATATATATATATATATATATATATATATATATATATATATATATATATATATATATAAAATAACATAAAATTACATAATAACATAAAATTATATAATAACATAAAATTACTCACTTTTATTCTCAGACTAATTATAATAAGTATATAAAACTATTTAAATTATTAATTATAATAAGAGATTTTATATTTCTGTAATGAAGTGTTAATATTCATTTTAGGTTAGGAAAATGAGTTTTCTTTATTTGCTTCTTGTGTGATTTTAATAAATAATATGAGTAAATGTCCAATAATGAATAAATTTTATATGTGTGTATATATATATATATATATATATATATATATATATATATATATATATATATATATATATATATATATATATATATATATATATATATATATATATGTTTGGTTGTGGGGGTAGTTGTGTGAATACATATAAAGTACTTGTTAACACAACATATAATATTAAATTTAAAATAATATTATTTTTTTATAGTATTAAATATATTTTTGTCATATTATTACCTTCAGTTTATTATTTAGATATTTCTTAATAAATATTGCAGGTAAAAAATAAAAAGAAAAATATTTTTTTAAAAACAATAAAAAATTTATTTTACAAATTTTTACATATATTTTAATAAATATATCTTTTACAAATATATAAATATTACACACTTAATTTTAAATAATTAATTTTTATATATTTACACACTGCATATTTAAATAGTAAGTTTCATGATGAAATTTATTCATGTTTCTAAATCTGTTACATTCATACTCACTGCAAATATATATATACATAAATGATTTTGTCTTCAAGTATTATATTTTTTTAATTATTAAAAAAATACTGTACTCACTATCACAGGAAGATAAATCTAATGGACCTGGTACATAAGGAGGTAACATATTGTGTGGATTTTCAAAATCCATATCTTTAAATAAAGGCATAGTCATAACTTCTTTTGCTGCTGCTCTTTCAAATGGGTTAAGATTTAATAAAGCTAGAATTGCATTGGTCATATCATCACTAAGTTTTTCTTCATTTTCTGGCCATTCTAACTCTACATTAAAAGAAAAATGATCACTTTTAGTTGGAATTATAATTAAAACGAGAAATTATTACCTCTGTTAATAATATTTTTAAAAATTTGATCTAAATTAACATCATTGAAAGGAGGTACACCTGTAGCAAGTTCATATAAACAGACACCAAGAGCCCACCAATCAACTGCAGCTGTGTGTGTATCAGATGTTAATAATTCTGGAGCTAAATAATCAGGTGTTCCAAATAATCTACATTCCTGACTTGATGTACTAAAAATTAAATGGTTAAGTATATCTTTTAATCTTCTATACACAGATTACTGTTCAATAGTTCCATGAATCAATTACTAACCATTGTCGTTTTTTTACTGATTTAGGAGTTTTGTGTGGAATATTTCGATCTACAGGAGAAAATATTTGACCTTGCATAACATTTTCATCACGTTTTTGTGATACTATAGGTGTTGAAAAAGTAACTGTATTGCAGCTTGCAATTTCATTCAAATTTGGAGATAAATACAATGAGCCATCTGGCCTATCTCCTATTTTTTTTCTAACAGCAGGAGGTTCAGAAATAGGTGGACTAGTGCGTATATTACGCCGTTTTGGTGTTAAAACAATTTCATCTAATGAATGAAAAAGTTTAGTTGATGATTCATCTATCATTTCAAAAAATGTACGTTTCACTCCTCTCTTTTGTTTTTTATTATTATCTGTACATATTGTTTTCAATGGTTCCGTAGTTTCCTGTGATACTAATTTATAACAAATAATATCTGAAATGTCACTTGAATGAATTCTAATTCCTTTCAAATTGGAAGTTAATTCTTGTGTTACATTCACTGTGCTGTTACAAGTTACATATTCTTCCTAAAATTAAAATAAAATTAAGTTTCAAATAATACACAGACAAAAATATAGACTGATAATAACAGAACAATTTGTTTTACTTTAAAAATTAAAAGAAACCTTAAATTAAGTTTAAATACATACTTGGGTTAAGTTAGACAATTCTGCAGAGTTACTGTCATTGATTTTAAGTGATGTACTTGAATTTTTTTTATTTTTTCCATTGAGTACTTCATTTATATTTTGTTCTGGAAAATTTAAATAGTAACAGATAATACATAAAAATACAACCATAATATTTAACTTGTACCTTTTCTATCAAACAAACTTTTATTATCAAATGATTCAACACAATTACCATCTAATGCTGCAACACCTGAAAGACGTCCTTTTGCCACAAATTCATTACAACTGTCTGCAAAGAATAAAGTATTTTAGATTTTTTTATAACACTACTTACATAAAATATCAATATAAGTAACCCTTATACATAACATTAATATAAATTCTTTATTTACCTTGAGAAATTGAATATTTTTCTGCTGACATACTTTTATCAACTGATCCAAAACTTAAATGAGATGTTAATGAAAGGATTTGACCAGGAGTACGAGTACAAACACCCAAATAAGGAGAATTTTTCAATAAATCTTGAAACTTAATATCTGAAGAATAATAATTACTGTTTATATATATATATATATATATATATATATATATATATATATATATGTATTATATTATATTAATAAACTTATTTTTTTTACCTCCTTTCAATGTCATTTCTGATAATCCAAAATCTGATAGTTTTACATGACCATCACTACCAATTAATACATTTTCTGGTTTTAAATCTCGATGAATTATTCCATGTGAATGTAAATACTGTAAAGCTAAAGTCATTTCTGCAATGTAGAAACTACAGACTTCTTCTTCAAAATACCCACAAGTTGTCAATAATGAACGAAGGTCCCCACCTGCCATGAACTCCATTACCTAAATGATTACGTATTATACAATTCTTTAATAATTATTCAACATGACTTGAAGATTTAAATACAAATTAATTTGAATCTGTGTTAGTACTTGTGTTTGTACATTTTTAATTAATAATACAAATACTGTTTAATTCATACCAAGTATATACATTTAGTTGTTTGAAGGCAGTAATATAAATTTACACAAAAAGGACTTCTTGAAAGAGCTAAAGCATTTCTTTCAGTTATTGCTGTAGATATCATATTCTTTCGAATTAAGAAAGTTTTATTTATTACTTTAATTGCATAAGGCACATCTTTATTGTATTTCTTAAAACCTAGGTATACTTTTCCAAAAGCACCCTTATTAATTGGTTTCGAAATAACGAAATCGTCAACTGATGGTGCCTGAAAATAATTGTCACTACATGAAAAGTATTAAGAAATAGAAAAATAATATGTTTACCTTACAATTGGATTCAAGTAACTCAAATAATGGATATTTATTTAAATTAAAACTACTTTGAGGAGAAACAAATTCCATTTTACATGTATAAGAATAAATGTATAAAACTTATTATAACCACAACTTTTAATCACTATCGTGTATTAACCATATATATTTTTATTTCACATGAACCTTTAAATTAATAAACAAATTGAAATTATTATTAATATATATATAAAAGGAAAAAACTAAAAACATTTTAGAAGTTTTAATAAATACTAAACTTAATGTCAAATCATTAAATTTGAAATAAAAGATCGTTATTTTTATTTGAAAGCAGCTTCAAAATAAGAATTTTTACTTTAAATATAATTGCCTTTCAACGGCTTCACTGTTAAAATTAATCAACTGAATTCTGACGTATAGTCATTGACATGATTCGTTTTTACTGGTCAGAATCAGAATCAGAAAAATTTATTTTGTCTAATAATTACATTAAGTTTACATGATATTTTCTGGGTTAGTTAGGCTGCCTATCTTAATGTGACTATAGTTGAGTATTATTTTCGATATGTATTAGTGAGATTTTGTAACAATAAAATAGACTATTATCGATGAAATTAAAAGCAAAAATGTGGAATCAAACAAATATTTCAAATTCTCATTTTGTATCTATATCTTTCAAATTCCGTAAAATATTTTGGTCTTGTATTAAAGCATAATATTTTATTAAATTTTAAAATTAAAAAAAGCAATACGAAATATATAATTTGAGATAAAATTATTCTAACTATTTTTTATACACATTAATTCATTCTGAAATAATAAATTTAAACCATATTTTTCAATTTCAATACTATATATTTAATTATAAAATCCATGATAAAATATCCATACAATAAATAAAAAATATTTTGATAAGATTAATTAATTCACATTTATGATTCTTATTACATATTTTTTAAGAATAATATAGCTTATAAACATTTTATAACAAATTCTATTAATTTATTTTATAGAAAAAGATATTTTTGTAAACAATTATATAAATGATTTAAAGAAAATTATTAAGAATTTTATTTATATCAAACATAAAAAATTACACTTTAATTGGCATAATTTGCGTATGGATTTTAAAAATAAATATTTACTTATGTAGGGGATCAGATGTGGGGTACAATTTCATTTTTTGCTGTGATAACAGATATCAAATATTAATTAAATGACGAAATAAAAACTAAGTAGTGAAAAAGCAAAAAAAAAATACATTTAATAATTGCTTTATTGAGTATGTATTTATTTAAAATAATGTCTATGCTAATACATACATATTTAATTAGCAAACAATGGTCTTATTTAAATCAAGGGAAATCAGATATTTCAATAAGTAAGAAAAATATATTTTCAAATAATTATGTATATTATTTTTTATAACAATTAATATGTAAAAAGTTAATACATAAATAAAAATATTAATAATTTTAAAATTAAATTTAGTAAGGGTTGTAAATAATATTTTTAAATTTATTTATTGCACAACATCTAAATAAATTATAATAATTTTTTATTATTTATCTTGTCTTGATTTGGTTTGCATTCATTGAACTAATATATTTATATATTATATACATATATAAATAAAAATAGAACATATCACTTATCAATAATATTTAAAAAAATAAACATCTTGAATGATTATTGTATAAAAAACTATATTTGATTAAATTTTCTGTATAAAAAAATAGGTATAATCAATATTTAAAAAGAGATACGTATATTTATATTTGAGTATTTGTAATCAACTTTCTTTATTAATAATGTAGAATAACGTGGTCACAATATAGATTTATTTTTTATTTAGATTGTCCTCATAACATCCATTAGTATCGTTTTAACGATAAATAAAAATCAATTGTGTCGAGTTATTTGGTGAAAGTACACATATGTGAAATAGTTTTAAATATAAATTGAAACAAATTGTGTTAATTAACAAATTGTGGAAATAATTATTTAAAGTTTGTTGAGTTTTTTTTAAATTTTTGTTTGACCTTTTACAGAAAATATTATATATATATATATATATATATATATATATATATAATATTACATTATTTATATTTTTATATGATTTATATATATATATATATATATATATATATATATATATATATAAATATTCATTTTTTAATTAAAAAACAGTATGTTTGAACACATGCCATTTATTAATCACTATTGGACTTATATATTTTCTGGTATTGTTTGTTATGCACTTGCGAGGTTTTTTTATTTTAGAATATCAACTAAAAACAACAATTTTTATAAAAACGTCGATTCTTATAGGACTCCAGATGAACGTAAGAATCTTTAATAAATTATTATATTTAAATACTTCCATTCCAATAAAATTGATGTTATTTATAGTATTAATTATCTAATTGTTGATAAGAACAGAACAAGAACACCTATTCAATAATGAAATAATATTATTTAATTAAATGAACAATGTGATGTCTGACAAAATCAAAATAATCTTTTAAAAAAAATTAAATATAATCAAGTATATTTCAAAGACATATTTTTATATTTTGCAACTGATAAGAACTAACTAAAAATTTAATTCATAGTTGAATAGTTAAAGTTGAGGTTTAGAAATAATGACAATTCATTTTTTGCAATATTTTTTATAAATTTTGTTCTCAATCATTTATTATCATTTTTAAATGATTATTAATTTTATAAAAAGATATTTTAATGTCATAGAACGATCTTCCGAATAAAATATAAATAATCTACAATTGTAATAGAAGATATATACAAAAACTTTTTAATTTTTTATAAGTGAATATCTTAAAAAAGATTATTTATTCTATATATATATATACATATATGCATATACGTTGTATGTATTATATGTTTTGTGTGTATGCATGCATATCTATACGTATATTTGCAAATATCCAAATTATGTTGACATGAAAATTAATTAATTACAAATAAAACAGGTTTAAAGATATTTTTATTTCAAAATATTTCATGTTGTAACAACACGTATATTCGAAAAGAAATCGAGGTAAAATTTACATAATTTATTGTCGAGTTATTTTTGATATCATTTAAATATAAAGTTGCAAAAATTATGTCCATGTCATTCGTGTATAAAAACAATCATAAACATATAAAGATTAATAAATAATTAAAGACCTATTTATATTATTTTTTATCTATTTATGTTTTTATTTATTAAATAAAAAATAATAATAAACGAAATCAATAGTTAAGTTAAATAAAATCCATTCAATTTCATTTCATTTTATTTTAGGAGCTGAAATAAACGAAAAAACGTCAAATGATGACGAAAGTGATGTGGAAATTGATTATTTACCGGCATTGTCGAATGATCTTAAACATATACCTTTTGAATTTAAACGTTTAACTCTAAATGAGATAAAAGATAGATCATTAGAATATTATGAGTTTATGAAAATGAGACGAACAGTTAGACATTTTAGTAATGATCCAGTGCCTATTGAAGTCATTCACAATATTATAAAAACTGCTGGTAAATAAACAAATAATTATAATTATTTTTAAAACAGTACTTTTTCCTTTATATATTTCTGATTGAAATAAATGAAATAATTTGATATTTATTATTATTTAATATATATTTATACTTTTATTAATAAGTTATAAATTAATTGTTTTATATATGTACATTTTAATACATTTTATTAACAGGTACAGCACCGAGCGGTGCTCATACAGAACCATGGACATTCGTAGTTGTTAGTGATTTAGATATGAAAACACTTATACGTGAGACAATCGAATTGGAAGAAGAAATCAATTATACAAAACGTATGGGAGTCAAATGGACTACAGATTTAAAACCATTGAAAACAAATTGGATTAAAGAATATTTAACAGAAGCACCATATTTGATTCTGGTTTTTAAGCAAATGTACAGTTTTAAAGATGGTGTTAAAAGGACACATTATTATAACGAGATGAGTGTTTCTCTAGCATCTGGAATTTTAATTTCAGCAATTCATGTAAGTTTATAAACTATACATACATATAACAGTACAGAAGCAATTTTCTCTTCATTGTTAGATGATTTCTTTAAAACCATTAACTATCAATGATCTAATGTCTTTTTATTCTATTCCACACTAATGAATTTTCTTATATCTCTATCCCATCTATCTATTCATAGTTTTTTTCCTTGTGCCTTTATATATTCCTGGGTTCACAATCGATAATTTCTGTTGTTCATTGGTAGTATTCTCGCTATATAACCGACTCTTCCATATATACATATAAAACTAATATAATTTACTTAATATATTTCTATATTATATGTATTATTTACAGTACGCTGGATTAGTAACACTTACATCAACACCGTTGAATTGCGGACCGACTCTAAGACAAATTCTAGGTCGTCCTGTATCTGAAAAACTTTCATTATTACTACCTGTTGGTTTTCCTGCAGAAAACTGTCTTATACCTGATCTAAAACGAAAAGAATTGGATGATATACTGGTTGAATTTAAATAATAAAAAAAATATTCAGATATTTTTTGTATTGTATCTATGTCTACATATACATTAGTAATTGAATAATTTGAATCCTTACGTCGAATTAACAATTTGTCTTGATTTTTGAAATCCTTGTATTAAAAATATTATTGGATATACGTGGTTTTATAAGTTAAAACAAACTTTTAGTTCAATGTAATACATAAAACTAATTATGGTACGTATGATGTGTATATATTTTATGATCATAATAAAAAGATTTGAATATTTTTATTATTATTATTACTCATGGTCGTATTTTTGTATTTTTATTTTAAAAAAATAAATAAAATTCATATAAATATACGTGGTGCACAACTGGGGTCAATAACCTTTAATATCATTATATGGAATCAATTCAAGTGCTTTAATAAATATATCATTAGAAAATGTGACGTATAGAAGTGAACTTAAATCAAAATATAATAATAATAAAACGCTTGTTTATTAAAATTGATAATCTGGTGGCAAAGGCTCCAATTTTTAATCGATTTTCGTTAATTAAATATCTTTTTTTTAATTTGATTGTAAAAGCGTTT
Source organism: Neoneuromus ignobilis (assembly GCA_029203775.1). NCBI lineage: Eukaryota > Metazoa > Arthropoda > Insecta > Megaloptera > Corydalidae > Neoneuromus > Neoneuromus ignobilis. The sequence goes on from CP092097.1 coordinate 6,926,332, forward strand.
GTTGAGAAAAATAGCGAATTAATGAAGATTTATAGATCTTTTCTTTGATTAAAATCTTATCAAATTTTAAAAATGCAAAGATTTTATACGTGTTCAATAATAATTTATCATCATACAATTATATACATATATACGATTGTTCAAAATAAACTGAACATACCTGTACAAAATTGATAGATTCAAAGGTATATATTTTGGAAAAATAGAAGTATTAAAGCGACACGGAATAAATATTTATGTTTATTTAAAGAAACATTTCATTAACAATATATAGATAATTTTGTTGGTTCACAATTCACATATTCAAATAGCTCAGGCAGTAAAATATTGAAGAACAATTGTCTATTTTCGACACAAGTATGAAGATGTCTGCCAACGGTCTTGACATCAAATATAACCATTCTTTGAGTATGAGTGTGTATTTAAAGAATAATAATGACGAGGTAATTGAAATGAAAAATATTAATAGATATGCAAGAGCAAGAGATCATACCATAGAGGAATTTGCAAGTTTATCAAAGTATGAATACACGAAGGAATTAATTATTTTATGAAAAACAATGTTGACAATGTGTTCAGAACGGAAAGAATATATACATTTGTTTAAATTCATTATGTACTGATTACTGATTATTTGATACATGAATTTGTTATTTACATATTTTTATTTTATATGTGCATATATACATTATATATATATATATATATATATATATATATATATATAATCTGTATATGTATAGATATAAATATAGATATATTTATTTTATTTGTAGAATTGTAAACAACACAGTAGGATGTTTTGAAAATATTAAAAATCCTAACAATGTTTTCAAGTAAAATCGTTATATAATTTAAGGACACAACTAATTGAAAATATAACATTTTAATTATTTTTTAACATACTTAATCATTATGTTGGAAAATATCATTACACATTTATTAGCATATTTAACTTTGAAAATGTAAATGTTTCAATTATGCCATAGAAATAGAATAAATACATTTGAATAAAATGGTGTCAAAACATTCATACGTACCGTAACAGTGGATTATTATTTGTATAAATCTTGTATGTGGAATTAATGCCATTCTCTCGTTAGTTTTCAAAAATCATTTGACTAAAACATGTGAATATATCAAATATGATGTTTAAGAAGAGATATTGACACCATTTTGAACTGATAATATTTTAGTTAAACTTGAATTATCCTTAACTTTTTAATAATTAGGTGATACGTATATTAACTTCTTATACAAATACATAAAACACACGTTAAATAACACTTTTAAAATAGTTAAAAATGTTAATCTTTTTTATTAAAGATCACTAATATATTCACAGCTATAATTGTTTTAGCTGTTTATGAATTTACATTTTAATTTTATTAATTTTAATTTTCAACGTGATTTAAAACCAATTGTAGAGTATTTATGTTTTGAAAATATCATAGACAGAACATTTTATAAAAAGTATTTGAATAGTTTTTTCTTTTAAATATAATTAAATCTATTTAACAGATCAACTGAAAAACTAAATATGTATTAACATTATTTTACGTGATTTAATAAAAAAAAATGATTAATTTATTACAGTTAATTGTTTAATTTACGATGATAAACGTAGCATGCGTATAAGGATACATTTAATACTGAAATCAGTATTACAAATAAATTCAATGTAATTTTAAAGGATATCAACGATCTGTTTGTTAAGTATATTCTTTATGTTCATTTGGAAACATACATATAATACACACGTCACGTGTATATATATATATATATATATATATATATATATATATATATATATAATTAAAAATAAGAAATGCATACTAGGTGATTATAAACTGATCATTTATATTCAAACCAGTAGCCCAAAATAAAATAGTCACATGATTTAAGAGTCATTAATGTGGTCCCTCGCCTGTAAACGTTCATAGTTAAAAAGCAAACTGCTACTTATATATATATATATATATATATATATATATATATATATATATATATATATATATATAATTGTTATTTATTTAGTGTAGATATAAAAGATAACTTATATTAAATGACATCTGCAAATTACAAAAATTGTAAATTGGCATTAAAACTACTGGTCAAAGTTGATTTATATATATATATATATATATATATATATATATATATATATATATATATATATATATATATATATATATATACAGTGTGTATGTATATGTATATTTGTTTCATTTAACTTAATTTTTTATCAATTATGATTTCATTATTTTTATCGTGTTTTTTATATACTAATTTTTAAATAAGATAGTAATCAATTTTTAATAAAAATGAAAACTTGAAAATGTTATTAAGATATTTTTGTTCTTGTATTAATTAATATATATATATATATATATATATATATATATATATATGTATATTATTTATGCATGTTTCATAAATAAAGTATAAATATATAAATACATTTTAAATTGAAATTGTATGTTTTCGATATTTTTGCATTACACTACAACCTCAGTGTATTTTTGTATAATAAATACATACATTTATGTCAGATTTTATTATTACGTTAATGATATTTAAATTAATTGTTATCAATTCAATTTCAAAGAAATTCATTGAGAATGCCTCATTGTTTACTGGAATCATTTATTTGCGAACCATTTTTTTTAACACTAAATATGAGGAGTAAATTTTGTTATACATTAACTCTAGTTAATACGTGGCAAGTTAGTATCAAATAAATGAATATACTTTTGTTACATATGGAAATGAACTATTGTAATAAATTCGTAAGGTATAAACAATGTAAAACGATGATAAACAGTGTCGATAAAATGTTATTTACACAAAACTGCCACGTTTAGTTTAATGTCTCAACCGGGCTTCGAACTTGTATCGTATAGAGCCAAAACGAACATCGAAAACGTATAATGGATAAATATATTTATATTTATATAACAGCAAACAAATATATTTATATTTATAAACTAATAATAATATAGAATTACATTATAATTTAACATTACTTTGACACTTGTTTTCGCCTACAATACAAAATTCGCGTAATTCACTATAATATTCATATAATTGTAATCGTGATAATATTATTTTAATTAATAATAGTACGAATAACTTGTTTATTTTTTTTTCTTCCGTAAGAAATATGTATTGCACCCTGTATATTGGGATTTTGTAACAAGAGAAACAATCCATACGAAGAACAAAAAGCCAGGTTAAAAAACTACACAATACGTTTATTTTTTTTAAAAAAGTCTTCTTTGGACCAGAAGAATTAAATGAGGCACTTTGTAACTATTTCCGATATTGCGGCAAATCGGCATTAACAGCGGCTGCTATAACTTGGGCGTTCGTTCACTCAATAAAAGACGATGCGCCGCTCGATCCATTTCCTCTTGTGTCATATCCATTGCCTCTTGCATCTCTCGTGATGTGTATCGTACGAATTCTGGATCACAGTATTTACCAAGTCCTTGTTCGGCTAATACCTAAAAATAATGTTTATATCCTATCGTCTGTCTAATACTAGTGAGAGAACAATACGTATTTAAAATGAATCTGTGTAGAAACAGAAATGTTATAAGAACTTTCGAACAAATTTCTTTTTTGTTACTATTTAACGAATTATATTAATTGAAAAATATAATATATCTTTTTGTTAATGAGTTATATTCGTATAGTAAATTTGACTTACTCTTCCGACGAGACTTTCTGCTGAACCAATTATTTCAAATGGCACACCTTTTCTATCAGCAGGACTGCCAGGCAATGAATGTGAAAGACGTTCTAATCTTGCACCTCCATTTGGTTCATTACCGTTACCGGCCACTGTTTTGTTAAAAAGTACGATTCTTTTTACAAATATCTAATGCTATTCGGTCGATATCGATTAATTCAAATATTGTATCATGCACTGATAAACATGCTGACAATTAATTAATGAGCAAAACAGTTAATTAATGGATAACATATAGAAGGTTGTTAATCGTTTGAAAATATCAGTAAAGCCAAAATGTACATACATTTGCACACAATTATAGACACATCCACACATATATGTCTGTGTAATTGTGTATGTGGATACATGACAAATATGATATATTATAAGCTTATTTCTTAAATTAAAAATTAGTTTCGATCAGATATTAGTATAGAGTAGAATATTTATGAATATAATTCGAAATAAATGGAGAAAATATGCATATATTAAACCTATTTAAGATACGAAAAGATATTTTGATGCTGCCTTTACATATTATATAAAGATAGATGGATACATTCTCATATTTAATCGGGATATCAATTATCTGTCTTACGACAGTATGTTTTTTAATAGATGTATATTAAAATATTATTAAATTTGACGAACGACATCGATCAATAGACTCAGAGTCGGGCTAACGAACCTCTGCCGTGGAAGGACGCTCTGTGATTAAAATGAAGGGCAACACAATGGGATGTTGCCATATGAGGGAGGAAGCCCGCTACGGCCATGGCCTGCGCCTGCGCTAGCTTAAGCCCGCTGGCGATACGACCGATGCTTCCCGTTCTGCAGGGTGGTGATGCGAAGCCCAGTCCGGGCTTGACGCGTCTTGGAGGTGGTGTAGGAGGGACCAGCCCTCCTGCGTAGCAATCGCCACCGTCTCCATCCTGCAGACTGTGTAATATATACATAATGTGTAATTCCACGAACTAGTATCTCTCTACTTGAGTTTATAATTTAACTACGTTTACTACGATGATTTGTCGAAATTATTAATCAATTAGACAGGTTTAAGTTTTATAAATTGTCGAATTTAAAAACAAAATACGAAGAGGCCATCTAAGAAAAGAATATATTTTTAAATTAAATACTTTTAATAATATTATAATGTTCTTTTTTAAATATTCATTAGATTTTATTTATAAATTAAATATATCGTAGTTTTAAATATTAAAGTTTGCATACGCGATTCTGATCTTTATTAAACATGTTTATTAAAGAATAATTATCACAGTTTGTAGCAATCATCTGCCTAATACTTCTTCATTTCTTAGTTACTCATTGATTAACACTTTATTTTAATAATAGTTAAATATTCACGAACACTTATTTCAATCATGAACAGCATTTAGAATCTTCATTTTAATTTGAATTAAAGGCAATCATATTCGTAGAATATTTTAAGATTGTACTTAATAGATGAAAGTAATTATTTTCTGGATGGTATTTTATAAAGATTTGATTCATTGTAGTAGAAATTGACGGGGTTTGAATCTCAATGCACAAAAAGCAAATAAAATTTAAATCATGCACCGAGTTACATTTAAAGGCACGCCATGTTCTTTTAATAAAAAAAGACACACCAAAACAATATTATCGAATTAATTAAGAACTTGTGTACCTATTCATTATTCTAGTTATAAACACACTATATATATATATATATATATATATATATATATATATATATATATATATATATATATATATATATATATTGAAATTGTATAGTCATTTGGAATTTGATAATATAAATTCATATTGCAGTATTTTTAGTTCAAGATCAAGTTTGCAATATAAAAAATAAAAGCAAATTACACAATCAGATGTTATCAAACATTTGAAGCAAACCCTGTATCAAATATTTTACTCTTACCCGTATAGGGCACGTACAATAAGTTGCTGTTTGGTCTCTCATTCCTGCTGTAAAAAAATTGTATTTAAATTGCATTTTTATTAATCTAGTCAAGTACGAAATGATTGGCTGATCAACACTGAACCAAAAATGTGGACTAAATTATAAATCAATCCGTATTTGTCAAATTACAAAACCGTTTGAATTTTTTAGATTTTTTAAAAAATCAGACGAAGCTTGATCACATTGGGAAAAACGAACGACATTGATTCTAATAAAAATTACTTACTCAATAACATGATAGTTATCACCGGCAAAAAGGTTAAGCGAATGAAGAGGAATTGATTCTTCGTGAAGTGGTAAAACTCCTGTGTTATTTGGTTGATTTGTTTGGTCCGCAATTACATTTTTCGTGATGGACGTTATGTGATTCATGCCTTCAGTAATGGCACGTTGTAAAGAATTATACGGCATATATTCTGCATTAGACATCGCGTTAATCGCTTGTTGCTTAGCGTTCATTTTTATTGAACGAGCGCGATTGAAATTGTTGTGGCCTCGACGCATCGATGACCAAACACTTCCGAACAATGAATGGTTCCTCTGAAAGAAACATCACAAACAATTATCACTTTTATGATTCATTCAAAATTCACTCGTGCAATTAAACATACTCTGTGCGTTGGTTCCGGATTGTCATCGATTAATTCATCTAAATTTCCTGATATAGCTCGTTTAAGCTCTGGTCCGACTTCATGCAATGCTCTTAAACCAGCTTGTAACGTAACAGTATTAAGATTCTCTTTATCGCCATCTTTAAGTTCTTGCTCTTTTCGTTTTTTGAATCTTCTAAAATAATCTTGAATTAAAAACGTCGCGTAAAATTTACCAACAGTGACTTCATCATCGACGCCTGGAGGAGGTACAACTTGATCTAACAATTTTGATGACGTTCTCTTCCATATTTTCTTAATGACAGCACGCAATTCTGCATTCGCATCGTCTATGTTCCCTTCGGTTTTGATTCGTAACGATGTTCGAACGACAGCAAATAGTGTAGCGTTAAATAAGACGGTTCCGTCGCTATTCAAAGGCATATTCATTGAAACTAAACGTTTACAGGCAACTCGATGTGGACAAAGTTTTCCGAAACCGAGTGGTGGCGATATTTTCCGAAGTAATGTGACAACATCTAAATGTTTAATTCGACCTTTAGCGTCAGGGTCGTACTCACTCCATAAACGAATGAATTCGTCTAAATGGTGAGGACCTAGAATGGACCAATCTCGGGTAAGATAATCGAAATTGTCCATGATAACAGCGACGAATAAATTAATAATAAGAAAAGAACAGAGAACATAGAAAGATATGAAATATGGAAATGCAATGTCGGAACCACAAGAACCACCTGAGCTGTCTTCGTCGGTTCCCTTTTCACACTGAACTTCAATACGACCTGAACAATCTAACATTATATCTTGCCAAGCTTCTCCTGCAAAAAAATTATTCAAATCATTAAGAATTATATATATATATATATATATATATATATATATATATATATATGCCATCTTTACCTGTAGCAGATCTAAATAACACTAATAAAGCTTGTGGAAATGATTGGAAATTATTATTTCTGTGTATGGCAGTGGTCGCTTGTAGTTTAATTTTCCCGAATACCTGGAAAATATCCATATACTCATATATATATATAATTTATATATACTTTATATATATATATATATATATATACATGGATATGTTAAAATTGTAAATACCTGCATGCCAATAACTGCATAAATAAAGAACAACATAACGATCAACAGGGCAACATATGGTAAAGCTTGAAATGATTTAATAAACGTCCACAATAATGTTCTTATACCTTCTCCTCTACTTAATAATTTCACCAATCTCATAACACGGAACAAACGGAAAAAGTTTATAGAAATTATGTTTGTCCCAGGCTAAAATGAAATGATATTAATATTCATTAAATGGATATATATATAATTTATTTTGATTTTACATCCAAATATAGAGTAAAAATTTAATATGCAAGAGGATTTGAAAATACTTAAATGTACAGATGAAATTTGTCTCTGTTTTCTGTATATATTTTATTAATAAATTTCTTAATACCCCCTCATATTAAATAATTATACAGATTTAAATTAAACAAATTGATATTTGTCATCAATTACTTACATTTACTTCGGAATATACAATATCAATGAAACTTCCTAATACAATAATAAAATCAAATACGTTCCAAGCATCTCCGAAATAGTTCTAAACATAAATAATATTAAATTTAATATTTTTATATATTTACACATTATATAGATAGAAAATATTTTTATATGAAATATATATATATTATTCCAGTTATTTATATAACGTATATAGAAAATAAAAGCCAATATTTAATTAAATATTCTTTCAACTGGAAAATGTGAAGATGTAAAAATGTATAAATAATATACATATATAGAATCATACATATTTCATAAAAAATATATAAATGTTTATGAATTACTTTAAACGTTTACCTTAAATCGAAACGCTGCTAATTTGAATACAAACTCAAGGGCGAATACAGCCGTAAATATCACATTTAATACATCAAGAACCGATGTATATTTTTGAGGCTGGTTATGAAATTTCATTGCTAATGTGAATGTATTAATCATAATTAAAAAGAATATTGTATATTCAAATGGTCGTGAAGTTACAAACCACCATACTTTGTACTGTATTCGATGCTTTGGTATATATCTGTCATTAAATATATATATATATATATATATATATATATATATATACAGTTATTTCCAAAAATATTCGAACAAAGGTAATATATCTATCTAATTAACTACTATAACATTACTTAATAATCAACTTTTAACATTTTGTTCTATGCTGAGATATATAATGAAAAATATATATAAATTTATCAATTTTTAAAAAATGTAATTAGATATCTTAGAAAAGAAACTATTTAATTCTTAAATTCCTCCTTTACTCGAAGACATTTGGGATTATTTGTACATATATGTTTATAATATTCACCTTCGAACTGGTTTTGCTTTTAGAGCAAATTCTATACAGTTTCTTTGATTTTTATCTAATTCACAATTACGATATTCCTGTTCACCTTCATTCTGGAATGTAACAATAACGAAACCTACGAAGATATTGACCATAAAGAATGCGATGATAATGATATAAATAATATAATATGCAGCAACGATTGGCCGAAAGTTGTGTATAGGTCCATGACTTTCTTTATTCGAATCGATTGAGACATAAAGAAGACTAGGCCATCCTTCGAATGTCGATACGGTGAAAAGAGTCAGCATAGCCTTTGCAACATTATCGAAATGGAATCGATTGTGTTCCCATTCACGTGTTTCTCGAGCTGGTTTTGTAATGTCACCATTTTCGAATACCAAATATGAACCTCTGTTAATGAAAAATTGTTTATAACAAATGATTTATTTATTAATTAATGATTGTAGTTCTTGAAATTGTCCATGTAAACATCTTGTTCATAGTTCTAATTGTAAACGATTTATTGTCAGTTAGTTGTCTGGATGATATTTATATTTAATTGAAATATTAAAAAAATCATTGAAATGATAAACAACAAATTGAAACAATTATTTTATTTTACACGTTTCAATTTCAAGATATATCATTTAGTTATACTTACTGACAATCTTCTTCAGTCATTTTTGATCTATCGTTGCAATATGAAAACTTGCCCTAAGAAATGTTAATAGTTGAATTATTTTATTTTTAAATTGTGTGATTTATTTATATTTTCATAATTAATATTAACACGTTCGCTCTGAATTTGTATATAGATTTATGTATAATTTTTTTTTTATTTTCTGCCAACATTTTCTATTTATATATATATATATATATATATATATATATATATATATATATATATATATATAAACAAACACACGTACATTACGTGTATATAAATTATTTGATAAAACTGGAAAGTAATATTTCAATACTCTCTTCTTTTTAATTTCTCATACACATTACACATCCACACATATACATATATATATATATATATATATATATATATATATATATATATATATATATATATATATATATATATATACATAATTATTCATTTAACATCCTTTACGATTGTAAGAAAAAAATAATTATATTTTTATAATATTGTTATTAATAATAGATGTATGTTGTATGTGTTTACAAATGGAAAATAATTTACTTTATATGTATATATATATAATAATTTTCATGTCATTTTTATTTTTTTAAAAAAATATATTGCCTTTTTTAGTAACATACTTACAATGAAAAATATTTAATTGTTTTATTTCTTATTTTGATTTCGTAATTGTTATCAATGAAATATGTATATAAATTAATTAAATACGTATGAAATTCTTTCTACATTTGTTTAACAACATACATAAAAATATTTTCAAATAATTCGTATAAAAAAAAGTTTTAAATATACATAATATAAATTTTATACATAAATTTTATTCGAGAATTTAAAATAAATAAATACGTATACGAATATAAGTAGTGTGTAAATAATTATAAATTTATACTAAGTACAGTATTGACTTAATGTAAACAATCAAATAACTATAAGTAATTACAACACATAATGAACACATGTCAATGAATTTTATATCAATTGGAAATAAATTAAGATAAATGAAATAAGAACATTTACACACACACATGTACATATATATAAATATATATATATATATATATACATATTGTAAAACAGTTCATGCTATATTCTAACAATAAATTATAACAAATATTTATAATTTCAAATAATATATTATCGACTGAATGCATAACTCAAACAAATAATGCTTTCGAACAACAAACAGAGATAGGGAAGCAACAAAGAGAGATATAAATACAATGAGAAGAAAAATACAAATGTAATAAATGATATTACTTCTACGTAGCCGAATCTGGAATATCAATTATAAATATAACAAACAAGACGGAAGAGACCTGATTTCTTGAAGAATATGCTGAAAATGGCATTTAACATATTTCAATACTTGTCTACTATGTAAATAATCGATTCTAGTGTGCAATATGTCACCAAGAAAACTAATTACAATATCCAGTGTAATCTACTATATACAGTGCTACTAAATTTTAAAAAGCATTATAATGCACGCAAGCTTTAACTTGGTTTACAGCCATTCATTAAAGTAACAATCGATTTGTGTCTCTTTAAGAGTACTTTAATTTAAAGGAGAACTATATATTATGTACGAGGTAGTTATTAAAGTAGAACGCTTTCAATAGTTTGTATTGAAAGGTCAAGGTTTATGTATTCATTCTAGATAATATTTTTATCTTTTTTATGATTTAAGAATCGGACAACTTAATTTTATTACTTATCAATGTTTGTCAATGACTATACCGAAAATAATAAGTGTTTTAATTAATTATATTAAACGAATCTCCTTTATCTTACAATATACAATCACTATTTTAAATAAAAGTACACAATGTTTAATTTAATAATATAAATTGAAACGATTACAATCCATTATTATTTTATAACTTTTAAATCAGATCGAAAAATCTACATATTTAAAATTCTATTAATTCCTGTTGAATATCTTTATATAAAAATGATTGATTACTATTCTATAATATATTTATGATTTAATAATTATAAGCTATTTACATTTAACGATTGGAATTAAAAGAGAAATCAATTTAAATATAGACGAATAAATACAAAGAATTGGAATACAATTTTTTGGAAAATAACATAATTTACATATATAAATGTATGAGAAGAGAATAACATATCCATCTACGATATTTAAAAATGAAATGCCCTCATATGATTATCATAACTGAAAACCAAGTTTTATACTATGCACAGTTTCGACACAAATAATATGTACAGTTCAATTAAAATTACAATAATCATTTATATGATACATCCAACGTGCACTGCATCTACTCTTTTATTTCAATGAGTCGAAGTCATCTGCCGAGCCAATCAAACATCAATCATTTAATAAAAGCAACTTGAATTCTTTTTTTTTTGTATATTTGATGATTTTTATCAATTTTATATTTAATTTATACATCTACATATATATTAAAAAAATAACGTTAATAATAAGGAAAACATGTATTAAAAAGGTACCAGCACAAATATGTACGTTTTATGGAATTGAATTTTATAATATGAACATGCAAACATTTAAAATAGCAATAAATAATAACGTTATCCTAATTAACTGAATAAAATATTTGTGTATGTACACAAATATATATATATATATATATATATATATATATATATATATATATATATCTGTATGTATGTATGTTTGCATTAAATAAATAGAAATATAGATGGATGTTGTCATATGTATGTATATGTGTGTGTGTGTTTAAATACGTACAAAATTTGCAAATATATACAAAGGGGTAGAATATCAACTGCAATTTCGAAACGAATTTTTATATTTTTTTTATTTATCGATGTATATTATTTTTTGTTCGAGAATTAGATTAGGGGAATAATTTGTTTTCAATGGTAAATTTCGAAAAAAAAATCAATACATTATTTATTAAAATAATTCAAAGATCGTTTGAATGGCTTCGGCTTAGCACATGCGTAGTCTGGCAAGGCGCTTCGACATGCCATTGGACTGGTAGGCGTGAGTTGCCAATTTTTGCCATTTATTTTACCTTGAACAGCTGTACCCCGATGACAGCGAACATGAACTGAAGAAGATAGGTAACGAGCATGATATTGCCGATGGTTTTGATCGCAACAATCACGCACTTGACTACATACTAGCGATAATAGCGGCACCAGAACATACAAAAATAAAGAGTGCGCTTGGTTAATTTGGTTTAATTCGGCCGGAATGACCCTTCTTACAACAATCGCATGTTCTCAACAACTCTGTTAAATATTTCATTTATACTATGATCAAGAATTTTAACTTGAAATGATTTACTGATTCAGTGTACTTTAGATAATAATTAAAATCGCTAGCTAGTTTTCTTGATTTCAATCATGATATTTCGTTTAGATAATATTTATGTATCAATATTTATCTTTTATGAAATGAAAATAACAAATACGATTTTATTTGACAATTCAATCAAATAAACATATCTTATTCTAATATATAAATTATCTGATTTAAATAAAATCATTAAAATACATATTTTTCTCAAGAAAAAAATAAAGAAATTAATTGTTCTAAAAAATATAACTAATAATCTATGTGGATATTCAAAGATGTATCAATAAATAATACATTATTTATTAATTGTAGATTGAAAAAAAATTCTAACAATATTTGTAACATGTGACATATTAAAACTGAAAATTAATTATTAAATATTTGAGAACTGAAATGATTTAGTCATTAAAGATAACTATTATCATAATACTTCAAATAGAATTTAAACGAAATATCAGAAAATGTCGCTAACTTTTATTCGTTATTATTAAGCAAGAGCAATTATATGTTTCGTAAAAATATATCGACAATATTCATGCCAAATTACAAAAGTTCTTTAAATGAGTGTCATTGTGAACGATGCGACTAAACTATCAAGTGCAATTAAATCCATTGCGTTCGGTGTAATTCGTCACAACCAATATTTGAAGCAATCGGGTTCTGAAGATTGTTTTATGTTGTTTCTGTACGATGTATGGATGACCTAAACCAAATGCACCTGAGAGTAGAACTTAGATAGATTTTATATTACCATTCATAAATATAATATTGTATTTTTCAAATCATTAAGCGCACAAAAATTATAATAATTACTAGTATACAAGTAGAGATAGATAGAAATTTGCTTTCAGATTTTGAGATATGGCTCTTGGAACACTTTCATTTATAATTCAAATCAGACATTCGAAGTGAAAAACGACTTAGATAGTTCAGTTCTCATAAAATTTTAAAACGTTTATCAAAAAAAAATACATAATCGAGATTTAAATTAACACTTTTGCTAATGGCTAGGATTAAATCTACAAGATTTTTTTTTAAGAAAGTAAATACATGGCATGTGTTGTTTTCTGATAAAATAATTACACAAGAATGATATGCAAATATTGCTTTTAAGTAGTAATAACTTCATCAAATAACCATATAAGTGTAAATTAAAACAATGTGTTGCTTGTAAGAATCATTGTCAAACAAACGGTAAAATCACTCAATCATTTTTCAAAAATATTAAAACGTTTTCATTGAAATTAGAAGACAAAATGTTCATTTCTAAGAGACAATATATGTATTTATAAACAAACGCTCATTAATAAGAATGTTCTTTTATAAAAACACATCATTGAAATTGTTTAAAGAGAATAAATGAATTTCAATTCCACTCGATAGAAATATAAGACCATTCAATTCAAAAACGAACTAGTATTTTCATATTCTCTTAATATATATTAAACCCTACTGTCATATAACAACGTCACATTTATTATAATCTGATAATAATGAATCTAAATATCATTAATTTTAATTAATGAAGGAGTTTGAAACCTTGTGGTAAAAGTTGTTCATTATTGTGACGATACACACTTCCTGTTAACAATTTCTAATAGTTCATTCTACTGAATTACATGTTGTGTTGACTATTTGAAAAATATATTTAAAATTGATTTAAGAAATAAATAAATAATAACGAAATATCATTACGATATGTATATTTGTCATGTTGATTTTTTTATTAAATCCTTAAAGACTTTTAAAAGGCGAACGAAAAATATATTTGAAAAATAAATAAAATCTACTTCAATCATAATCCAAACTTAAATAAAATTGAATGAAACTAATATCAAAATAACATATTCAAATTAAAATAGTAATAATATAATAGTATATTGGGAAACTGTAATTAAAGGCAAATCAATTATACAGTGAATCGTTAACAAAGACACGTATTTGTTAATTGCGTATACATAGATTTGGCAGTATCCATCGATTGGCGTATTTCGATATCTTTAAAATATTTCATGTTGCCTCTCTAATGATCCTCTTTTTGTTTTCAATCGCAGAGCGAACGTGTTAACTGTTGTACAATTATGTGATATTTATGAATAAAATAAAATTAAAATACACTAACATAAATCTGATTCAAGTTAAGTATATTTTTTGAAAAAAAAATATTTCAATTTATATTCGAATGGGAACGTTTTTTTTTTTTAGTTACCAAACGGAATCAATATTTACATTTTTCTTATTATCACAAGAAAAAGTAATTTTGATATAAATGCTTAATATTTTATTGTACACAATCAAACTTAACTGTGATTTAAAAATATATCTATTTTAATAATATCGTAAAATAACTTCATTTATATATTTATTAAAAAAACTTTCATGTCATTTGAATAATCTTAACTTGATCACAAAGAACTATTTCTAATATCTCGTCATTTATAACAGTAAAAAGGAAAACTCGACAAAAAATTTAGTTTTACACAAAATCAAATATGAGTATGAAAAATTACTCTCAATAGCAAAAATAACATTTAGAAAGAATTCGTATCGAACTAATTTTCAAAACTTTCTAAATGCCTTTGCTTGTTAATAAATGCGCAGAACACAGCAAAAGGAATCATTATTTAAAGCTTATTTTTTATCCATTTGTATGAAAACAATCAAAATTAATTCAAGCAACGAGGGTATTCTCATTTCTACTAAAAAATATAAAATAAAACTCACTGAAAACTCTATACAAATAAAAACAATAATGGCACCATTCTAACATGCACATTAATATTAATAAAGAAAATAAACGTCTGTTTATCATCAATAATAATCATTTGTATTAAATATAGTTTTTACGTAAAATAATTGTATATATGTTCTATTTGAAAAGCGTAGTTATAAATAAATTAATCAAATATTCATTTTTTATCACGAATTATTCATTTACCTTAATTAATATCTATTTATTTCACAGAGATTTATTTAATAAAATGTCATTAATTGATCTACTTATCAAAATTTAATTTGTCAGTAATAAACTAATCTTAAACATTTTTAAAATGAAAATACAATTATTAAATATAACACTTATTTACATTACTCTAGTTATTCTATTACATATATATATAATTCACTCTCATAATAATAAAATAATTTATATAAAAATTAAACTATCATAATATTTTTGTAGATTATTAATTAAACTATTCAGTTCGATATTATTGAGATTGAATCAATGTAGTTGGAAATCTATCATCAATGCTTCTAAATTAAACTCAATTAATCAAATGTCTCTTGGACACTAAACAGTCTTCAAAGATGAGGGAAATGCCAAATCGATGAACACAAATAATTTGCTAAGTGGTTACCATAATGTGTGCGGCAATGCGATAAACATTTATATTTTTCTTAAGTTCAACTCATTTACCTAGATAAAACACATGTATAACAAAGTGTTTAAGTTAATTCACAACTAATACTTTTTATTTTTTAAAATATAAATAATAATCGTTTAAGTTCGCATTTGAAAATGTATGTATTTAAATATTTAATTAAGATCATATTTTATATGTAATTTTACAGATTTTCAATATAAATATATTTGTTATAAATATTATTCCTTTATAAATGACCTATTTTAAATCAGTATCGATTCTATTGATAGATTAATTGTCGCATTATCGCATTCATTAAGTATTCGCTCTAAGCCCACAGATGTTAGAATTAAAATTAAAACAAATATAAAAAAAATGTAAAAAAAACCAATATAAACAAAAACAATCCAGTCAACTGCCAATGAGTGGTTGGTTACAAGACAGGTATATTTGATCTGGGACAAATAATTAAATGAGAATGAACAAAATCACCAGATAATAAATAACAAAATTGTCACAATTAAAAGGAGACATTAATTATTATTATTATTATTAATGTTGATGAGAAAGGGTACTCAAAGGTGCATTTGCTTGCTTATAAAAACATACATATCGGGATAAGTGTGTGTTGAAGCTGCGTCCTACCTTGAATAATTGAACTCCGATTACTGCAAACATGAACTGCAGCAGGCACGTGACAAGTACGATGTTACCGATCGTTTTCACGGCAACTATTACGCACTGGACAACGTGCTACATAACATATTTATTATGGTTATTATATACTTGTGGAAAATCACTTAATTTCTATTACAATCAATATGATTTTTTTAAACAAACAAACTTACTTAAGCTTCTTTTATCAAATAACAATGTACCCTGATTTACGTTAAAGAAAACAATCTGATATTAAAGAAAACAATCCATCATAGGATTTTTTAATCAGAATCAAATTGATACATATCTAAGCTGTTTGTTTTTGTCTGGACATTATCAACACTAATAAAACAATACTTACACTCATTTATATATATATATATATATATATATATATAAAATACTATTTTCTCTTCAATTAAATGTATGATAAAAAAAATATGAAATTACACATGTTTATATGTTTGCATATACTGAAATAAATATCAGTATTTTTTGCAACCCTCAAATAGAACAATAAATGAAAATATATTGAAATTAACACGAACTTATACATAATATTTTTTTAAAAAAAAATATAAAAGAGCTGATTCTAAAAAAATATAAACAACTATAGACACTGTTCTCTTCGACAAGTATATAATTCCATGAGATGTTAAGTAACAAATTATACCTATTCATATTAATATTGTATTAACATGAAGAAACGTCTGTATAACTGAAGATTTTTAATACATATATATATATAGTATATATGTTTACACAAACGATGATAATTTCTTGATTGAAACTTCGGCGGGAATTGAACCAGCGATTGATAGTATAAATTTTAAATGGTACTGATAATAAACTGTACAATATTATTTTCAAAAATATTTCATACAAAATATAAATACCTTAAGTCCTTTTGCTCTGTTGATAGCTCTCAGAGGACGTAACACTCTTAACACTCTGAGAATTTTTACAACTGAAATGGCACCTCCTCTGAAAATAATTAATACATTTTTCCATATTATATATATATATATATATATATATATATATATATGTATGTATAAAATAATGGTATATACCTGAAAACCATTGAAATTAATGAAACGCATACAACCAACAAATCAAGTAAATTGAAGGCCGAACGACAGAAAGCTCCATCATGAAATACGAATCCGTATGAAATCATCTTCAAAAATAATTCTATTGTGAATATTGTTGTAAAAAAATAATCGAATAAAATCAGCACCTGCATTAAAAAAAAATGTTAACATAGCAATTGAGAATACGAAAATCATAAGAAATATCATTCGAATTGTTTTATTATTAAAAAGAACATGAAACTGGAAATTAAAACTAATTAATTTAGTTAGGTATGAATTTCTTACTGAATTTCGATACGAATTGGTATTCAGGGGATCTTCTGCAGCTAACATTGCTGATGATATCATAATACATACTAAAATAACGTTACCGAAATAACTATGATTACAAAGCCAATGACAAAATACACGAAATCTGAAAAAGGAACAATCATTTATTAAATTCAATAAATAATAATAATGATATTTGACTTATTACACATTTTTTTTATTTTTAATACCTATTTTTTGGTCCGAATATAAAGAAAGCCGATGCTTGAGGAATCGGTTGTTTTGTATTTGGTGCTGCACTTGTATATTCAGACATACGTCTTGGTCGTGCTGATATAGTTACTCCACCTCCACCACTACCACCACCCCCAGTAGCTCCTCCAGTTTCCATTTCTTCCATTTCTTCTAAAAAGAAAAGAACCCGAAATTAAAATTTCATGTTTTATAACTAACATTGAAGTTTGTTAATCATTTATATAAATAATACAAAATGTAAAAATCATTGAAAATCCACATGACTGATAATAAATATAAATACTGGCCTTGATTATCCAGTTGTTCATCATAACCTTCATCATTTTCTAAGTTAATATGTGCTTGTGATTCCGTTTCATCGTCTCGTTCCGACCTAAACAAAATATCAATGTACAATAAATATTTATTTAGTTATATTTTTTTATAACACTCATTTCATCAAATTCAATTACATTTCTGTATCATAATTTTGGCCATCGTCCATTTCATCTTCTAAACTATGTTCTGAATCAATTCCTTTACCATCAATACCATCTCTAGCTGGAGTTGGACTATGAGATTTAGCTTGCTTTTCCGCCTAAAACAATCATTTTCATATGTTAATATATTTTATTCAGATTTAAAAAACTCACCTCTTCCTCGGCTTCTTTTTCAATAGCCGTTAAAGATTCTGCATCAGCTAAATTGTCAACAGCAATAGCCAAGAAAACATTTAACAAAATATCTATATAATGAGTTCAGGAGTATATATATATGATAATTATTAAATATAAAAATATTACGCTACTTAATTTAATATTTAATAAAATCATAATAAGGGATAAACGTACGTATTTGATTTAAAAATATATTAAAGGATACAATTACCACAAATGAACAAAATGATGAAATAAATGCAAGCTAAAATTCCAATCGATGATACTCCACCATAAGCTCTAATGCCGTTATACATTACAACATTCCAATCTTCACCTGTTAGTATCTAAGAATAAATTATATATATTATTGTAGAGATATAAATAAAATATTATGCTACATGAATAATTTTATATTCGAATAAAATAGAAAGTGTTTTACATGACCAATTTATTTATTAATATTTATCACGTTTGAGTGAAGACAATTACCTGAAAAACTGTTAACAAACTTTGCCAAAAACTATCAAAGTTTTCTCGAGGTTTATTTTGTGTACTGTCAAAATTAAACTTTCCACCAAACACTTGCATTCCCAGTAACGCAAAGATGACGATAAACAAGAAAAGCAACAACAGAAGAGATGCAATTGATTGAATTGAATTTAATAAAGATGCTACTAAATTAGATAAAGATCTCCAATACCTAAAAATATTTTATTTTATTTATATTGATTCTCATCGATTATATTAATAATTTAATTCTTAAAAAAAAAACACACAAAATTTTACATACTTGGTAACTTTAAATACACGTAATAAACGAACACAACGTAACACTGAAACTCCTAACGGAGGCATAATATGAGTTTTTGTTAGAATCATTTCTCCAATGCTCCCAATAACAACGAAACAATCGAAACGGTTGAATAATGATACAAAATATCCTTGAAAACCCAGACTGTACATTTTCAATAACATTTCACATGTAAATAACGCAACGAATATCATATTAGCAACTTCTTGCAAATGATCCAGCCATTTCGGCTGTCTATAATGTTCAGTCGCCAATACTAATGTGTTGATAAAGACAAGAACAATAATCAACCAGTAAAATGCTTGAGATTTAACCGCTTTTCGACATGCACGTCTCATACGTCGATTAGCACGTTCCAACGATCGTTTTTTTATATTAAACCACGATTCTTGAGGTACTTCACCCTCTTCACCTAACTGATTAGATGATTCCATTTCGTTTAAAAGTTTACCTACGTTCGAATAATCATATTATTTTTAAAATCTATAACAATTAATATCGATTCGTAATTACCATCTTGATTGATCTGTTCTTCTCCTTCTGGTTCAATATCTTCTGCTTGTGTTATCCAATCTAAATAACCTCGAAGATCTTCTTCAATTTGTTGTTTTTCGCGTAATTTGTGAAAATCACCTCTTGCTTTCGCCTTTTCTCTCTCTTTTGAAAACTCTCTTCATTCAAAAATATATACGTACATACATACATACACATATAGATATATATAATAAATAAATAAATTTAAAATCTATGACATACCCGCTAAGAACACCAAGAATTAGATTCATTACAAAAAACGCTCCCAATATAACCATTGATACAAAATAGATCCATTGCCAAGTATTGCCCATAGCATCTTGAATCTATGTAATTAAGTACAGGATGTAAATAAAATAAATATCTGATAAAACGAGTTCAGATTTTTAATACGAATATTAATTTACTTACATTATAAAGAACATCAGTCCATCCTTCAAGAGTAACACATTGAAATACTGTCAACATAGCCAATCCAAAATTATCGAAATTAGTAATACCAAAATTAGGACCTTCCCATCCCGAACTGCAAATTTGAAAATTTTCATATTTACATTTAAAACCCGCATCCCCACAAGGGTGTGGTTCATCCATTTTCTCATCTAATATATAAAAATAACAATTAATTTAATGAAAAATACAAATCAATATTTAAAATCAATTAAAGTAAACATTCACCAGTGATATTATTGTAGCATGTTTTGTGTAATTTTCCTGAAAACAATTCAAGCCCAATAATTGCGTATATAATAATAACGAATAAAACCAATAGAGCAATATGCAGTAAAGGCACCATGGCACGAAGGATCGAATTCAGTACGACTTGAAGGCCTACAAAAATATATAAATAACTAAACATACTGTATATATTTATAGTAAATGTTTGATAAGATTTCATTTCAAGCTAAATATTAATAATTTTTATATTATAATAATAATACTTCTCGTGTGAATTTAAAGCTATTATAATAATTTCTATTAAAATTGTTTGGATATTCTTTTTTACAAAATATACTTTACTTACTGGGAACTCCAGAAACTAGACGTAAAGGTCTTAGCACACGAAACGCTCGAAGTGCTTTTACATCAAATCCTTCTTTCATCAAATTAGATAACGCTGTACTAATCATACTGCAAAAATATTAAATTTACATTTGATTATTTCTAACAAATTATGTTATTGCATATTCTTGTTCTATTACATTAAATTCTTTTTTTTTAATATATAATGTATTAGATATTTCGTTTAACAAAATATATTTACCCTATGACTACAATCGTAAAATCTAGTAAATTCCATCCATTCCTTAAATAGGCGCCTTGATGCAACATGAAACCATATGCAATAATTTTCATTACACATTCGACTGTAAATATGACTAAAAAAACATATTCAATTTTTTCCTAAAAAACACGAACAAATAAAATAGTTTTTTTTATACAAGTATAAAAATTAATTCATTGGATGAGTAATTACCAAATATGCATTAGTACTGTTAGAATCACTATTTGGATATGGAGTATACACTGCTAATGCAATGCAATTTGCGAAAATTGTAAATAAAATTAAAAATTCGAAAGGTCTGTAAACAGGAAGTTAAGGAGTTTTTTTAAAAAATAAATACAACTTTATTCGATAAACATAACAAAAATATTAGTGTATAGTAACTTTGTGTTTCGTTCATTTCGATTCTTTTGACTATATAATATTCATTTATTTTATTAAAAAGGATACTTCCACTCAACAACACTAATACAAATTTTACGTAACGGATTCTTAAGCGGTAAACAAAAAAGTGCCCGCTGTGGTCTATCTGGTGGTGGTTTTCCGCCCCGTCGTATAGGTCTTTTTGCAGCTGCAGCAGCTTTTGCACCACCGCCTGCTACGCTACCAGTAACTCCAGCTCCTACAAGTCCTGCACCGACAGTTGTCGGTACTCCGCCGCCATCTCCGCCTCCTCCAGGCCCCACAGCTCCCGTAACAGTACTCATAGCAGCGGCAGCTGCGCTACAAATACCCCCTGCGTGACTGCCAAAGGCTGTTGCACGAACACAAGCACTACCCCAAGCCGCTGTGCCACCGCTGCCACCACCACTGCTATCAGCATCTGCACCCTCAGTGAGACTATACGCACGGTCGCTTTCCTCATACTGTCGGCCTAAATATTAATATTAATATATATATATATATATATTAAAATAATAATATGTATTAAAAATATTTTAATTATATATTCAATAATAGCATTCCATTATTACATTGTAACACGCTTCTGTTAACAAATTTTTAGTATATTTTTGGTTTATAATACTATTATTTTTTTTAATAATAATTTGAAAAAAATGTTAACAAAACATCACAACTATTTTTATAATTAAAGATATACAAAATTGTAAATAGTAATCAAATTAAAATTTCACAAATAAAAACAACTGTACATAATATATCTGAATAAATCTTTATTTTGTTTATAGTTTATTCAAATTTATATCTATTATAATTGTAAACAGAATAACTTATACATAAATATTTTTTTCAAATCCTCATTAAATGAAATTAAAAGTATTATGAAATATTAATTTATTTTTTAACAAGAAACTGATGACAAAAATGAATGTTTTTTATTTACAAACATAGAAAACTTATATATCATTTTATGATTTTTTAATTATTAACATATAAAAACAACATAAAAGCTAAAGATAAATAATACGATTTGTTAGAATTAAAATAATTAATTATAAATAGACCTAAGAGCATAAATTATCATGTATATACGTATAAACTTTTTAGACTGTAGTTTCAATTCGTGATTAAAGAAATAATATATTAATTTTTTAAGATTCTTTTTCATTTTTAAGATTTTTATATAGAATTTCGTATTTCGTATTTTCTCCAAACAGTTATATTACAAAAAACATATGAAACAAGCCATAATCGTACATACATATGAAATTACATATATATATATATATATATATATATATATATATATATATATATATATATATTACGATTAACACATATCATTTGTATTAATTTAGTATTATAAATATAATTAATAATGATTGTACTGAAACTGTAAAGCCTAAATTATAATTATTCCATCGACCTGTCAAATCTTTCACATCAACTCCTCGTGTGTATATGACAGTCAAACTTCTACAAATACATAAACAATTCTCATTTTTACCTTTAATAAATAATATTTATACTAATTGCCTTGTTACATGTAAAACATTTCATATTACTTACTTGAAGGTAAAAATATACTTGGATCCATTTCGTCGAAATACGTAACTGTTTTTTAAAAAAACACAAGATAATAAAAGGCATTCATCGCCAGGTGCCTGTGCCCCGGCGTATCCACGCTCCATTGTTGTTGGATAAATATCATCACAGAAGTCACTGACAATGCCGTTTATTGGCAATGTATAAGTTTTGCATAAAAGCACTTAACAATTCATAATAAATCATACAAATATATATATATATATATATATATATATATATATATATATATACGTATAAAGCTTTCAATAAAAATGCACATGCACATACACACACACACATTATGAATATATATATATATATATATATATATATATATATATATATATATATATTTATCAGACTCGAAATACCACGTCACACCGTAAGAACGTGTCAATTCGATAGCCTCACCCTTCTCACATATCACCCTGTGACATACTCTCAATTTATATGCATACTGTGCTTTTTTCTGTAAAAGCTCACGTTTCAGAGATTATTCTGTTCGGTATTATGTTCTCGGCGTCGTAGTAGCAATTCGAGTGTGGCTAAACATTTCGTCAGTACTTTTAGATTTACTTTGTCCATATTAACTAAAAGTTAAATCGTATCCTCCATTTAAAAAAAGCACTCTATTGATTCCTTACAGTCGTTCATAATAAAATAAGTGTAAACGCTTAAAAGCTACGTAGAATAAAATCGTATACTTGTACGAAATAATGCCATTTTTATGAAATAAGAATTATAATATTTAATAGAACTTTATTAAATACGATAAAAGTTAGTTTTGCAATAGATAACTTTATTCGCAATTATTATATACATATAAAATCATCATTATCATATTAACTTATATCAGCCTACTGCTGGGCGAAAATCTCATTGGATTTTACCATTAATTGGTATATGGTCATACTCATCACCCTGACCATGTGGATTGGTAAGGATTTTTCGTTCAGAGTTTACTCCCTCAGGCAGGGTGCTTTTGACTCGCCTAAAAACCCCTGATAGTCTTATATCTCCGACCAGGAATCGAATACAGTCTGTCGCATAAAAGGCAATGATGCTAGCCAATACACACCACCGCTTGATATATATATATATATATATATATATATATATATATATATATATATATATAAATCAGTACTGTCTTATAAAAATTATAGCCACGGATTATGGTTAATTAAAAAAAGTTAGGAAACATTAACATTTCTTTAATTAAAAAGTATGTGTTAAAAGTAATTTAATATTTATTTTTTAACTTGCGTTATTATAAAATGAAAATACATTTCGTTAGGAATTTATATATATATATATATATATATATATATATATATATATATATATATATATGTATATGTAAGAACTAATTGCATTCTTTAGTATAAACAAAAAATGAATCAGAAAAATGATTCATATTTAAATTAAATATACCTTACCAAGAATATATAGACGACATATTTATGTAGTTTTTAAGAAGAAAATTATGTACGTTTTGAATTATATTGTTACGATAACACACTTAAGTAGATAATGAAAACACTAAAACTTTCTATTAATTATTTTTGTCACTAACAAATATTTATATTACAATTAAAAAACAATTCAATAAAAATGTATTTAAAAACTAAATGAAGAATAAATGTAATGAAAGCAAAGTAGGTTGAGAAGTGTTTCAGTATAGAAACTACAGCTCCCGGATAGATTCGGCCAAATCTAGAAAAAACAATTCTTAACAATATTTGATACCCAAGGTACAAAAAAGATGTCAAGTATTACTTTTAGCTTTAAGTTCAATCCATCACTTTTGCATAAAATTTCGGTTATATTTAATCTTTGTACAGTTTTCTCGATCTATTTAAGTATTAGTAAATACAGAGAGATATATTCACGGATACTGATATAAATGCAGTGTCTTTTTTTCATACTGCTATAAGTGTCTTAGTCCTCGGACTAAAATATATCAGAAGCGTCCAACTGTTGAAGGTAATCGTAAGCTTTCGTTTCGACGCAGCCTATTTGTTGATTTTTCGTTCTTAAAACAGTCATGTATAATTGGTTACATATACTACGAGCGAATTTTTTTATCAATTTACACAATTTTAAAAAATACTCGGTGTTTCTTATATATTTAACAAAAATCATTTTTGATAAAACGTACATTTAACAAAAGTCAATATTATCATTAATTTTCAAAAAAAAAAAAACATTCTTACTATTTATAGTTATTAGGAATACTGATAAATACTGAATTTTAATTTCTACTTTTAAATTTTATAAATAATTTTCACTACAGCAATTCAATAATTTTGTAATAGACAATGGATATAAATATAATGAAATGTTATTTTAAAATAAATAAATCACACCCAAACACGACGAAATTTTCTAACAATAGTTACTTATTGATCATTTTATTCTCTGATAAAGAAATATTTATAAGGAATTACATTGCTAATACAGATCAAAATGATTTATTGTTTCACCATATTATATATATATATATATATATATATATATATATATATATATAAATATATATATAATATTTATATATATAATTATATATTACACACAGATGCATACCTACATAGATATATATACACAAATAAAATTTTAAAGAAACGTTTTATTTATAAATTGTTATAATAAATACAATGTTATTTTTTATATTTTATAAACAATAAAGTACAATATACTTTCCATGAATTAATCAATAAAATGAAATCATTTTCATTACAAAATATTTAATACTATTTTATTTATACAAAAAACAATAACAAATAAATAACAAAATAAAACTAAAATTAATCAGTAGTTTCAATTATAATATATATACATGTACATAAACATAATTACAATTATTTAAAAATTAACATCTTTTTATGACTTCAATATTAAAATTATACATCAGAAAAATATGTAACAAATACAACATCCCCTCCAACATTGATAAGGCATTGACCCTGAAAAATAATGAAAATTGATTTAATAGATCTGTACATAAATAAATTATTAAATATAATACCTGATTTTTATGAGGATTATGAAATAATGAACATTCTGTCATAAAATATGCTATCATTGCATTTCCACCAAGTGCAATAATATGAGCTCTAACAATCGCTAATACATCTGCTACAAAACCATGCACAAAACCACTAGGACCACTATCCTGTAAATGTTATATATATATATATATTTCACACACACACACACACACACACACACATATGTATAAACATTATATAAATATACATTTTAAACCTACTTCACGTATAGATGTTGATTCTCTTATAAAACAAAAATTTAAATTTCCAAGATAATGTTTAATTTTAGCACCTGGTACAAATGACAAAGAAGTTATATCAATTCCATGGCGACCAGTAGCTGAGGACTAAAAATAACAATTTTTATTAAGTGTAAACATATAACATGAATTTTCTATTCATTCTTTTATTTAAAACAGTAAAAAAATATTTATAGTAACTTCAAATATATTAATAAAAAAAGGATTTATCTAAAATAACAGAATAATTACATGTGATTTAAATAAAAGTCTGTTGTTCATATCTCCAGGTGATTTTGATCTTGAACGAACAGGTTGGTCATTTAAAGCATCTAATGCCTCTCTAATATTTTCTTTTTCTTCATCCTCTTCTAAACTAAAAATACCATCAATATCATCTGAAAAATTACAATAGTAGATTGGTAAAAAAGAATTTAATAATGACAGATTTTTACAGGATCCCTACTTATAGATCGCGCAATTCTTCGTCTTAATTTTGAAGATCTTGTAGCTTTTGAAAGACCTACTGCTGTTCCTACAATTTTATAAACCATAAATAATACTTACTTTGTTATATTATATACAAATTGAATAATTCAATGCCGAATTACCTAATACTGTCAACTGTATTTCATCTGCTTCTGGAATATCAATTCCAAACTGTAATCTACGTATAGAACATGGTGTTCTATGTCGCAGTTTAAAATATATTGTTCTTAAAAGCCTTTGAAAATGTTTACCAAAACTTGGTGTACAATGAGGGGCTAATTTTACTCTTGACATTTGTTTAAATGTCTGAACATTTTCTACTACATCATACTCATCCAGACCTGGAGCAAATTCTGTATTGACAACAAAAAAACCATCTGGAGGACGTGACTCCATTAAAAGTGTTAATAATTCATTATCTTCTGCATCATCAATCTATAATATATATATATATATATATATATATATATATATATATATATATATATATATATATATATATACATACACATATATATATACATATATATATATAGGTAATAATTACCTCAAGAACACATGAATCTTTATCTCCTCCTGTTAAATCCAATTTATGAGATTCATCCTCAGATTCTTTAATATCTGTTGTCCGTATAAGTTTATTTAATCGTTCATCAATTTCCTGTTAAAAATATATTTTTTAAAATATGTTTCAACAATCTTTTTTATCATAATCTTAAATTTAATTGTATAAATTTAGACATATTTTTTGTAGAAAAAAAAAGAAAACTAACCTCAACACATTTGACTTTATATGTTTCTCTATTACTTTTTACAGTCTCAATAAGAAGTTTTTGAGTTTCTGCTAATTTTTCTTCACTAGTTGTTAAATCTCCAACAATAAGTGTAGGAAGTGTAGGGGCAGGTAATGCAAGTAAAAATACACCTGTGCCTGTGGCTGTTCCAACAATAATTCTCTCTCCAATTGACACATGTACTTCAAGACCAAACATTGCATTCATTCCTTTCACTTTTAATTTATTTATTAACAATCTATGTAAGTCATATTCCAAAAAGGGTAAAACATCTGATATTTCTTTGGCATCTAATTCACCACGTAAATCACGTTTAGGTCTACATACACTAGCTTGAATCAAACATCCTCGACCAGTAACCAATGATTCATCAGGCAATTCTATTGTTGTTATAAGAACATCTGGAACATTGCTGTGTCTACAAATACCACATTTAAGCATTGTAATTGGAAATGGTACACTTGATTCACAATATGGAACATGGCAAATGGCACAAGTTAATGAAACATTTTCAATGTCACCATTTGACATTGTCTGTTTATCTTCTTTATTGGGCATCTTGGCATGAAAGAAAAACAGAACTGTAGCATTACTCCATTTATTAATACTTCAATAGAATGTTTATACATACATACATATATATATATATATATATATATACACATATACTTACCGTATCATGTTTAGGAGAATCTCCAGATTTTCTATCAGTGATATGATCATAACGAATATATGTTAGAAGAACTTCTACACCTGTTTCACTAGTATCATAATGTAAATTTACAACTGCAGCTGTACCACAAGCACTTAAAACACATACATCATCACTACAAAAATAATTTATAATATATTACATGTGTATGTATGTGTATGTATATATATATATATATATATATATATATATATATATATATATATATATATATATATATATATGCACACACACACAAGAAACTAGTTTAAAAAACATAAAAATGAAATTAAATCACAAAATAACAAACACATACTATAAGGTCATCTTAATGTGATGCCTAGATTTGTTTTATTAAAAAGAAACCTGTGTAAAGGGTGGTGAATATGGAAACATGTATAGTTTCTTTTTAATAAAACACAAATCTAGGCGTCACATTTGGATGATACCTTATTACAATACTTTGTAATAGTTTTTATATTCACCATATACTGGTATGTTCTGAATATCCCACAACAACATTACATGCCAAAGCCCTCGCATGAGATCTGATTTCCATTCTTAATTCAGTCCACCAGGAATCTCTTGATTCTGTTTCATCTGGATTACATGCCCGATCAAGTAATTTTACTGAACGAGCAGTAACAGTTCCCCCTAAATGAATTAGGAAACCAGAAGGAAACTTTGTCATTGTTAAAAATGGATATTCAAGCATTTCCCCTTGTTTCATGGCAGAACGAATAAGAGCATCATATGGACTGTTAGAATTGGTGGTTCCACTTTGTACTGGATTAGTAATTGCAGCTGGTCCATTTGGTCGATCACTATTTGATAAACTATTACCTGAAAAACAATATATGTACACTTAAATATACCATTATTATTAATTCCATTTTCACAACATATACTAACATACACGCACACATACACACACTCATATATATATATATATATATATATGAACAATATAAAAATAAATTGAACTTTTAAATTCTTAATTTTTATTATTAAAAATATATAATTCAACATATGAAAAAAGAATAAATACTATAAATACAACGTTATTAATAAAAATGTGCAAATCCAATAAAACTGATAAATATACTATTTAAAAATATTTCACTTAAACTAACATTTAAATAAACATTCAACCACATATATTATATACTAATAAGAACTAAATCAAAATAAATAAATAAATATATATATATATATATATATATATATATATATATATATATATTATAATACCATCACTAAAATTATTATTTTTTTAATAACAACTGAATCCTACACTCTTTTACAAAATTATACATAATTTACTTTACAAAAATGGTATGAAAAAATAATTATATTAAAAATTTTGGCACACATAACAAAATACAATAAGATTTTATATAAAACACATCATTTGTAGAGAATATACTTACGTTTTCTACAGCTCTCTAAGAAACACAAAAACAATTATAATCAAACAAACTGAATAAAATATAAATTAAAAAAATACTCAAAATATAATCACTAAAAAATTCTTCTAACCTTTGGGTGTAACACTTAAATCAGAATCTGATGAACGGCGATGCATGCAAGGTACAACATTAGATTTAGAACCTTTTGCACCAACAGATTCAGTTCTATGATGACCACGACCTGGTACAGAATCACAATCTGAACCAAGGGATGTACCCAACAAACTATCACAAGTTTTCCTTAAAGAATATATATACAATGTAATTGAAGAGTAACAACATACTTGCACAAAATTCTTCAAAAAAAATTTTTAATAACAATTCATATAATATCATTTTTCAAATATAATATTTGAAAATGTATATTGATTAATAAATTGTTAATATTAAAAGCTTACTCTTCTTTTGAGTTTGTTTCCCATGTATCTAATTCAGCAAGAGAAGCATCCTGTAATTTGGTTAATGTAACTGCAGTTCCAATTCCACGTGCTACAATACCAGATTCACCTTCTAAATCAAACCTCTGACGATACCCAACTACAGCATTACCTCCTAGTTCTGAGGCTTTTAGTCCTATTTTTCGTCGTACCTGACATATATTTTAAAAAAATACTCTATTAAATGAATTTCTGAAAATTTGTTTTACACACCTCGCCAGATAATTTAAAAAACAAAGTTTGACGTGCTTCATTAGATGCTCTTGGAGTTCTAATTTTATCGATCCATCGATATTCTGGATCATCATCCACAACAAGCTCTTCAACAAAACCATGAATAGCTCGAGCTCGGTAACCATGAGGTATGGTAGATGCTATATATCAATTGTATACATAATAATAAAATTGTTTTTACAGTATATAAATGTTTAAAATACATACAATAAAAGAACTGAACTCCACAACTAGATTGTCTAAATTTATTAAAGTCATTAAATAATTCAACTTTAACCGAAATATTAACTTCTCCACGAATACCATGCATTGTATCATACACTGGTATCCAACCAGACAAAGATGAAGTAGATGCAGAACCACCTGATTTTCCTCCACTTGATGAAACAGTCAAAGGGCAAGTGCCAGTTTCAGTAGTAAATTTTGTAGGAAGCAAAAGAGGATTCAGGTCTAGATACACTTTACCTATAGCATCATTGGCAGAATACGTATCATAATCCATTAAACGAATCTGTAATGGTTCATCTTGTAATTCAGAATCATCGACCTAAAATAAATTAATTTACACAAACTGCTGATTACAAAGTACCTTTGCTAAGTACAGTTTTGTATGTTATATTACTTTTTAGAATTTACAAATAACTTAAGATGTGTAGAGTATTCAATTGTAAATTAAATACATATATATATATAAATATATATATATAATACACAAAAATAAAAACATTTATTTAAAAAGTTCAAAATATTGAAATTATATTAGGATATATAATTTTAATAACATAATAGTAATTTAATAATATATGTAATTACCTCGAACCTATACCACTCGGAATTCCAACGAGGGTTTAACGATTTCCTACATACATCTGTTTTGAATGTAGTATTGCCTAATTTTATTTCAACATAAGCATCAGTTGTATCGCTTGAACGATCCATTACTGGCAAATTTCGTCCAGCAACAATTTTAACTTTTACTTTTCCTGGCATTTTAATTAATAATTATTTGTTTTTAAATATATATAAACAATCATAACCTAACATATTTTCCAATCATTCATAAATGTTAATATAAAATACGTTCATAATATTTAACTCATGATTATATATTTGATCTTAAATTCATTCTATTTTATATTTAAACCCTTAATATATGTATTAATTTGACAACATATACATATACATATATATATATATATATACACACACATGTATATATATATATATATATATATATATATATATATATATATATATATATATATATATATATATATATATATATATATATATATATATATATATATATATATATATATATATATATATATATATATATATATATATATATATATATATATATATATATATATATATATATATGTTTAAAATGAAATGTTATATGATCTGTTTTTACATATAACCATAGATTTTGAAAAGCTGCATTTTTATCGATGTTATAAATGTATCCTATACAAATATCAATATGATTTGTGTACTTTGCATTTGTGTGCTGCGCATGCGTTTTTACAGACGTTTTTTATTATATTTAATGCACGGACGTAAATTGTAGACAAATTAATATAAATACAAATTTTAAAAAATAATCAAATTTGTAACGAAACTAAATTACGTAAAACATTTACATATTTCAATGAATATAATTGTATAATATTTTAAAGATTAAAGTAGAATGCATATATTGTCAATGTAACTATATATTTGTAGATATTTAAAATTCTATAAAATTGTATTTGAAATATACAACTAGAATTTGATATGAATTAGTAATATATATATATATATATATATATATATATATATATATATATATATATATATATATATATATATATATATATATATATATGATGGTCGTTTGATAAGTGTGGTAAATGTACTTATTGTTTAATTTAACTAATTAATTAAATTAATTTTTTCAGTTGTTTTTCTTACTTTTTCACCATACTTATCAAACGACCTCGTGTGTATGTATATATATATATAAAATGTAAACTATAATTTTATATAAATAACAATTTGAAGTTACTGTTATTTTTGTGATTAATTTCCAAATATTTTTTAATGTGAAAAATATATTCACTTTAAATTACAAATACATTATTTTTTAATAATATATTTAATAAATAGTATGAATTATGTAATATATTTAATAAAAATATTATTAAATATATTACTTAATAATATATTTAATAAATTAAAAATGTAGGCTAAATAAATAAAACAATATTTTAACAAAAAAGATTATTTATTTCTATATACAATTTATTTATATTGGAATTTGTGAGAAACAATCTTCAGGATTTTTTAACCTGCCTCCTCTCCAATATTTTTTTTTTAATTTTTGCTGAACATGTTCCACTTACATCTATTATAAACTATAAAATATTTTATTTTTAAAAATCACCTATCATTACCACTTTAAATTGATAATGATTCATTTCTAGAAAATAACATAAAAAACATATAATTTGACTAAAAAAACGCGCTTGAGTATATGCACTTCTTTCGAGATGGTCCACAATAAGAACACTTAAATATTTATAATATACACAAAATTAAATAAACTCTGATTTTACAAAAAAAAATTAATTTATAACTAAAAACTATTCAAAAATCAAAGAAATTAATTCTAGAATATTTTTAAAATATTATCAAGAATTTAATTATAAGCATATTTTTTTTCAATGCATGTGTTTGATATTACACTTTCAGGTCAATTGAAAACCATACTATCTATTAATTATTGTCAGGACAAATATAGTACAAAGAATTTAACTTTTTTTACTATAATCACTTCCATATGTAATATAGAAAAATATTCACATGCATCTTATGCATTTCATTTGGTTACTTGATTATAGACATTCATTTAAATAGATATCACTGAAAATAAAAATGTCTTATTAAATGATAAAAGCCTTCATCTTATGTGCCCATCATTGAACGATCAATCGTGTTGATATTTTTTTATGGAATTTGATATCTAAGTATACATAAAACCATCTCGAGTTGTATAAAATTAAATTATACATTTTGTTTTAATACTAATACTATTAACAATGGTCAGGATACACTTGTCTTCATGAATATAGTTTTACTTTATTTTTTTTTTTTAATGCTTGATTTTTGTTTTTCATATAAAATAAGCTAAAATTATGTGGAAAAATAAAAAGCAAAAAAATCTCTCCATTAAATCATGCAATTGATTCACTAGCACTTGACCCTGGAGTACCTTTACTTTGCCTTGAATCTCCATCGCATATGTATTTACCTGTATGTTAAAAAAATTAATTAATTTATGAACAGAGTAAACAAACCGTACGGTTATTATTAAATACTAACCAGAAACAAATCTTCGTTTAACAAGTGATAACCGATAACCTGGACCAACAAGTTCAAATTCAACACCTGACAATGTTGTTCCTTCACAGTTAAATTGAGTCGATACTATTGATGGTGTACTGGGCCCATCATCTACTTCAAATCGTGCTCGTATTGATCCAACACCATTATTCTCAGAATGCTGAGAAAGTTCTGTAAAGCTCCAAATTGCACGATTTTTGTCCGGTAACCTAAAATATTTGATATTTACTTAATAATTAATATGAGTACATTAATACGGCACATTTATCTCACCACTGTGCTGTTGGTTTTGCTTGAAAACTGCGTACATTGCCATCAATAGGAGCTGAAACTGACACGTTGAGTAAAGGAGACGGATTTGCCATAGCATGTGAATTATATTTATAATCTATTTTCAAGTCAGTTTGTTTAGGAATACATTTCCAATATGCTACCAATTGAAATGGACATGAACTAGCGCCTGGTTTTGATTTTACCTATTATGATTAAACATTTTTGTAAAATTCCAAATAAAATGTAACACTTCTAGCAAATAAAATTAAATTACAGTGAATGAATTTTATTAAATAAAAATCAAGATAACCATTATCTATTGATGTTAAATTTTTACCTGATATTTAAGAATATCAACATTAAAATAAGATGCTGAAGGATTTTGTTCTGCTTGTCTTTTCAATAAAGCATTTAATGCAGGCATAGTGAAATCAAGCACCATTGAATCAGCACCGCTTTGTACAGCATCACTAGAGAAATAATTTCTCATTTAATGTCACCTTCTCCACAAACATTAATAATTTACATATCTTATTTTTTTTTTAATTTATAATATGTGTATGTGTGTATATTATATATATATATATATATATATATATATATATATATATATATATATATATATATATATATATAACTACTTTAATGCATTACAAATAATTTTATCAATGGAATTGTTGAAAATACTTACACTGACACAAGCTGTTTATTTGGAATAATACTTTCTAATCGTTGAGTATTACGTAATCGGAAAGCAAGTTTGGCTGGGCTTGGATTATTTGCAAGTACCGTAATAATACCAGCCGGAAATGATAACATCATATCACCAGACATTCGTACTTGACACCTGTATTTGTTGTAGAATTTTTTTAAAAAATAACAATAAGATATATATATATATATATAAATATTATATCAACAGTATTTAATTTTTTCATTAAATAAAAGAAACAGTTTTTAATATACCAATAAAAATAATATCAATAAAGCATACATTGTTTCATCAGAACCACGAAAATATGAATGAACAATTTCATGAAATGCAACAGCTAGGGGTATTGTATCTGCCATTCCAATAGTTAGGGGAGATGGACCTCGGGATGCTCCAACAAGTACTCCAGCAGCACGAAATTCTAAACTACCTACGCTGTCTGCTCGGCTCATAGGTCCTGGACTCATATGACCTCGTGAAGGCTATAATATATATAAAAATAAATTTTGTACATAATTTACATAAACAACAATTAACTGCTTACATCTGATCGTCTTGATGGTGGTCTTGGTAAAGCTATTGTACCTGAAGTAGGAGTAGGTGTTTGTCGGGATGTTACTTTCAATGTTGCAGTGGACTGAATTTCACCAACCTCATTAAACAAGTCACCTAAATCTGAAAAACAATCACAATTGAAAAAAAAATATTTCAATAGTTGAATAAGACAATTTACCTGCATATCTTGAAGAACCTGATAATGTTGGACTGCTCAGGACAGGCTGTTGTGTTGGACTCTGTAAAACGGGGGGACTCTGTAAAGGTGCATACGGGTGACTACCGGTCGGCGTCGATGCATTCGACGCGACCGGACTTTGGAACAGGTTCAAGCCAAGCAGGTCGTTGCTCGCTTTTGCTCCTCCGAGCTGTTGTGAAACGGACTGCGATCGTTTAATTGTGGTGTCATGTACATCCGCATTAGAACCGCTCTTGTTTTGAGATGACCTCTGTCAATTAGCAAATAAAATAATATTGCCCTTGAGACAACACTTACTAACATGACACAAAAACGAACTATGAACTTCAAAATAAAATTCTTAATTTTATTTTTGATAAACACTTCTTTGAAATCTTCAGACTGTTTCAATTATTTCTTAAAATTTCCTGGTTCAACTTATAATTGGATACTCTTCAACATTCAAAATTGATTAACTAATAAATACATATATTCAAAAGGAAGATAAATATTTTTCTTTTTAGAAAATTTGTAGTCATATACATTTCACAATAATAAAAAAATATACACTTTTTTGAAGTATACAGAACAGGTGACACATATTACATTTCTTAGCAATAATTAATTGTTGAATAAAAAATATTACTCACAGTCAAAGATATATTTTCAACAGTTGCTCTTAATTCATCAACACTAGCGGACATTGGTGCAGTTCCATTGCTTAAAGGTTTTATTTCAACATGTATTTTGTGTTCACGTTCATCATCTGAAAAAAAATTGTTTTAGTCTTAATTATTTAAATATTAATTTTTTTCATACCAGAATCTGTATCTGAACTAGAATAAAAGTTTTCTTTATTCGTATGCCATAATTCTGTTACTTTTGGTTGAACACAGAAACCTTCATCATCTTTTTCAGGAGTATCCGGCTCTGTGGTTCTTGAACGGGGTGTGTTTTTAGAAAGATCTTCTTTATCTTCACTAATTTAATAATTCATTATTTATTGAACAATTTTTTTGGTAACGATCAAAGGATTCAATGATTTCACTTACGTGTCTGGTAACTCATCTTTGGTAGTAATATTTTCAGAAGTGTTCTTCTTTTTTACTTTTTTTGATTTGGCTTTATCTCTTCTACTTCTTAAAAACCCTAAAAGAAAGCATACATGCATTAAAAAGATAAAAAAATGAAAATATTGAAAAGGCAACTACTGTATTAATCATCAAAGCAAACATTAGCCACAGCAACCAGGCTATCATCAAGCTTACAGCATGGAATAAAAGTGACAGCCTAAATACTCAGATTATCATTAAAAAATTAACAGATAACCCAAATACCACCCAGAAAATTTTGCAAGATTTTGTTCAACTTAATATTATTTACTGCTTTAGATAAAAATCTACACAACATATTTATAAGCATTACTTTTTTATTTATTATTACAATTTTATCTATTAATAAAAATCAATGCAAAAATTTCAATCAGATATAGGGCATTTTAGTACAAAATGAAATAATGATAAAATTAATTTTTTCAACAATCAAACCTGTGTATTTGATTTTTATTTAGTCATTATACCAATAATTAAACCATAAAAAATGAAAAATTTGTAGTTCTGCCACCACATTATTGTATAAATAGTAAAGGGTAATACAATATAGTTAACCATTCGTAGGGTATGTGCAATGAGATATATAATAGGTGTTGATTCATATCTAAAAAAGAACAGAAATAAACAAGGAATACTTTGTGATAGCCAAAATCGATTTTCATCAATATAAAGGTGAACTGAAAAATACATGCATTGAATAGTTAAATTCTTTAGGTTGTATTATTGGTTAAAGACCACATACCATATATGAGCAAAAAATAAAATAGCAACACCCAAAGCATGATCGCCACAGCAATATATAGCCAAATGGAAGCCTGCGACAAAATAACTTGTGAAATAAAACATTGAATGCGAAGAGATCTCATAGGCACCCTCTAAATATATGTATATATATTTTTTTAATATAAATATAAATAATTCTACCACTCTGACCAGTTTCTCAGATTTTCCAACATGTTTTATAACTAATATTTTTTAAAAAATAGCATTTTCAATAAAATCATTAATTTATAATTATTTAAATCAATATAAAGGATAAATTAATAATAAAATACTTCTTATTAATGTTTAAATGAGAGACTGGCCCCACTATTAAATGTGATAAAAATAAAATACAAAATAAAGACAAACAACCTTTATCATTTCAAAATAAATATCAAACATCAATGGACTTTAAATAAAATATTGACATTCAAACACTCATATGGCAATACACTTTTAACTTTCTAACATACATTATGTAAATTGTGTTTATGAATATATTAAAAAAAGCTACTATTGAAGTGTATAAGCAATTAAAATATTACATTGCACTTTTGATAATAAGTATTACTTTTCAGAAACAGCAAATATTTAAAAACTTAATGGAATATTTAAAGTTTTCATAATATATACATGGATATAATGATTTATGTATGTGTGTGTATATACATACATACATACATACATATATACATACATACATACATACATATATACATACATACATACACACACACACACATATATATATATATGTATATATATATATATATATATATATATATATATATATATATGTTGTACATGTGTATACACTCACATATATAAATATATGCATGTACATTCTTTAAAAAAAAAAAAATGTGCAAATGGTGAAAATTAAAAATATTGTAAATCAAAAATTTTCATTGAGAAAATTTATCATTTTTATGGTATATTTCTTTGAGAATATTTAAACAAAAATAAGTTAATAAAAATGATTATACATGTAAACATATACTTTTATATTGAAATAAAATTAAATATCTTTTCCAGTATTTGTACAAGTGTGACTAAAAATCAATTAAATTTACAGCATTATTCAACAATTTTGCAAAATAAATTTTAATTCAAAGAAATAAAATTTAAATACAAATTTGAATACATAATAATTTCTTACACAAAATGTGTAGAAACTAAATTATACATTCCACCAACTGACCATCATATATACATCTGTTTATTTATATATGAATGTATGTATGAATACACACATACTGTCATATATACACACATACATGCAAGCCCACATTCATATAAATATATAAAAACACAAATACACGAAGTAGAAACGGTAATTTAAAAGTAAAAAGGTAAAAAAGAATAATGCAACAGGCGGTGAACAGTATTGGTAACAGATAGAATTCTAATTTAAAGAAAACAAATTACACTTGGATCCTCTTAAAGGTTGTGAAGCATTGTGAAGTGATTTTGATATGGCGATGTTGCCAGTAGTACTGGCGATATCACTAGCAGTGCCGCCGCGAGGGCTCGATGGTACCGAGCAACTCTCCCGGCTGCCTGTAATCATAACAACATGTTGGGGGTTTTTTAAGTTGAAAATTCATTACTGGTAAATTAAAAGTAGAATCTGAGATCTCATTTCACATTAATTATTAAAATAAAAAAACACACACACACACACAATAAAAAAATTAATGTTGAACTCAAACAGTTTTAATTAATTTCATTTAAATACAATTTAATGTATTCAGTAAAGATATTTTCAAAAGTTTTTATTTTTTAAGTTAACTACATGATAATAAAATTTTTTACCTACATTTTATTACATGGTTATTCATTATTAATGTAATAAAATATTTGAGAAACAATTTTTAGATTTAAAAAAACTATTTTATCAGTTATAAAATCATAATAATTTAGAGATCTGACTAAAATATTAAATAAAAAAGTATTAATCAATTAGAGTATATAAAAAATTTGATAATTTATAATTTCAAAATTGTGGCATTCTAATCAAATGGTACTTGTTTATACTAAATCGTCCAAAAAAAAATAAAAATATATATATATTAAGAAAAATAACTTTACCATCTATATTAATTATTAAAAAAAACTTTTGTTTTTAATACTTTTGATTATAAAACACACAAAAAGCTCAACAAACACACGCATGTTAAGTGAAAAAGGCAGATATATCACAATAACACAATTTCTATTTTAAACTCTGAGGGAACCTGATTCCCGATCTCAATGCAAACAATCACAAATAAGCGTTTGCGTTAGATATCTATGTATAGTAGCGACGAAGCGGCAATGAACTGGCACTACGGTAGTGGATAATAAACTAGCCTGAAAAATTAAGACGATGATTTTAAGTGGATTTTTTTTTTTTAATAACACCTTTTTGGAACTATGAATATATCATAGATTAATTTTTAACTATAATATTTATACACACAAACTCATAACTAAAGTAATTTTGAAAAATATCTAATTTAAAATAACATAAAAGGAAAAAATAAACATATTTATATAATTTATACAACTAAATTTAATTAAATAAGTTTTTTTAGAGAGTTCTCAAATTATAATAAACACACATATTTTTATTATACCTATGTTATTGTTAATAGTTTCCCTGTTACCCTCCCTCTTTCTTAACAATACATATACACACACATTCATACATATTTTACATATATATATATATATATATATATATATATATATATATATATATATATATATATATAAATTATAAATTATTTAGAAATAAAACAACTTATTAAATTAAATTAGTAAAAGTAGAACTGGCCAAGTAACATATATGACCTAATAAAATATGGCACGCTTTTAACAGATATTACGCTGCACCCTTAAGAATCTGACTGTTTTTCCCATTTTAACGTCGTGCAACGACGGGCATTGCACATACCCTGCGAGTTGGAAATGAAGAGATTGAAAAGGGATGTTGTGCGACGTGATGATTTTGTCGCATTTCCACCGCCAGCATCAACAGCGGATGGTCGCTGATTCACCGGCCGCCGCGGCGGATTACCTTCTCGCTTGGCCGGTTTAACCGGTTCAACAGCAGTTTCAGTCACAGTCTCTCCACCAGCTGCATCAGGACTCCCTGCATCACCACCACTTATTAATGACGGTAGATTTAATTCTTCTACTTCCATTACACCTGCAATAAAAATAATATTAAAAACATATTTTTTTAAATAATAAATAAACACCTACTTGGCTTTTCTAATCCAGTATATTTTATGAGAACAAACTGCTCAAGTAATTTATCAACTGATAATTCTAGGCACTGCCTTCTAAAATCAGTATGTACCTGAAACACACATTTGCATATATATATATATATATATATATATATATATATATATATATATATATATATATATATATAAAATTAAAAATACCTGCCCAACTAAATCATGATTAGTTTGAATAATCTCAGAATAAGAATTTAAAAATCTTTCATTTGCTTTAAATGTGCTTCCTCAATATCTTGAAAATGCTGAAATAAAAAAAACACTACAATACAGAGTTAAAAACAAATTTATACAAACTACAATTAAGTTTATTTTATATACATATATTTTTATATATATATATATATATATATATATATATATATATATATATATATATATATATATATATATATATATATATATATATATATATATATATATATATATATATATATATATATATATATATATATATATTTCTTACTCTACATGTCACAGTCATTTTTTTTTCAAAATCTTCTTTAATTGTCATATATTTTTCAACTGATGTTTTATAATCTTCATGGGATTTTCGTAATTTAACTTCAGCTTTTTCTAAATCTTTTGGTGAAGCATTTTCTTTCTTTAATTTATCTAATTCCACACTTTTTTGTATATACAAATCTTTTGCTTTTTGTAATGTTAATGTTGTTGACTGTATAGCTTGTACAATTTCTAAAGTACCGGATTCACTTTCTTTAACCTTGAAATATATAAGCAATATTTTAATGGTTTCATGAACATTTTTTATACATTATAGAATACAAGTAAAATGAAATATAAAATTAGTTATGATTGGAAACAAAAACATACTTTTAATTATATATTAGTAAATATATTTATGCAAAATAATTCTATAAATATTTTTATTTAAAATTGTTCAGTATTATACTCACCACTTTATATTTTTTATGCAAGTCATCGGCATATTTGGATACATCTTTAACTAACTCTGATACCTTTTGCACCATTTGCATATGAAGTGTTGCAAGACGTTCTGAGGAAGCTTTTAAAACTTGCCAAACAGGTGAAAAAGTACCTTGCGGGCACCCAGTTCCTGCCTGTTTTGCAAGTTTTGTCATCTGTTTCGAATTGAGTTCTTCCATATTTGATCTAAATATTAATTGAATATAAATAATAAAACAACGTATAAATTCATACACCCAAATATTTTACCTTTCCCGAAAAAATTCTGATAACTCTTTACTTGCAACAAGGCCATGTTTCATGTTATGATATAAAACATCAAAACCAAGATTTTTCTCCCCCTATGTTGTAAAACAATATATATCATACATACATACATATATATATATATATATATATATATATATATATATATATATATATATATATATATATATATATATATATATATATATATATATATATATATATATATATATATATATATATATATATATATATATATATATATATATATATATATATATATATATATGACCCATATGAGACTGAAGGGTTAGAAATGCATTTATTACTTTTTACTATCCTTCAGTCTCATTTGCGCCTAACCTATATATCTATATATATACATATATATATATATATATATATATATATATATATATATATATATATATATATATATATATATATATATTTATATGTATAATATGGAATAAAAGACGTATTAATTAATTAATACTATTAAATATATTTAAACAGAAAACTTTGTGTGGGTGTGTGTACGTATTATATTGTTTCAATGTGTATGAATGTTTAATATAGAGTAGAACATATAGTGTAATATAAAGAACATTTATAAGTACTCTGTTAAAGCACTGACAAATTGACAATAATGTTTTTGAGGCGTTTACTATTGTAAACACACACGGTTCATATTACAAGATTAATATATGTAAAATATTTACCCAAAAATAATCTTTAAAATCCACTGTCATTTTGTTCTAAATAGTATTAATTCAAAAGTCATAAAAAATAATTGTACACTAGCACAAACATCAAAACGATGATGATACATTTGACATCATTAAAAATAAACTCATTCAATTAGATATATGAAAAATGATCAGTGATTCTACAACAGACTATTGCGGACGACAGTTCAGATAAACGTACATACTAACACTTATGAGAGAACACAATAGCAAATATAAAGCTGTTGAATAAATATGTCTTTGTTTAAATATGATTGTAAATAATCTCATGTAAAATATCAACTTTTGCTCGGAAGTACAGATTCATCGAAACTATATTATATATATATATATATATATATATATATATATATATATATATATATATATATATATATATATATATATATATATATATATATATATATATATATATATATATATATATATATATATATATATATATATATATATATATATATATATATATATATATATATATATATATATATATATATATATATATATATATAATATATATATATATATATATATATATATATATATATATATATATATATATATAACAATATTTATTGGATTAAAATATCAGACAATATCTCATTAATCATTCTAATACATCAATGAAATATTTATATCTTTTAATGCTCTTTGACCTACATAAATTAAAATTTGAACGTTACGTGTTAAATGTAGCAATAATTATTAAACCACCATAAATACTTTAACCCATTAACTAAGTATAAAAAGTAATTGTATGTGTAGGAATGTGTGTGTATACTTCCAATCTCAGTTGATTTGTCCATGATAATTTTTCTTAAAATTATAATCAAGGGCCCAAAATTGAAATATTCTATAAATGAAACAAGAAGATAACTTATTATTGTTAGA
Source organism: Neoneuromus ignobilis (assembly GCA_029203775.1). Classification (NCBI taxonomy): domain Eukaryota; kingdom Metazoa; phylum Arthropoda; class Insecta; order Megaloptera; family Corydalidae; genus Neoneuromus; species Neoneuromus ignobilis. The sequence continues at coordinate 6,970,418 of CP092097.1, forward strand.
AATATTAAAAAGTTATTTCATTACAAATATTAATTTTGTACTTATACAGTAGGCGCATAATAACGAATAAATATTTATTAATAAAAAGGTGGTAGTTTGATGTTATGAAAATTACATGTAACTTATTTTTCCTTAAATATCTTCAATAAAATTCCTATGGAGTTTAAAAATAATGATATTAATTTATGATAAACACTCATGATTACATGGTTAACTTATTTTATTTTTATAACTTCACATATATAAAATATTTACAATATTCTTAAAAACAAATACTCCTCTCATAAAAAAATAAATTAATTCTTTTTCCTATTTATATTGCTGACAATTTATGAAAACTTAATTAACGAAAACAATCACATTACAATAACTATGTTGCTAATGATAATAAGATGAAAACAATCACTTTCATTAATCAATTATAAGTGAATTGAATTTGTCTATACTATTAAAAATAAATTATTTTTTTTCTTTTATCATAATACATAAATAATATATACATAGTATAACTCATAAAAGTACAACATTTTATTTATTTAAAATTTGTTGATAGTTCGGCCAAAGATATGAAATATCATTTATATAAATATGTACATGAAATACTATGAAGTGAAAAAAAAAATTATATATAAAATCTCACAGGTTATTTCATTATTTTTGAGTTAAACTTTCACAGTATACAATGTAAGACATATTTTCATATATACATATATATACATACACACACACATTCATACATATGTGTGTACTAATTGTTATGTGAAGACACATATTTTATACACCCAAATGAAACATATAAAATAACACAACAAATATAATACTTGGAAAAGATAAGCTATAATAATTTAGTTACAGATGTATATTTTTTTTGTATGTTAAAAACTGTTGCAGTTTTATGATAAAAAAACAAGTTATCATAAAATAGCAATGTTCCAATACATTTGATTAAATAACTTTTGTTTTAATGGAAATAGTTTTTAACTTTTTATCAGTTATTATTTTTTGATTTTCCTTCTATTTGTAATGTTTTAAATATTATTTTAAATGATTGAAAAACTGCATTTTTAAATTAAATATATAATGTTACACTGGACTTTAACAAAATTTAAGAAAAATAATTTTGAGTATCCTATATTGCTGTGTTAAACTGAGAAAACACATATTTTTTAGATTCCTTTTCTGTCGAGTTTTTATGTAGTCTTTTGGCCGAATAACAACTAAGAATTAAATTTAAAATTCACAAAAGAAGAGTATTTAATTAAATATAAACAAAGCATATAAAATTGAATTTAAAAATTAGAATAATGCAGAAACAATATATTATGATGAACAATGTAATAATAACATTTAACATATAACATAACTAATACTAAGAAAAAATTATTAATGGTTATGAACTCTAATAAACATATAAGTAACACTAATTTTTTGATGTAACTTAGTATGTTTCCTAAATTAGATTTTAAATAAAGATATCAAAAATAATTTTATTAAAGTCTTTTGATATGTATACATGTAGGAAATACATATCAGTAATAAAAACATATTTGCAATATTATCAAGTCTATTCATATAACAAAATTATTTAATATTACTGTACTTTTCTGAACAATATTAAATACATTTGTGTACATTATTCATCATAATAAATATGAATGACTTAAATATAATAATTTGTAATGATTTACAAAATAGGGCAATCAGCCCAAAATGTACATATTGAGTCTAGTTTCCAATCTAAGCGAATATGATAAGTGAAAATAATATTTCGATTTGACTGCTCTAAAATCTAACTACATACTGAACGCATGATAAGACTGCGCCGTACATATTTAATAAACGCGATATTGTGTCAATTTACAGTTTAAATTTTATAAATAAAGTTTAAAATTTCATTTTGATCTCATCACTATTTTTTAGATCTGAATTTCTTTGTATCTTTTCTTTTTAATGTACATAATAAAACTGAATTTTTAAGTTTATTTTTGATATATGCAGCATGTGCACTACACATTCAATCACTTTGATAACACGGTGAAGACCGGGAAAGAAGACAAAACATATAAATATATATATTAATCACACTGAAACCTGGCCACTAATAGATTATCAGAACTGAACCAAATCAAAGTTAACAAAAACCATATTTTATTCCGCGGCACTTAATATGACTTTAATTTATTGTTAAAGAATAACTGAAAGAGAAATTTACTGAATATATTAAATTCAGTAATGAATACTTGTTTTATAATTAAAATAATTAAACTATGACTGTTCATCCTAGTATAGAAGAATATTTTTTAAAACGTTTATAATTTAAATAAAATATCAAACTTTATGCATAACACATAGACAATACACAAACACACACGTTTATGCCAAATGTATGTGCATGTTGTGTAATGTATATATTTGTGCACACTTTTGTGCTTATTTACACAGTATGTGAACATGTATATACATATTGTATGGGCTTACCCAATATCTGTACATGTTCATATATTTGAATGTGTGTGTATGTGTACATAAGCATGGTGATATATACATATATATATATATATATATATATACACATACATATATATACATATATATATACATATATATACATATATATATATATATACATATATATACATATATATATACATATATATACATATATATATATATATACATATATATACATATATATCTTATGCTTCTATACATACATGCATGCATACACATACACACACAATGCACTCATTTAATTACATAATATACATATTAAATTCAATATCGCATGTTGAAAAAAATGATTATCAATAAAAGCAACTGTAACTATTAACAGTTAAAATAATAACATAAAAATACTAAAAAGTTTTTTGTTAATTTTAAATCAGCATAAATATTATTAATTTGAAATTATTATAAATTAAAAAAAACAAAAAAACAAAACAGTGTGCTCATATGAAATAAGCAAATGAAAAATTGGTTAATACTGTATATAGAAAGAAAGGCCCGGCACACCTATCCACCCGAACTATACTTTAATTTTTAGCAGTAAATTTATGTTGTACTGCTGTTTACTTTCAAAAAATAAAAAAAATAAAAAAAAATGCTTTTATATAAATTATAAAATTAAAAATCAACAAGGTACAATTACATGTCTCCGACCAACATTTTGATTTTGTGACATCCATTAAGAATTGATGAACATTTGTTTTTCTTAACGGAATGTCTGTAGTATTGCGTAATCTTGCTATTCAAGTCGATCCTGACAATGGGGAGCATATTAGTGACTGCCTTAGCGCATAGGTGTTTTGTCAATCGTTGAATTATTTAACAGGTACCTGTGGAAGTGCTGACTTATTACTGACATTCCGCTTATTGCGGATTGCCCTTCAGTCATATAGTACCGTCGGAGGAATGGCACTGTGCCGTTATCTCCAGTGACCAATGATTTCTGTGAGACGAGTCCGGGCGATTCAAATTTTGCTTGTATTATTCATGCCTTCTATTATCTGATCGACAAGATTGATCGGTTGTGGTGGAATAACAGGTCGATGCGGAATCACTAGTTTAATTTTTTTCTCAGGTGGTGCTGATTTTAAAGATTTTGAATCTGTATCACTCTTTGGTCGTTTTTCTCCTGGTAAGTGAGAATCTCCTGTAGAAGTATGTTTCTTCTTTGATTCAATTATACTGGATTCCACAGATGAAGTATCCAATGTATCTTTTCTATCTCTATGTTTTTTAGTTTTATCACTGGACGAGTCAGACCGTATACGATGTTTTGAATCACGGTGCTTTGAACCGTGAATTCTTTTATCACTACTTTTACTATCTTTATCTTCTTTACGATTATGCCCGTCTGATGATTTACCACTTCCAGATTCATGTTTTGATTTTAAACTATGATCTGTTTTACTGTCTAGAGATTTCTTAGAAGCCGTACGAGATATATCAGATTTAACCGACTTCGATCTATTATCATCTGAACGTTTCTTGAAATCTGCTTCACGAGAATCTTTAGAGAACTCGACCATATTTGCTAATTGTCTTCTAACGTTTTCTTTCTCACTAGAAGAAGGTCGGCCACTCTTAGATGAACTATTCTTAGATTTGGAACTGTCAGGTCTTTTATGCTCTTTTGAATCTGGTGTCAATTCAACACAATGTTTTTCATCAACTTTTTGTGTTGACTTTATTTCATCATGTTTTTTTGTATGACGGCTCTTTTCAGTCGACTTCAATTCCCTATATTCATGAATAGGATATGATACAACTCTTGAATGAATCATTTCTTTGGCATTTGGTACATCTCTATAATATTCACTAAGACGTACATGCCAAGCTAAAAATTAAAAGAATTCATTTATTGTTTTTATATTGTATGCATGAGGAGTATGTATATTTGTTGTGTGTATAAACATATATTAATATAATCACAAAAACTTGTTTTAAATTCACATAAAATTAAATATTTACCAATACTTGTTACAGCAGTAACTGTTCTAAACTGATGAATTATTTTACGGGGCAGGAAATAGATATCGTTGTCAAAGAGTTGAATACGGGCATATTTTATGCCTTCCCTCCTTAACTGATTTAATTTTGCATCTTCAATCCAAGTTACACACTAATAATAATAAAATAAATATTAACATGATTAAAAGAAGCTATTTAAAAAAATAAATAAATTAGTAAATACAAAAATTTGCAAACCTGTGATGTTGGAGGTTCATGTAAATCTAGTTGTAATTTTTCAGCAAGTACATCAAAATCTTTTGCTGAAAAAGCAACCACATCTTTTGTCATTCTATTGATAGGAGGGTCCGGTGTTCGGCCAGCATGAATTGCTTTCAGGACACCTACAGCTGCTGTTGTCATACGATCAAGGCCGTGACCTACATGATCTGCATGTGCTTTGGTTCTATCTTCAAAAAGATATTCACGAGCCTCATTCATACGAGGAAGATATTGTAAATTTTTCAGCTCGTTTATCCCTGTACGACGGCGCTTTACATCTCTTTTTCCCATTTCTGCAGTAGGTACCAGTTGTTCACCAGGTCGTATCCACAATATAGGTCCGTCATTAGATTCAGGACGCTTCATCCGAAAAACTGATAATGGACCCCAAGGCATAGTCTGAAATAGAATTTTATAAATAAACAGATAATAAGTAATTATATAAAAATACATACAGCATTTAAAAATGGATTTTCTTGTAGTCTATCTAATAAATCTGGGAAATATCCTCCAACTTCCTCATGAGCAACACCAACAAGACTTAATTGATGAAGAGGTCCATATCTAACTGTACCATGAGCATAGTGTTTTCTAACTTGTTCATTATATTGCCCAAGCGTACATGTTTCAATGTCTGAATTTCTACCAAGCACACCACTTTTTACAGTGAGACTAGGATAATTATAACTCATATGCTCAAGTAAATCTGGCAAATATGCAGCAGCACCATGAACAATTGCCATTACATGATTGGCATGCTTATTTTCATCTTCAGAAAATGTCAGCTTAAAAAATTCATCAACAAGTTCCTGTATTAAAATACAAAGTTATTTAATATATTTATGTTTTTAATTTTATATATATATATATATATATATATATATATATATATATATATATATAAATATATAGTAGACACATTTTAAACAAATTTTCAAAACATTTCAAATTGTGAAACTTGCTGAAAATAATATTACGACTAATATGTAACACTTTAAACTATTTAAATAATAACTAATATCTTACTTGTGTCTGACTGGTCGAAAGATGATCGATTTCATTCTGAAAAACATGTATGACACTTGCTCCTCCATTAGAATGTGTTTCGACATGCATGTATTTAGAATATTTCAGTCCGTCAACATGAGATACGTTATCTAATAGCATCGTGCTACGACGAGGGCTTTTACGACGCGACTCTCCCCGTTTACACTGTACACCTATCGAGGCACGACGTACACGCCTGCTACAATGAGAACACCGAACTTCTTCACGTCTGTGTCTTCTATGAGAACGGCTTCTTTCGTCGTCTCGAGATCCATTTCTATTCGATACTTCGTGTCTGTATAAACGATCTAACAATTCTTCACCGCGAATCTGTGAACAATAATTATATATTTTTTACTATCGGAGATCTCGTAATATCCCGACAGTACCGATTTAATTTTAACGTAAAGCGTTCATATAATACTATATCGAGTAGGTCGATTACCTCGGAATGCCGTGGAATAGTTTCTTCTTTTTTTATTCTATCCATCGGTTCAGCTTTTACTTCAGTATTGCTCACCGGTAAATTAGAAACTAAAATTTCAACGATTTCCTGTTTAACAGGTTGTGAAGTACTTTCTAGTGGACTTAAAAAAATATTTCTAGATGTCTGATCATCCGTCTTCTGATCTTTCTCGACATTTATTTTAGTTATAACAGACACGGCATTACTGCTTTCCGACGACATACAAGAAGATATAACTTCCTTCTGATCGGAAGACTCTTTTCGTTTGACATACGGAACTTCATCGGTCATGGTTTTCACAAACGATTCTTCGATTTTACCTTTGCAAGCGTCCCGAACGAAATCATCGATCGATAATCTCGGGCGAAGATCTCCGTAATCAAACGATTTACATCTTTTTCTAGGATTTTTCCAGTTTTCAATACATATATTGTCTACAAAGAATTCACAATTGTTACATTACAATTACAAACGTTTAATCTAAAATATTAAGCGAGAGAAATAGGGGAACCGACAATGCATGTTTTCAATAATAATAAACGTATGTAAATACCTGCTGTATCAAGACGACTGTCGTTCTGTCCGAGAGTTCTTCGACGCCACAATATTTGATTTGGCGTTAGTGACCGCCACTCTTCTGTGTCTGGTGACATAATGACGGCAAAAGGGCTAAGATCGTCTGAGGACGATCGTTTATGATTATTTACATTCACATCGTTGTTACGAGTCGCCATTGGCGATGTCAACAGTCCCGGCAAGTTGAGGTAATCATTTGTTTTATTTGCAGGTGACACTTGTGTGGTGCGCGTTTTCACATTGTTATTAGAGTTAGTATCAGAAAGGCACTCTCCACGCTCCGGTGACAATGGACGCGGGACAGATTTAACGTAATGCGCGTAACTCATGACAGTGTCTTACGACGACGCCATATTTCACAGACGCACTCTGCTCGTTTCGATAAGACAGCAATACGTCGCGACTTCTATTGTCTGTCTTTCTTGTATCATTACGGTCGGATAGTGTCGCACAGCACGCGTTACAGAGGTCACCAGCTCGCAATAATCGGCGAATGATTGGCTGTTGCACTAATCACATCAAATACAAAAGCTTATTTATATTTGCTATCACACATGTTTATGTGGAAACCGAATAAAGAGTATTCATTTTACATTCATATTGCATTGTTATCGGCAGAAACTGTGCAGAATATTTAAATATTTTTAAGTGTGAAAATGCAGGCTAGTTAAAAAAAATGTGAGTGTATATATATATATATAGAAATTAATTTTTACAGAAAAGTAACGAAAACCAGATTATTTCAAGGTTAATACTTTTCATGTTCGTTATTAAAATGATGAGAAGTAAAATTGTGTATTTAATATTCATATTTATTGTAACCTATAATAGTGTAATTTCAGTACATTGAATTGTTATAAATTAATTTATAATAATTAAAATGGATTTTAAATAAATATGTGTAAACTCTAATTTTTTCATTGTTGAATTTGTTATTGAAATGTTCTGTATTTGTTAAGATAATAAATAATTTCTAAAATAAACTATGTGTAAATAATAATTTGTACAAATTGTATAATGAAATGAGATATATCTAGTTAAATAAATAAACTGTTAATATATAATTTATTTATATAAAATTGTTTCAAAGTAAAACTATTAAATATTATTTCATAAATAAAATGATTAACAATAATTACTTATTGATACAACATTAAATATAATTTTATGAATATTTTCAAATTTTTTTTGGTAAAAGTGCCAATTTATGAATTTGATATAAGTTTGTATAATTTTTTACTACTGAAATATAATCGAGTAATAAAACTGCTCATTTGAATTATTTTTTTATTTTCCTTTTTTATATTAAAAAAAATGTTTATATGCATGCATATGTGCGCGCGTCCGTATATCGCATTCGCACGCGCGCACTCACGTACGTACAAACAAGAACACATATGGTATAAAATCATTATATTTGTATATTTATCTATCTGTGTATATATATATGTATAAGTAAAATAATACAATTACTATTTCCTTATAATTATAATTAAACGCTAGTAAAATCGAAAACTTTACATGTCACTAAATGAATTTGAAATTTTAAGTCGTCAACATAAATTATTTACATATTTTCTCGATAAAAATTCAAATTCAAAATAATTAAAATATTGATTTTTTAAACAAAAAGGTTAATACATTTTTTTTTTTTAAATATAATATTTGAAGACTGTCAATATTCATACTAATTAAATAAAGAAAGTTTGAGTTACATTTTAAGTGAATTACTTGCCTGATAAACTTTTTTACAAATGTTTTTGTAGCAATACTTGGATATTTAAAAATATGTGATAATATAACAAAAGTTGTTTTTTTTAAATTAGAATGTAAAAATATAGAAAAATAATTAATATATTTAATCAAAAATACACAGATGATTGATAGAAATACTGATATCAAATAAAGAATTCAATTTATAAAACATCCCTCAAAATTTTCATTACTAGGTTCATGATTAATTGAATATTTTTCATAATTATTTGGATCGCAGTAATATTCAATTTCTGTTGCAATTTCATCTGCATTACTGATTGGATCTTCACACTCTTCAGATGTTTTGCAGATTTCATCTTCATTTTTTTCTTCTATGTATTGAATTGATAAGTTATCTGTTGAACTACATACTGTATCATCTAAAGATTTGGAGTTAAGGTTTGTTTCTAAATTATCAACAATCATTATATCTTCGTCATCATCTGCTGTTGATATTTGTGATATTTCAGTAGAGTCAGCAGATATATCCATTGTTTGAATTAAATGTCGGTTTTTAGATTCAGGAGATTCTTCAAAAGATAAATCTTCAGTTGTATCTGATCTGAACTTTTTTGAAGATGTATCAGATTCATCTGTAGAAATTTTTCTTTTTTGAGTAACACCACTTGGGCCTGGAACAGGTTCTGAAGTTTCAAGCGATTTAATTTCAGACACATCACCTTCAACAATAAAGTCTCTTTCATCATCGATTTTCTTCATTTGACAAATTATTATTTGTAATCTATAATCTTGAAAAAAGTCATCAACAGCCACAATAGTTCCATCAACAACATTGACTTCATTTAATGTTTTCTTTTCATTATGTTCAGTTTCACCATCTTCAGAAGATATTATTAATGAAGCACCGACATAAGCATCCGGTTGGACCATATTTAAATGATTCTTCAGAATTTTTTCTTCGAATTCTTTTACTTTCATACGATTTGTATCTAAATATATTGTTATTTTTGGATTCGAAGAACAGACATAACATTTTGGATTCGGAACAATAAGACGTTTTTCTCTCGTCAACCGATCCCCTCTATGATTTGCTTCTCGTCGTAAATAGATCGTTCTATTTAAAGCGGCTTGATCGGCGAGTATTCTATTAGCAAATCGTACTGCGAGGCCAGCAATTACAGCGTTTGTCATCGCGATTGCCGGTATTATGTTACCTGCCATAGCTTTGATTTCAAAACGGCTCTTTACTTCAATAGAAAAAGTATAGCATCTAAGAGATGCGCACGCTGTAACAAAATCGAGCATTTGTGCATCGTCTTTATCCCACGTTAAGAAATCATCTTCTTGTAATCTATAATATCGTTCACGTATAGAATCAATACTTGATTTGAACACTTGTCTACACATTTCTATAGGCCAAACTTTCATAGTTCTATCAAGGCCTTCGAATTCAGTACCAGAATTGTACGTATTTATTTGTGCCCAATCGAATACTAATGGAGTGGGGCTTTTACGTGTTACCCAAAGATTTTTCATACTTAATAAATAGTTTATATCGTCCACAAAAAATTTATTATATAATTTTTCAGCATTATAACCAATTTCTTTAGCCCAAACACGTGTAGAAGTACGTTGAATATTACCATCATCAACTGTTTCTGCATCTGTCGAAAGTATTTCATGTTCATTTCTTGCTTCAGGATCAGCAGAATCTGGAGATACTTCATTTTCAGCATCCTCTTCACCAAATAACTGACTGTTGAAAAAATAGTTTAAATGTATTAATTACATAAAAGTAATAAGTAAACGATTAACTAACTTAAATAAATGTTTAGCCCAAACAATACAATGAATTGGTTCTGAAGGCGTGTTTCGTATTGTACATCCTGGAAAAGTTTTTTGTACAGCTTTTGGTTCACAATCATAACACTGTGTTAATCCCCTTATAATCATTTCCACTTGTCCAAAATAACCTGCTGTACCAGTTTCTATTAAAGGTATATTGGCAGCTAAACACATCCTATTTACATGACTACGTGCTTTTCTATTATCCAGTCCATTGATGACAAAGTTAAATTGCTTGAAAAATGTAACACCATAGTCTGGACTGCAAAATATTTATAAGAATGTTTTACATAAAAAAATATAAATACATTATTAAATAAAAATATAAACTGATATCCTTTTACTTACTTCATAATATTGTCATGATATGCTTTTATATTTAAATCTTTCTTAAATTTTATTGCAGTACTTCTTGCAATTATAGCTTTTGGTTCACCAATATGACAACGGCGGAACAAAAATTGTCTGTTAAGGTTGCTTAAATCTATTGTATCTAAATCTACCTGTAAAAATAATTATAACTTCAATGATTTTTGTTTTTAATTATATATTCTCTTGTTAAAGATATACCTACCACAACAATATTTTTATAACCTGATAAAACAAGGTTTTTTATTAATTCACAACCAATTCCACCAGCTCCAACTACTAAAATATTAGATTTCTGTATTGAAGTTGTCATATTTATTTATGTAATTTCTAAAAAAAGGGTGTTTTCCATGATTTCTGTTAAAAATTCAATTATTATGATGATAAACATGATAATATTTCATTAATAATTATATATATTAAATTTAAAACATTTTACTCTACTTCACACATCCATATATGCATTCATACATAAATACACACACACACACACACACACACACACACACACACGCGCGCGCACGCATGCATGCATACATACACAATATACAAGGGTCGTTTGATAAGTATGGTAAAAAAGTAAGAAAAATTAAATTCAAAAATTTAATTAAATTAAACAATAAAAATAAATTTACCATACTTATCAAATGACCCTCATGTATATATATATTATACTCATTTAAATCCAATTATATATACGTACACATAATGCTTACGTACTATAAATACACAAGTACACCCAACCATAATATAAGTAACCACGTTGTTTACTAAATATATATAACTTCATATTAAACACAATTATTAATATCTTTTATGAAAATTTAAAAAAAACTAAACAAAAAACCAATAAACATTAAAATAACATAAAAAAAACTTACATACACAATTACTAAATAAATTTACGTTTGCCGGCTCTATTGAACTAAAAGTACAGTCAATGAAAAATTCGTAAATACATAATGAAGTCGATTGGAACTTTTATACTGACTATACTTGGAATATTTATAAATTCTTATTAATTGTAGGCGTGTATAATCTTAAGAATTATTTATTTAAATATTTTTAGAATATAAATGTATAATCAATTCTAAAATGTATTTATTATTTTAAAATCCACTTTTATTATAATTAATCGATGAAAACCATAAGAATGGGTTATACTAAGAATGTATCCGAACTTAAAAAAAAAATCGTTTTTAATTTTGTGAAAAACAATATCATATTATGCAACAATGAAGAGATATATTTTATTTATAAATGTAATATATTTATACAAGTAGTAGAATTATATCTACTTTATCTATTATTATAATATCTATTTTTCTCGTTTTACATTTGATAGTTGAATCTTTATAATAGTAATATTTGAATTAATTAAATACTTACCTCAATACCATAGAATTTTGTATATTCAATAATTATTGATTATTTAACTTATTATTAATGTACTTTTTGAAGGTATGTCATTGTCATTAGAATATTTCATTATAAAATTAGTTTTTATAAAACAGTATTCAAAAATGACAACAGAGTCATTGATAGCATTTCAAAAAATTAATAAATACTTAGAATTGCTTAGTGTTTAGTAACTGAAAGTTTCATTTATTAGAAATTGTAAACTAGTTTAAATAAAATTTAAATGCACAAAGTTTCTTAATACACATATATAATTTGTATACAAGGAAAAAATGTATATCTAGTAAAATTTCACATTCAAAACATTATAAAAAAAATAAATATATATTTTTATATAAATGTATATATGTATATATTTATGGATTGAAGTCTGGATTTTTTCTGAGAATTACAAATCCTTCCATTATTGGTGTTAATGGTAAATACTCTTCAGTAGCTAATTCTGCTCTTTCTCCATATGCTAAAAGAACCGGTGTTGTATGTGTTTGAAAACCTGTGATAGTCTTAGGTTTACCAGCTTGACCCACAACATCAACAGCCTAAAATGTAATTATAAAGATATATACAAATGAATTATATTTAACATTTTATCATGTATCTTACCAGTCCTACACGAACAGGTACTGTTAAAGGATTCAGTTCCTCATCGAATGTAACTAACATTCTCGGTTGCATTGCTGCAGCTAATGTGTATAATAAGTAATGTGATCGGCCAAGAATAACTGATATCAAAAAAACAAATAATTATTTGATACTGAATAAAAAAATATTTGGAACAATCAATTTTATACTTACTATTTTTAACATCTAAGAATCCGACTAATGTTGCAAGAAGTCCTGCTAAAGCTACAGGACTTAAAAGTTGTCTATCACTATGATAGGGACTTAATGTTAATGTACCTTTACCCAAATGAGTAAGACCTTGTGCGATACGCACCATAAATAAATTATTTGGGTCTTTTGCATGGTACTGCGCTAACTGCCGTAACATAGCAGCTAATCTAAAATATAAATTGTTGAATTATAATATGAACTCTGAAAGCATTATAAAGTGTAAAAATATTAAAATTGAAATTTCATAATTAAGTGCTCTTATTCAAATTAATTATTAATTTAATTCTTATAAAAAAATATCACCTTGCATTATTTGTACCAGCACCAACTAGGCCCATAGCAAATATAGCATTATGTGCAACTTCTGAATCACTATCATGTGAAAACTTACTCAGTGTATCTAAAATACTGAGTTTGGGATTTGAAACTGATATAAGACCAAGAGCAAGTGGTACAGATCGCCGAATCACAGGTTCACAGTATCGCAACTAAAATTATTTTGTTGAGAATATTTTCTTTTTCTATAATAAAAAAAAACAAACAAACAAAAAAGACTCACTAGATGTCCAAATGTCCTAAAGGCCATTTCAGCTCCAATATCTTCACTCATACTAATCAAAGCTATACCCAAAACTGCTACTGCTTGTTTGCTACTTAAATCCCGTTCACGTTCTTCTTTTTCTCTTTGCATTTTTTCCGCTTTTGTCGTTGTTTTGTCACGTGATGTATCTTCACCAGCAGGCTCATAATGCTCTGAACAAATGTGTAATAGTTGTTGTACTTTAAGGACATTCCCAGTTCCAGCATATGCACAAACTTCAACCATTGTTATAGCCATAGATTTAAACGGTTCAGGTATCACTTGCAGAGCAGCAACAATAGCTTCTACAGTTGTTTGACGACCAAGATGACAAAGACCAAGCCCAAGAGGAAGAAATCGGGCATAAGTGTCACGAAGGTCACTTTCAGAGCGATCGATTAACGTTTGAACAATTGTTTCAGTTACATCACAATTACACGAACCGACAGCAATCATTCCACATGCAAGAGCAGCCATTCCTACTGTTTCCATACTCGATTTTGGGTCAGAGAAAACAGGTGTTAAAAGACTAAGAACCGCTTCACGATTTGAACCGGCATAAGCTAATCCAAGACCTGAGTACAATATAATATATTAAAAATAATTTCAACCAACTGAATAATTACTATTTTACCTAATATCGCTCCTATTCTCATAACATTTGTATTATGAAGAACATAATCAGAGAGTAAAGCCAGAGCAGGATCACATTCATTACGAACTCCACAATTAACTATGCCACAAGCAAGTAATGCTCCTGATTTAATGTGATCTTCAGAAGAATATAAATACTTATCAATGGGAGTCAATCCACCATCAACATCCCATAAAAGGATAAGTCCAAGAGATGCTGTTGCACTTAACATTCCTTAAATAAATGAAAAGAGAAAAAGTTATATTTTGTTTCTAAACAAATTTTATTTATTGATTTAAGTAAGATTATGAAAATGATCTTAATTAATCAATTTTGTAATAAAATATACCATGTTCTTTATTTTTGAAAAGCCACTTATTGCCATCATCCATTAACAATTTATCTTGCCCAAAAGCAGCATTTACAAAACCATTAACAAAACTAGCTGCTAAATTTTGCCTTGCTGAATCAACTTGACCACCACCAAAAGGTGGACGAGAATTTTCTAAATGCGATTTATAAACATCCTCAGGCGTTTTTGGTTCCATAATATCCAACTGTGAAAATTAATAGTCATAATGTAAATTTTGTTCTCTTATTTTTTTTTTTATATTTATGTATGTATGTATGTATAAATTATACCTCTCGAGCTAAATTCAAAAAATGATTATTTAGATGTGCATTTGACATTATTTCTATAAGATCATCATAATCTGGAGTACTTTCTGTAAGTTCTAAATAAATTTGTTGTCTACCAAGCATAAAAGCTAACTGCTTTTGAACTGAACTAAAAAAAGAGTATAATATTGAATTTTAAAAAAAGATTTTCATTAATTTTACCTTACTTACAGATCAGTACATGAAGTAAATATAGTTTCTATAAGCATTGGATCATTAAGTTGCATTGCTAGACGTAAGGCTTGTGGAAATTGATTAAATTTTCTGAATAGGTTAATAGCACATTGTAATAGTGTACTATTTTCAGGTTCTGCTACATATGGTACACAGCTAGAATAATAATATTTGTAAAAATATTTGTTGCATAACAATTTCTTCAAATAAAACAAAAAACCAAAAGTGATTAAATGTTTATTTACATTTATGTTTAACACATCTTTTATATACCTTGTAAGATATAGACAAACACGTTGATATGCACCTTCATCGACATATGGCTCCAACAAATCTAGTCTTTCCATTTCCATTAATAAATCACAAGCTTCTGCTTCTGCATTATGCTTCATGTTATAAGCAACAACTTGATGTGCTAATCCTATCAGACGTTTTCGCAAATCACCTTCATCACGCTGTTCTATCCATTCTGCTGCAATCTCTCCAGCAAGATGCCGAACATATTCATGACCCCATTCAGCTATCTGATCAGCAGACCCAGCCAAACTAAACATAACAAATAAATATTTGTCTCTAGCTTATTTTTTTATGAATTTATAAAACAATAACTTACCGGTATTTTAAACATTCTCGACCTTCACCCATAGTCATTGCTAAAACACTCAACACATCAGCACATAATTCTTTTGCTATACCAGTTGTTTTCTCATATACTTCTTTCATAGGATTATAATGAGGTCTCATGAATTTCAGTGGTTTCGGAACTGAGGTCATAGAAGTTGTCGAAGCCCTTATTTGACTACGTAATATTTCCAAGGATGGTACATATAGAAATGTGTTGTTCTCCTAAAATAAATTAATATTTAACTTAAAAAAAAACAAAACGAATATTAAACTTGTTTACTAACTTGTAAACGTTCCACACAAAGACTTAATTCTTCTTGTAGGGCTTTATCTTCTTCAGACTGAAACAAAATATTTTCATGTGGAAATTCGTTAATAGAAAAAGATAAATAAATGTGAATAGGTAAATAAGTAAAAGGTGAATAAGTAAATAAGTAAAATATAATCAATTGATAATTAATTTTATACAGTCATTAAAAATTATAACAGAATTCGGTAAAAAACTATAACTTAATAAAAGAATGGTTAAAATAATACCAAATCTTGTTTTTCATCTTCATTGGTTTGCATTTTTTCAGATTTATCCTTCTCTTCAGGCATTTTGTTCGTAATTTATACAATATTTAGTAAAACACAAAGCCAATTTGTATCACGATATAAATACAATCACGTTAGGTATAAAACTAACTTCTATGAATAGGGATATATAAAGAAGTCATTTCGATCTGCACTGTCATCTTATTCCAGCGGGAAATTCAAATTAAAACTTTTAAAAGTAATATTTTAATATAAAATAGATAATTTGTTCTGTAATGATTACCATTCCATGTATATACACACACATATCATACCTATGAATATATATATATATATATATATATATATATATATATATATATATATATATATATATATATGTATATATTTATTTATACAGTATGTTTTATATAAACTAATATTAATTATAAAAATGATAAATAATACAATGAATAGTGATTTAAGGCAGAAAAAAGAGTATAGCAATAATAGTAAAATTTTATTGACTATCTACATTGTGTTTAATACAATAAAATATGAAACAAATAGAAACATATTGTAATTATTTAAATAAATAATAAACATATTGTTTCAGTTCCAGTCATCTGAATGTGGTAATGAAACACAGATTCGAATTTGCAAAGATTGAAAACTTTGTTTACATTTATTTATATTTACTCCATATTTGTTGAGTCAATTATTACTTTCCTTTCTTGGCCAATTTTAAATGTTGAACTCGTTCAATGTTACGTGTACTTCATAACTTAAGATAATTTCAAAATACTTTGCTTTATCATAGCGTTTGTTCTTTTTTAATTGATAATAAATATTTAAATTAAATTTCTGTATGAAATTGAAATAAATAGTATATACATTTTCTATTATTTATACAAAGTAAATCATTAGATTAAGTTATTATATACAAAATATTTATGTGTACAGAAGTATTAGGTTGAAAATAAGATTGATTCATGAAAATCTTTTTTAGATTACAAAAAAAATTATAATAATATTAATATCATAAATAAGTATTAAATAATTTAATAACTAATCATTACTTATCATCCTTTTATGATTGTATAATAGTTAACGAAAATAACATCTACTGCAGTGCCATTTTAAAATATGTTACAATGGAAGTTGTTGTTTAGTTAGTGCAAATCATTTGTAGTGTCTACTTAATTATTTTGTGAAATTAGTTACTAATTCGTTCTAAGTAATGAAACAATTAACGTTATAAGAGAAATTAATGTCAAAAGGTATGTAATTTGTTTTATCATTTTAAATATTGCTGAAATGTATAAAAATTTGAATAAAACTCGTATCAAATGTCACGTGTAAGATAAATTTGAAAATGTCTGACAGCAAAATAAATTTGAAATAATAATTATAAATATTATATTAATAATAATTATATATATATATATATATATATATATATACTGGAAAGGTAATATAATAAATGAGAAAATAATGAATAATAAAATATTATACTTTTTTATAGTTTTATTTATAATTTTCTTATAGAGTAACATCAAATGTAATTTGACAAGATGTGTATGGTTCAATTAACAACTACAAGTTATTTAATTATAATATAATTATTTGAGACACATAGAGTTTTACAATATAATTATATTTGTTATTTGTTTATTCAATCGTGATAACAGTATGTAGTTTATTTTTGTGAGATTTCACTCATTCTGGCAAATATCTAGACGTATCATTACGAATCAAAGAAATTATAATGATTTGAATATTTTAAACACATGTTGTTGAAATTACAAAAACAGTGAGATTTATTTTGTAAAATGTTTAATGTATTACTAAATACAATTATTTGTTTAGTTTTATGAAATTGTTGTTATAAAACAATATAATGAGAACTACATAAATATTTTTTTATATAATATATGTATATAGTACAAAAATCTAATATATAATGAAAAGCAGAAATCTTAAAATAATTCTCTTTGGAAATAATATTTTTCAATATTTATTTGTGATGTACTGATTTTAAATGTATCATGTACCTTTTTATATGAAAATAGCTGTATTTGAAGTATGTTAGTCTATTATAACTATATTTAATGGTAGAATAACAGTGAATGCTTTTTATATAATTCATATGAAGTGGCTACTAAATTCATTATAAATAATAGAAATACACATGTCAATATTTAATTCTCTCTAATTTTCCATTCGAAATAAAGTTTTTTTTTAATTAATATATTTTTTTTATTTCAAAAAATAATATTCAATACACTTATGGGCTCTAAGATTATTTTTTTTCAAGCGTATTTATAAATAAAGACTTTTATTTTTATAGGCACAGTAAGATAACTTGCATTTGCTAATTGTAATTTTTGAATGAATAGTTATTTGTTTGTAATTTGTTTATAAGGTAATAAATGTAACTATGATTATATATATATATATATATATATATATATATATATATATATATATATATATATGTATACATAAAATTGACTACTATTAATTTTATTTTTGATAGTATGGTTTTAAAATGATTATTTATTTTTTATTTAATCGATTCGTAATGCTCGTCGTATATTTACTCAAGAAGTATTTTTTTTTATCATGACGTACAGAAATACAAGATAGTTAATACAGCCTAAAAAATTTAAATCGATTGAAGAATGTCATGAATAAATATAAAAACTTATTACATATATGTAGGCATATAAGCATTATTTACTGAAGAAAATTAATTATTAAATTGTGAATTTGTTAAAGTATAATTTGTTAATTGTACTTAACACACATTTGTTTGAAATAGGTACACAGCCAATCAATTTTGTATTCAATATTTCTGTAATATATAGGTGGTCCAAAGCGAAATAAAAAAATATTTAGAAAAACTTATTTCTTTGCTATGAATTTTTTGTTAAATCAAACATATATGCATATATTTTAATATTACAATATAAGTGTTTTACGAATATTAAATACTATATATTTGAATTTGGTAATTTTAAATAATATTTTTACTTAAAATGAACTGTTTTATTAAATAAATGCACTTTTTATTATTAATATTTAAATTTTCAATTAAGAATATTGTCTTTGGAAAGAAATTTGTCCATCTGTTAAACCGTAATATGTGTGATTATAAATGATGGATAAATTTTATATATTTACATTGTTATGATTACTGTATTTTACGATTGATTTATTTCATTATTTTTTATTTCTGCAATAGTGCTATTTAAGTGTTGTCTATCATAACTATCATATTATATTAGAAACTATTTAAATAACACTATATTATATTATTTATTAAATAAGAATAAAGTTATAAACTGATTAAAATACATGTGTGTTTGATGAAATCAATAATTTGTGTTACACATACAGAAAAATGGAAATATATCTTTTGCAAATATAAAGTGTTTTCATCATGAATATATGCATACATATATGATGATCACAATTTAAAATATATAAAGTCTCATTGACTGACCCTTTTTATTAAATACTTTTGGTTTGCCTATAAAACTTTTATATATTAAAATTTAATTTATGATCAATTTTTATATGAATTGACGTAAATAGCTATATCTTATATATATATATATATATATATATATATATATATATATATATATATATATATATATATATATTTATATGCGTTAATACACACATATTGATATAGATACATACGCACTTACAATGAGTAAGACATACGTAAGAGAGAGAAAGTTGATGGTGTTCTAGATAACTGTGCTGTTCGTGACACTCACAGCCTATTTTTGTAACGACTTTCGCACTTTTATTAAATATTTTTCCTACAACTAAGGTGGAGGATAAGGGAAATATTTTTCGTTTGACATCGAGTATTGTATGCATATTTGTTTTTTTTTACTCGATTTCTATATTATTCCTTCATCCCCCGCTAAAAACACATTTATATGAACTGTCCCTACTGATATTTGGCAAATGTTTTCATTAGTTAATTATACCATGGATTATTTTAGTTTAACTTCAAATAGAATAAATATTATTTTCTGTGCGGTTTGGCGATCTGGAAGTTTTTATCGACACCAGAATTCGTGTGAATCAAATATAATGAAAATTAAATCAGATAATAAACTATGTAATTTTTTTATTTTTAATTATTATGTATTAAATTTTAAAATCTCATGTAAAAAGTCTAACGATATACGTATATACTGTTTTCGGTTAATAATTTACGATAATTGAATTCCAGACGTCGATTAAAATTTATATATATATATATATATATATATAATATATATATATATATATATATATATATATATATATATATATATATATATATATATATATATATATATATATATATATATATATATATATATATATATATATATATTAATAGGTTATCAAAAAATAAGTAACTACATTATAATTTTATATACAGTTGTGTAAAAATTATATAGAACTGTATATAATTAATTGTATTATTACTTTTTCTTTGTTTATGTGTATATATATATATATATATATATATATATATATATATATATATATATATATATATATATATATATATATAAACACCACTATTCAATATGAGTTGTTTTTGATCGCTTCTAAATGCATGTATCAGTTGAAACCGATGATATAGTTTATTTCATGAGTTTTTTATAGTTTCATGTTACTTTCTTTGGTGTAATTTTATTACGAGAGATAATAACATTAAATAGATAATTATATAACTAAAATTAAAGTTTATAATATTTTTCAATGAAAGGTTTCATCATAAGGCTTTAAAGATCACTACGAATAGTACCGATGCCGGTTCAACTGGTAGGACCGGCCACTGTAATTGGTTACCAGATTTAGTTCTCAGATCTGGTCGTCGGAATTTTCTGTTTCCGAAACGATCAGTAAAATCTTGTTTGATCTGTTATGTTGAAAAATTACTCACTGTGCAAGTCTCAACGATCTGACTACCAGAACCGATTTCTGAGGCCAATTACAAGAGCTACCTTTCCGACGATTAATAATCGTCGGTATGGTGCGCGTCAACAATGAGTTTTAAAAGTTCAAAATCTATCAACAGCAAATATAATAGAGGTAATAATAATCTTATTCGATCAAAGCAAATTGTAGCAAAAATAAAACGCGTACACAATATCCAATAATATTTTCTAAATAGGGATATTCGAATCTAATATACATACATGGTAACTAGTGAAACTGCGATGAAACGGTGCTGTTCATTTTCCGTTCTGTTCTCCGCACGACCGGCGGCGGCGAACCGCTAATTCCGTTCCGTATATTTTCAATAGTTACAATATATTTAGGCTCGTCGCTATCACTGTGTTTATAATTTAACATATACATACATATTTCTATATACTTTAAATCTTTTTCTTAATATAGAATATTCTTTTTTTTTATTTAATATTGCTTAATTAACGCGATGAGAAATATTCTCTGTGATTTTTCTTTCCTATGAGTGTATTATATAGATATAAATCTCACTTGTTGTATCAATAATTTTTAAAAATTGGTAACGCATCCTTTTACAATTAGAGAGAAAAAAATGAACGATGTTAGGAGTAAGGTAAATTTGATAGGATAATGAGTTCAGTTACTGAGCTGGCACTTAGACGCGTATTAGAAAATTAGAGGTTTTCAATGTTAGTAAAAAATATGTATCGAATCTATTCATTTCCTTATACACGACAGAATATAATAATTACAATGAATATTCCAATTCAAATTGTCGAATTAAATAAATATCATACTTTTCGGTTTGAAATCAAACGTTTTTAATAGATAATTAGGATTAAATTAGACATAGAAAGCAAATGCTAAAGTATTTAAAATGAACTTATAAAGATTATAAAAATCGTTTCGATAAAATTTGTAAATATGTGAAGATAATAATTATTTTTAAATTTATTTCGTATTAAACTTTCTTAAAATTTAACGAATGTATGAAATAAAACGACAAGATGTTATATTAGCACTGTATGAACATTGTAAATGAAAGTAATAATATAATTCAATCTATTTTTGGTTAAAAATGTCCGAAATTGAAAATATGTTTTTCTTCATATAAACCATTCAAATGAGACTCGATTTAGACAAAACGCAACGGATTAGGACGACGGTGTTGGGGTTAAAATGTGTTATATTATTTGTTTAGACTAATGACAATGATTGGTAAAAGACATACGTACATAAAGTTCAGTGCTGTAGACCTTCGCCGCTGTTAAAATTTGGAACAACATGGTTTATGCTATTTAGTGCAATCTAAATATTTATCTTATTTGACGTAGATAATTGATTTATTTAATGTTTTATTCACGGCAAACTAGTAAATTTGTGATTACACATTTTGCGACGTGGTCAGACACGGACATTAAGAATTATACATTTAAAATCAACACAGTTTCAGTAAAATCTAGCTATCACTAAATTTATTTACTTTCTTGTTTATCACTATCTTCACGACCGTTTATTTTGATTAAAAGTTTCTAATGTCGGACTGTCGGTCCAGAATCACAGCATTTAGCCAAATAAGAAACGGTTTGATGAATGTACGTGAAATATTTAACGTAGAAATCACGATTTTGCTATAATGCTGTTAAATATTCAGTTATCTGGTTTATTTGAGAAGTAAAATTTAGTTTTTTTTTTAATTTAGAAAAGAATGGAATAAATAAATTTAATGAATATAACAAAGTTAAATTTGGCATTTTTTTGTAAATGTATATATGAGATGAGTTAATATTCTATACAGACAATAGATTTTTAATTCATACATTAAATTGAAGACATTATATATATATATATATATATATATATATATATATATATATATATATAATATTTAAATTGTTCCAGTGATCTATTAGATGTTGGTTGTATTTGTAGTAGAATGTTATTTACTCTAGATTTATATGTTTTCATTATATGAACACATTTTAATTTCAATAAAAAAATAATAAATGGGAAAGTTGTCTCTCATTTGGATAAATACTATGTATTTTAAAATCGACACGAGAATTCGAGAGTACAAATTTCGATTGCGAATAGAAAGAAACGAGTGACGTGATGATTGCTGAACAGTAAATATGAAAACTTTACTGAATGTTTCATTAACAATAACACCATGCGTTACGCGCCATTATATATATGTATATATATATATATATATATATATATATATATATATATATATATATATATATATACATAAATACACATGTGTTTCTATGTGCAAAGTGGTAGGATTAAGAGTTCTGAAGATAGAAAAAATAAATTTGTTTTTAGTCTATTTCGCGTACCGTTTGGTATAAACGATAATTATTTTACGTAAAAATACAAAGTTAAACTAAAACGAAACGATCGTTCTGTCACTAAGGCCGTATATATATATATATATATATATATATATATATATATATATATATATATATATATATATATATATATATATATGTTTATATGCGGCGGTGAGAGATCATTTAATTCACCTACTTATTATTTATAACTACTACTATCGTTAATAATAATGAAATTGGCGCCTAGATCTTAAATTAGCTAATCGAATTTTAAAACAATACTGATTCACAATAATAGTAATAGAATAAACCGACGTAGGAAAGTTTTATGAACATAATAATCGATTGTGTCGATGAAGGATCGACCGTCCATAAATAAATGTGACTGATGGTGAGAATTGTCCGAGCATTACGAGTAAATGGTGATGACTTCTTGTCCTCCACCGCGTACCATTAGAACTCTTTCGAGCCCTTCAGTCAGAACTTCTAAAAATTCCATATCTTTTATTAGTAGTTAAGGAAATAGATAAACGACCATAATATGTTAATATTTTTTTTTGTACAAAATTGTATAGGTGCTTTTGATATTTTTCTAAAATATTTTAAAATGGATTTAATTGAACTTGGAAAAATAAAATGATACTCTATATTGTGTTGAAATGAACTGGTCATTTAGAAAACTATGCATATGAATAATATTTAAAGGATACAATTAGATTCACGTTCCATTTTGGTATCTTTTGGGGGTCCTGGCAAGTTCAGTATGACGAGTTGGGCATCGTGCGATCGATTCACGATCACTTCGTTTAATTTAACAGCTGTATGCATTCGTCTGACATTTCCTTCGTCTCTGTAATAAATATTTTATATTCATTGAATTTTATTGAAAAGTAATACTATTGCATTCGGTGTACGTACGGTGTAATAGCGGTTTTCTTCTGTGTTTTATCTGACTCGTTATTGGTTTGTTCTACGTTTGCGATCATTTCATTTTCCAACGAATTTTTATCTTTTTCCATTTCATCTTTTTCTTTTTTCGTTTCCTTGATATCATTAGGTTCTGGGTTTTCTTTTGATTTGTCATCAGACTATAAAAAATACAATATATATAAGTATATCAAAAATACATTTTGTATTTTTGGAAAAAATCTAAATATTCGTCAAAATATTCTTACAGAACAAATGTAGTCAAATTAACTTACTTTTGTATTGTCGCGATCATCATCAGAAGTCGGTGTTTGTTGATTTCCATTTGTATTTAGAATTCCTCCGTCTTCTTTAACAGCTCCACTGTTAGGTTCTTGGAAACGAACTTTAGTGGCAGTCTTTGCATCAACAGCTTGATGATGGTGATCTACAATTGCTTGAACCTGGGTTAAAAGGAAATAAATTCATTAATAAAACAGCTTATACCAATTTTGTTTAATTTACGCATACATTTGTACACAGACATATCTATCTATATTTATATATATATACATACATACATATATATATATATATATATATATATATATATATATGCATCTATGTGTATGTGTATATCTATTCTGTGTGTAGAATCTACAGACTAAACTAAATCAAGAAAAATAGCAAACAAGATTTTTTTAAACCCTTAAATTCCCAAATTTTTATGTATTTAACAATGAACAACATTTATTTTCATGTTATTCAAATAATAATTTTTATTTTATAAAGTATAGTATTTTTAAATATCAAAATTATACATGGAAATATTTTTTTTCGAAATATATGTATTGTACAAGTGAAGATGCTTGTACAATTCTAGTAGTATCATCAAAACGTTATTTGTTTATGACAAATTTATATTCCAATTCCGAAAATTTTGTTTTAAAATATATTAAATATTACTACTGTGATAAAAATCTAAAATTTAATCCGATATGAATATATTGTTTTAAATAGTTAAATAAATAAAATGGAAATAGTAAAATATTCCGTGAATTAAAATTTTAATAAAAATTAAAAATAAATATTTATATACATATATATGTTTTCTTCTAACTAATAATAAATGAAATTAAAAACGAACCTTGGGCATTTGATTAAAAAAGACGAATGTTTATAAGCATAATATTGAAATTCATCTACGCCTGTATTTGAATGATAGCACTTAAACATTCTATATAATACACATTTGATAAGTTTGGGAATAAAAGTGTTAAATTAGTTATTCAGCCAATTAATGGAAATATTAAAACCCAACAACAACTTACCGTATAATTTAATATTTCGAAAAACAAATGTAATTCGTACATTTGATTAAAATAAAAATCAATTGATTTTTTACTATTAAACGAAACAGCGCAAGAAAAATATTAATAAACGGTGAAACGATGAAACGTAGATGATGAAGCATTAATGATATCAAATGGGAATCAATGAATTCATTACCATTAATAATAAATAAAGAAAATTAAAAGAAACTTCGATTAATTAACGTACAAATCAGGCAGAAACGCACACAGGCGTGTAAGATTGAATATACAGGGCCTCGCCTACACTTACAATCACTTATCTGTACAAGTATTTGTTTATATTTATATTTAATTTAAAAAGTGTTAGAAATTGTAATTCGTATGTATATAAATACTATGGTGCGAGAAAAAGTATATTGAATTATAATTAAATTGAGAGAAAGTAAAAAATACTTTATTAAAAACATAAGATTCGATTTTTAAATTTTTATTGTATTTGGATAAAGTAAAATTTTTCAAAACGATTACTTTTTTGTACATATTCGTATCATGTTTGGCGCTGGCCTGTATATTTATTTTCAGATGAAAATGTTTGTGAATCAGAATGAGCATGAATTTTAATCGAAAACCAAAATAGAAACAAATTCTAACCCAAATTAGGCGACTGACTAATGATAACCGAGAAACATATAATGATCGAACGGTTATGGCACTAATGATGCTGATGATGACGATGAGACGATGACGATGTTGTCGATGATGATGATGATGAATCTAATAATGGTGGTTGTGGTGGTGATGGTGATGATGATGAAGAAATACGGCTGTGGTTTTAAACAAAACTGAAACTCATTCATCTAGCAGAACTCTGATGAGTACAAACATATAGGTAATAGTCGTTTACCAGAGGAAGTTTTTCTTCGGCAGAAACATCATTGAAGTCGACTAGTTGATGAACCTTGGTGCGGCAAACGCAAACAAACATCATTTATATTTTCTTGATATATTCGCTGATAATATTGCAAATTATGGGACTAACATTGACGAATTTATACCAATTAATTTAATTTATTGCTAAAAATTTTAACTTCAACCCACATCTCAGAATAATAGTCTGAATGTAAACGAACTTTTCTCTATCATTTCTGTGATGTGAACACGCAAAAAAAGTTATATCATCTGTCATATAATTCTGTTTAATTTTATTATTACATGAGAAATTTATTACTAAACATATATTAAGAGTCTAGAAAAGTTTTTTTTTAGTTCAATTATTTAGAAAAAAACACACCTAATAAGGTAATTTGTTAACGAATATTTTTATAAAAAGTACCTATTAAAGAATATTTTTATAATCAAAACCTGATAATATTTTCTTTTAATAAAAAATAATTATATTAAATAATCAAGGATTTTTCACAGAAATTATAAAATATATAAACTTTATTTGCGTGACATCATTTTCAGTAAATATTTACGTTGTTGGTTATTTAGAATTTTAAGAAAATAATTATTATATTTTTAAGCAATAGGAATTGAACCTAAGCTTATTTAAATTTGTTAAGAATTAAATTTTGTCCGATATTTTTCCTAGTCTTAAATTGTCCTGAATTTATGACGATTTTTGTTGACATTAGAATTAAATATGAAATAATGTATAAACTGTTATCTTACCACTCCGAGTGTCTCTTTTTTGTTAAGGTGAAGTTCTCGTAACATTTGATTACGTTGTTCCATCATTAGAGTTCGTTCGTATGTGTATGCAGATATATCACTGTCCATCTAAATTTCAATCAAACATAGTACATCTGTACAGATATATAATTTATCTGAATATAAACTTACCATTTCTACAACTTCCACTTCGGCTTCAATACGTAAATGATAAAGAAACATTTTCAAATCTTTTTTCATTTGAATTGAATTGTCTTCCATTTGTGCAACCGTAAATATACGCATACGACAATTTTTCCAAGTACGATGTTGTTTTAGTAGGAAAGGTAAAAGCATCAAAAGACCTCCATCATGTACAATCCACCATATGTCTATATTTCCTACGACTTTTTCTGTCGAATCCGGGAAAAAGTTTATACCTTTCGGTACAAGAAGTGCCATTCTAGCTGCTGTCACGTTGCGTACAGTTTGCAAGAAAACTTGCCATGTCCGATCATCTTCCGATTGTCTCCAGCCGTATGGCCATCCGAGAATAACTGTATTTGGCTTCATACCTCCTAAACCAGTTGTCTGGACGCTTTAAATAATAATTTTAGATTTTATGTCACGGTGTTATAAATGATTGTATTTTAGCTTTACAAATTACTCACAGATGACTGAGACCGTCGCTAATATTTCTTGCTACTAAAACATCTACAAAACCTTTGACTTTCTCTTCGTCCATTGTTTTACGTAGACTTTGTTTCGCGGCCATTGCTTCTCCGGCCGAACGAGCAAAATCACCAGGAATTACAGACACGCAAACTGTTAATCCTTTACCAGCTTTCAATTGTGCCGCGAAAGCGAATAATTTCCGATATTTGGGTAATAGGTCACTTGTTAATTTTGCAAGAATTAATATCTGAGGTCGCCAATTCTTTGTATGCGGAGGACCTTCTTCGAGACGTAGCAATGAGTATCTAGCGGCAGATAGTGCTAGACCTCGAATTCCATCACCCCATTCTTTCTCGGCTCTAATTTTAACATACGAATAATTTAATTTATATACGCGCGTGTGTATAATATGGATATTTACCCTCTATATTCGATATATTTGTAGATTAACCCAGCCATACCCATTGCAAGAAGAGCATAATACCAACTCGTCATAAACATAATTGCGATACACAACGATAAACCCAAGAACGATAAAGACCTATACGAAAATAAATATTTGCGTTTATTTTCATTAATTGATTTATCTAAACCGATTAAAATATTTCAATAATAAATAGAATTCGTCTAATTTTCATTGCTTACCAGTGATAATATTTGAATCGTGGCCTCCAGTTTGGAGTTCTTAGTAATGTTTGGAGAGCACAAGCTAAGTTTACAAATCCATAACACATTAAAAAGAACATTGATAACAAAGGTGCCAAATAATCAACGTTTCCGAGTAATATACCGCACTATATCAAACATTAAACATTTTTGTTAGGTTTATTTACATATTTCGCTTTTCAAATAACACATAACTTACTTGACAAATAAGAATTGTTAGAACTAGAGCTCTAGTCGGTTCTCCGCGACTTGAAGAGACTGCAAACGGTGATAGAAATGGAATAATTCCATCTTTTGCTATGGCTTGAAGAAGACGTGGAGCTCCAGTTAAAGATTGTAAACCTGCACCGAGAGTCGATAGGAATGAACCTATCAGAATAACCCATTGATTTGGCCATGCGATATTCGCTACAACTAATCTTCCACCAATCGATACACCGAATCTAAACAACGAAGAGGTAATGATTTGTAAAAAATATAACGAATGATATTGTGACGAACTCACTTATCACGAAGTAGAAGATTATCGACAGTGCCAGCGAAAAGAAGTACACTGGATAAATATACGGTCGATGTGGTTAAAATGGCACATATTGTACCGATCGGAATACTTTTTTGTGCATCAGCTAAATCACCAGAACGATTTGAACCTGCCATTATACCAGTTACAGATGGAAAGAATATACCAATTAAAATAGTAAAACTTGTTGAAATATCTGCAAAGACTTGATTATATGTCGGTCTATCCATTTGTTCAATATCTTCGGAATCTTTTCCGCGTGCAATGTATTGACCGGATTCCAAAAAGCTGTCCATGATATTATCTAAGAATACTCCAGAAGCTAAACCTTTAATTCCTCGCACCTAACAAATCAATTAAATCATTTAAAATATTGTTAAAGTGGTGATTAATTTGTAAAATGAGATAATTTGAGTAAGTGACTAACCAGTGTAACATTATGGGACTCGAAATATGGATCACAAGCTGTATTATTTGGACAAAATACTTCATATAAGGGTCCATCTGAATTTTTGTTACAATTTTCTACACTTATGTCTTTGAGTAACCGATTACCCAAAACACACATACTGAAATGAATAAGTAGGAATATTTAAAAATTGTTAGAGTATCTTATAAATGGTGTATAAGAATTGATAATTACAATAGATTATCGTTTCCATTGATATTATAAAATATACCGATGTAGACAGCAAGAATTGATAGTATAACACAAACTAGGGCAACAGTTGCGAATTTGTTGACAAATTTTACGCCTACGAATACGATTCCGCCCATTACCAATAATAATCCGGTACCATATACACGAAAATTATTGTACATTATATTGATGTCTTTAGTAAAGTCACCGAAAATGGATAATCCAGGAGCCATATACGTCTGTGAATACAACGTATTAAATATGAACAATCAAAAAATAGATTTATCAAAGGTACTAAGATGAATGCTATGAATTGTAAAAACAATGTTGATCAACACAAATGAAAAAATACTTACAAGAACAATTTCAACTGCTCCGACTATATACATAGCAGCTGCCAATGTTGTACCTGTGTAAAATAACATTCCTACTGCTCCACCAAATTCGGGACCAAGAGATCTGGAAATCATGAAGTAGCTACCACCAGCAGGCACAACCCCATTAGTTGCAATTGCAGACATTGAAATTGCCGTTAACATGGTCTGTAAAATTTATATATATATATATATATATATATGTATGTATGTATAGAAAATTTTGAGGAGGTCTTTATTTAATAATAGAGTATCAACGTAAAATTTAATATGAAACTTACAACACAACAGCAACATAAGACAATAAGGAATCCTTGAAAAGCTCCAGCTGTACCGACGACCCAAGTTAAACGAATAAATAAGATGACACCGAAAATGTTTTGGATACAGGGTAAAAAGACACCAATAAGTGTACCCATCCGGGCACCAGCCCCTGCTGGTTTTGCTTCTGGATCTCCTGCAGATGCTGCAGGTATTGTATTCGAATAGTTTGCCAATGAGTTGATAAGTGTCGAAATCCGGGGTCGATCTTCCATCTCTTCCTGTAGGTTAGAGAACGCGTGTTTCAAAGTTTTGTACGATAATTTGGAATATATATTTCGATAAAATGTTTATATTCAAAATAATAATAAAGGTAATAGGAAGAGTAATATTTTTTATATAAATGTATTGTAAATTAATATGATTGATAAACGATTTATACAGTTTGAAGTACATTAATCTTTATAAACGAATATAGAATAAATGAATATATTGTATATAGTTAAGACTTTCAAAATAACTAAATATAAATATTTTTCGTTGACGGATTGTAATCGTATTATTTTTTTTACAATGGCTAGAGAATAAGTGATTAAATCTATAAATCTAATTATTTAAATGGAAATATTTTCCTTGATCTTAAACTTTTATCTATAATTCGTTTTAAGTAGGAAATATATATTAATATATACATAGAGCTTGAAATTAATTTCAGCTAAATAACAAATCGAAAATGTTTACAATTTTCACATATAATAAAAATATATGTGGTATTTGAAAACTTTTGGTATCCATGTAGAATTTAACTATTTAATAACAAAGACGAATCTTTAGATCAAAGAGAAAAAAGAACGCACATGCAAGTTTGTAAATATGTACAATTTCATTTCGAAAGACTTCACCTAGTCAGTCAAAGCATTCTTGGAATACGATCTCTTGTGTAACACGAACTTGATAAATAAATGAATTTTGCGATATATGACAGTAGAGTTGTTTTATGTGTGTGTGTGTGAATATAAAATACGTATGTGGAGTATTGAGAAAAATAATCAAAATTTTCATAAAATAAAATTGAAAAATATTTGAATTCACATACTCCTATATGAATATAATTTAATATGAAAGGAACAATCCAGTTAATATTTTCACTTGAATGACATTAATACGTTAATTGGTAACTTCTGAAAATTATAATTTAGTACCGAGTTATTAGTCTGTATCGTTTTTAATTTCTCATTGCTTGTTCTGTTATGTGTAAAGTGTAAAGGATAAAGTTTCTTTGAATATGATTCGGAGTTGCAGTTACAAAGATGCTATCATGTGTGTCAGATTTGAATATAATTGAGTTAATTGAATTTGCTTCCACAACAAAGTTTCTAATTATAAAGTCAAGTTACACATAAATGTATTATTAATGTAATATATTTTATGAAATTGGTATTCGCCTAACTAATTTTCTTAATTATTCATTCTTTGCATACGAGTGTAAATAAATGGTATATTTCATTTCATTTGCATCGATCGAACTGATGTGTTTTTCCTAATGATTAATATATCTCGTATATTATACACCTTCTATATCACCCTGTTGACTGACAATGTTTTTCTTTTCATTTTTTTTTTGCAACACATGTTTACATTTAATTTGTTATTCATTAGAATACACAAACATGCATACATAAATATGTACAAACAAACACATATACGTTAGCTCTCATACTTAGAATAAAATGTCAATTAATACAAAAATATTGCTCATAAATTTCTACAAACATAAATATGTAAAATAGTTATAAAATAAAAACTTACCGAGTACAAATACAAGTTATTTTCATAACCTGATGTTTTTTCTGATGCAAATGATTGTTCATCGTTGCCATCTCCTGAAAATAAACAAATTATTTATTAGATATTTATTTATATAAAATCATAACGATTTCATCAGTAATTAATTATTTGTTTGTCACAAACAATTTTTAATAATATTTCGACTTAAATATCTTTTTCAAATAATATATTTGGTTTGAAAATAATCTGATTTATTTTTATTTAAATTAAATACACAATTATATTTCAAAACGACAATAATCTAATGTGGTTATTTTTAATTCAATACAAAATTTCATACTAAATGGAACGATATAATCTAAATCAACGTAAAACTTAAATTGGTGAGTACAAAATTGGCAATAATGGGAATTTCTGGCTTGTTTGTTTATCGTATAATTTTACTTGAAACAACGATGTACAAACATACTCTATTTATTTTTGAACCATTAGAATAGAGAATTCTATTTAGTTCTCTCTTTACACTAGTATACGTTTCTGAGTAAGTACATATAAATCTCTCTCATATATATTTATAATTATAAACACTGAAACACTCCCATACTCTTAAATTTATATATAATTTCCATTTTATAAAATATTATAATAATTTTTATTATACTTCTTAAAACTAATTACAATATAGAATATGATTAAATACTTTGAATATTATAAATATAATAAAATTGTAATTTTTTTTAGTGTTTGAGAGAAATTTATACCTTGACTTTATAACACATAAATTTAAACGAAATTAACCTAAATATGTAAACATATTATTTAACATAATTATAGGAAAATTGGTATTTGATTAAATAATCAAATTGTCAAAAAGTTTCAATTATCTTTCTAAAATAAATATTTGTTCCATTATAATAAAGACAGTTTATTAAATATCTATGAAAATTTTAGATAATGATATACAAATATGTGTAGTGAATATGAAAATAAAAAACATGTTTGTGTTATAAATTTATGTTAATAGTATAAGCGAGTACAATTTTTGTAATTATTTAAAATGATCCAAACAATGTAAAGCTGATTAGGATGATCACGTAAACGGATGTAAACTTAAAAACCCTGAATAACAATATTTTTTAACGTTAACACACACTCCATATTATTCATGTTTCAATCCTTTTATCTTATTATTAACATGCACATGCGTTTTTTACTCTTAGTCTAAATATACTGTTGTTTTTAAATAGACGATATTTGTATCAGTTTGAAATACAAATATAATACAATATCATTTAATATATCAAGTATCATTTCTCTACTTCAGACATTTCAATTGATTGTTGAACGAGTTATGATTGGAACTTATAACGTGTGGTTGAATAAAATGAGAATTGAAATTAAATGAATAGAAAGGAGATTACGAGAACAAAAGATAATGTACTAAAATAACATCATACAATTTCTGTCCACTGTATGAATTTCAATTATTTACAAATATTGTTTACAAATTTCTCTAACACGAAATCATTTCTCAGAAATATGGAATTTATTCTCAGAAATATCTATATTTATAACTTCGTTTCTGTAATAATATGAACATTTTTGTTTACATTCTATTTATATTTTTCAATGAATTTGACAATTTATAACACATTTTATATACATAATGTAATGAAAATATTTTGAGAAAAAGGATTTTACTTTGTAATTAATTACATATTTGATATTGATTAAGTGTTTATCAGCCTTAGTTTGAATGGACAGTTTCTATTATCCAGTAGACTGTAAAAATAACAAGTTTTATATATATATATATATATATATATATATATATATATATATATATATATATATATAGAGAGAGAGAGAGAGAGAGAGAGAGAGAGAATTGATGTACATGCATATTTATATGTTTTGTGAATATGTTTGAAAAATGTACAGACATATTTTTTCTTTTTCATATATATATATATATATATATATATATATATATATATATATATATATATATATATATATATATATATATATATATATTGAGAAGGAAAGGGTGCGGTGCGGTATAGTCAACACTGGAGTTCATCGGTTGGTTATATAGGCCATACGTGTGTCCCGGCATTGCTATAGCGCGATCGATAGGCCGTAGCCAGCCGGGGCTGGCAGAGTGCACCAACCGACAGATACAGAAGCGACCAACAAACGACCGACGAGCCAACCGGCCGACCAAGCAAACCGAGTCGGTATCATCACAGATAGACCCATATTTATCACGAATGCTATAGCTCAGAGCTTAGCGCCTGAATCCAATTGAGTTATAAGCTGCTGATGACCTTACGACTTTGTATACTATTTTACTTGCTCAGGTTCTACTTTTACCTTAAACTTTTTTTACGAGAACTAGACAGTGAGTTTGTTCAAATATATGTTTTGATCGCACAAGAAACTATTTAGTTAGTTTTTTTTTTTAGAATATTTTCAAAGTTTTAATAATAGAAATCGAGAATAAATCGAGATATATTTAGTTAAAATTTAGAACTTATAAATAATATGAAAAATATAAAATATGTTATTACAGTGTAAATTAGTTGTAGTTTATATTTTTTCCATGGAATAAATTCACATTTTAAATATACTTGTTTTGTAACATAAAACTATAATAAAATTATTGATCAGAAAAACTTTCACGTCACATTTTCAATACTCAAATTATCATTTAAATATTTAATCGGTGTTGAAAATGAACTAAAATATAGGAAATCAATAATAGTTTAACGTATTATTATTTTTGTTTTGAATAATGTATTAGTAATTTAACTTGTAATTTTTTTAAACAATAAATTACATATGTATATAATATGTCCATCTGATATTTTTTTGTAATTTAACACGGTGTAATAATGCGTATCCTAATAACAAATTCTTGAAATTCCAAATGAAATAAATAAAAAGACAAACATGTTGATTGCTTAAAGGCAATTTTATCAACAACATCCATTTTAAGTTGTCGTACAGTTCAACTACTTATACACTTATTCGTTTGTTTCTTCTGTTTCTTAAGATCAAAGCAATTGTTGTTCGACCCACGTCTCTAGTCAGTCGCTAAGATCGGGTCATTTTAAAAACATGCCTGTGAAATGTCCATTCTATAGGAGTCGAGACTCGACGTCTCTTTCGCCTTGTTCAAATCACGCTTTACAAAGATACATGGTATACGAAGACAAGTAGAAATGTCGTAACCGACGGGCGTCTGTATATCCCGGTCTTCCCCGTCACCGTACGATGTTGTGTGACCCATCCCTGCGTCGCATAAACCGTTTCTGTACCGCACTACACTCTTTGCCGATAAACAGACACACCACGTTTCGTCTGTAATCGAAGGCTCTTGTCCTTAACGCTAAGCAGTGTCGTGCTTTACACAAAAGGCAAATTTTCCTCTGTGCACGACCTTTGACATGTCAACCTTGACGGCAGTGGTTCTTAACATAGATATGTAGAGAATGGAAACTTTGCTATAAATACTATATTGTCGTATAATATAGATATGATCATTATATATTGCGCTTCTATTGTGTCACTAGACACGTTATAAATATTTTGTTAATGTTATAAGGAATTATGTTCATAATATCAAATGGATATTCGGTTCATGTTAGAAAATAATACCGTATTCATTTTTTATTTATGATTAGGATAATTATGAATGTCGCTTTATCGTAAATATAAACTAAATAAGATTAATGTACGTAGTAAATTGATTAAAACATCATATCAGGACAACTAATCGATGTAGGTTTATTTGACGGATTGATTTAACACGTGAATCATTTTCGTGTTTTCTCTACCAAATTGAATACAGGAATACCTCGCATAGTACGGCTAATTGGTTCCACTGATTTTTGTATTAACTAAAAGCAAAAAACGTTAATTGGTTCCAAATATTTTTTTCCAGTTTTTCAATAAATAAAACGAGAGTATGTATGTTTGTATATATCAACAAAACAACATTTATAATTATAATATCTAATATAAATCATAATAATTCATAATTTTTATAATTCAAATATTTGTATGTATCAACAAAACAAAATCAAGGAGTTATACATTCATTTTAAATACATTTTCAATTAAAATTTAATTATCAAAAAATCGACTTTACTTAGTATGAATCGAAACCTAATAAAAAAAGAAAAAAGACCACAAAACTAGAACTGAGCATGTAATGAGTTTAATTTTAAACCGTACTATAGTGAAACCGTTCTAATCGAAGCAGTACTATGCGAGGTATTTCTGTATTTATAAAAAGAAAAGAAAAATAATGAAAAATATATTTAGAGTCACTAATTAATCATTTAAATATTACAAGATTTTCTAACTATGTAATAATTATTTATCATTTACTTGAATCATTGATATCAATTTTCTATTTCTTATTTTTTATAATTCTCTGAGATTTTTTTTATATATGTATGTGTGTGTGTTGACAAAACAAATCAGTTTATACATTTTTACTAGTAACAAATCTATTAAAATATAACTAAAAAAATACAATACAGTTGTAAATTACATATGTTTTCTATATATACATATGTATATATCAGTAATATATATTTAATTACTACATTATTTGCGAAAATATAAAGATATATAGCATTGCTTGTGTCAACAAGTCATATTACGCTATGGTTGTAAAGAGGATTGCAACGTCATAGTTGTCATTGAATCATGTACTCAAATCCACTGTGACGACATACTTTTGACAAAATCATATACACACACACATATATACATATATATATATATATATATATATATATATATATATATATATATATATATATATATATATGTATGTATGTATGTATAATGTTATAAAATCAATATTGAAGAAGTAAACTCTAAAAACATACCATGTCTTGGAATGAGCAAACGTTAATTTGCTTTTATGTCATATATATATATATATATATATATATATATATATATATATATATATATATATATATATATATATATATATACGTGTGATTGTAATATATTTAGAATTACTTATCTTTAAAACTCAAATATTCATTAATAAATAAGTGTACTTTACAAAAGTAAATCTAGATAAATTTTAGACAAAGATTAATTGTGTAATTAAATTTGTTTATATCAGATTAGTAGAACGACAAAAAATTATATTCATTTAAACCAAGATGCTATTATCAGATTGTTATATTTATTTTCTTTCCCTATAAATAATATATAAATATATTCCATTTTGTGTAATGTTATATTAAAAATGTTTAATTAACGAATAAAACCAAACGTTAACATAGATTTGTTTCAAAAAAAACTTGTAACAAGTTCAATTCTTTTTATATCGAATCAAATCTAACATTTGTCTATTTTTATATCATAAAATAAATGTGCATATGCATATACACCTGACTGTAGAATTGTTTACCTCAAGAGACAACAGACGTCAACTTATTTATGTGATGAAATATCGATTATATGAAACAAACGTCTGATTCACAAGGGAAATATGAATTCAGTACAATATTATCTATCATTATTTAAATATGCCATGTTTTCGTTTAGACGACCATTTGTTAAATTTATTCTCTAATCAGTAGAGATAAACGAATTTATTCCACTATTATACACTCTACTATTTTTTTTGAAAATTATTACCATATAAATGTGTTGCATATATTCAAATTATATTCGATTGCTTTAGAGTGAAATACGTATATATGTATGATTAAAAATGATATAACGAATGAAATAAACTGATTTGATTCAATAATCTATATTTTTAATATGAATTCCTATCATATTTTTCGATATAATATAAAACTGAGTGTACAATATTGAGTAATTTATTGCATATAACTTTTCTGGAAAAAAATTAATAGATTTCAATAGATAAAATGTCTTTGTAAAAACATTGAAGATTTTTTCCATCTGGAATCAAATTGTCTACAGATATAGAATAAAATATATTCTATTTACTATACCATCAGATAAAGCAATTGTTGGTACACTCAATTATTAAAAACGTGTCAATTGAACGGGATATGAGAACGAAAAGTGGAACGTTAATTGCTTTTGGAATTTTTAATCCAGATTGAAATTTCTTCTC
Organism: Neoneuromus ignobilis; assembly: GCA_029203775.1. Lineage (NCBI taxonomy): Eukaryota > Metazoa > Arthropoda > Insecta > Megaloptera > Corydalidae > Neoneuromus > Neoneuromus ignobilis. The sequence continues at coordinate 7,008,887 of CP092097.1, forward strand.
TAATGAATCACAGTTACTTGAGTTGGTTAAGATCGAGGAGTAGCGTTTTCAATTAGCGTAGCGACAAACGTTTTAAAACTCTTGTCAATCTTTGCATCGTCTCTTACAATACAAAGGTGTACGTTTTCGTGATTTGATTTTACATAAAGAACACGCAATTTTTTTGCTTGCTTTTTACATGCGGTGTTTATAAACGAGTATTTTTTATTTCATTGAATTAAAGCGCTTATATTACTTTTTTTGCTGTTTTACTGATAACGAAAAGGAAATATTTTTCAAATAAAATGTAAGACTTGTAGATTTATAATGACAAGTTTTGACACAAATTATTATAAAATTGGAATTTGGATAGTTTAAAAATATAATTTTCATATTAATGTAACAATTTAATAATTTTAAATAAAATTTGTTCTGTTCATGTTATTGATTTGGAATTAAAAAAGTTATTAAAATAATTTAAAAAATATTGCACGTTGTTACTTGTGTTATTTTATTTAAAAATTGATAAATATTTTATTTCAAAAAATAAATAAAAACACAGTTGTCAAAAATAACGTAACATTTTTCAAGTATTATTATTATTTCTAAATAAATAATTCTATTTAAAATGGCTGAAATGTAAAATTTTGAGTTGTAAATTCGTTCATTATTAATTCATAACGTTCGTAACAACATAAAAGAGGGTTTATTGAAATGTTGACCTTATATTTGTCGAAACTTTAAGAAGGCCAGATCGAATGAAGTGTACGGTCGTATAAAATATACATTGAATATTACACATTTATTGATTAACACGGCTAGTGAGTAAATATTTATCTTCTTTTGTAAGCTCCATTAATATTTGAAGGTGTTCCAACTGGCACACAACGCAAATAAAATCCATATACGGGTATGTTGTAGTGATATCAATAAATATGACATTATTTAGTAGTGTGGTGTTTTATGCGATCCCGTAAAAATAAAATAATATAAAAACAAACCACGTGGTTTAGCTGGACATAAATATATTGGTAAGAATGCAATAATTCTTATTTTGGAGTCGAAAGGTGTTGTTTCAACCCCAGCGTGTCCCAATTGAATACTCTTGTATGTTGTGTTCATAAAAATAACGCTGGTCAACCACACCCTACTATAAAATATTTGTAATATATATATATATATATATATATATATATATATATATATATATATATAATACATACATATATATGGTGATGATGGTGTTTGTTTTCATGTAACGTACGATAATAAAAATATTTGACAAAAAGAAAACGACAAACAAGATGAAAACACCAAGAATATGTTACATACATACATTTTTCTACAAATACATACATATACACACATAAACATACATATATATCATATAATATTTTATTAAATATGTTGTAAAATATTTCTGAATAATATGTTCGTTTGAATGTTCTCACAAATAGAATCTTACCTTTTCATTCCTTAATAATTTATTTATTTATAATCAAAAAGTTATCAAATAATAATATGATTTTTCCAATCGTTAACAAATTCAATAGTTTATTATTATAAATAAATAAAATATTTCATTTCATTCTCTAATCGAAAATATATATAAATACAACTGAATTGACAATAGTCTTGAATTTTATACAAAACAAACGTTTGTTCGTTCGTTTTAATCCGTCATTTTCAAATTGAAGACATTGTATGTATGAATAAACACATAGAGAAAGACAAATAAAAAGGTTAAATAGAACAAAATTATTTTCAAACGAACAGCTTCAACTCCAACTTTCCAAGTAATAAAAGTTAACATTTTAGCGTATTGCATTTACTTACAAGTGCTCTACATAGAAAATATGTATATTTTCTTTTATACAAAAAACATACACACTCATCCATTCATATATATATATATATATATATATATATATATATATATATATATATATATATAAAACAAGATGTGTAAAAGTGTAAATAAAAGAGAAAGATACGCTTTATGTTGATCGTTTTCCCAAGACAAAAACGTACAGAGTGTAGCCAGTTCGCCAGTTGTCCCAATTTTGCAGCGTTACGTTTGTAAATTGGTGGGTGTTTCCTGGTAGCTTCGAGTAATGGGGCATTGAGGATATGGGAATGTCACGTCTTTATTCCCTAAGGTGTAACCACAGAACATGCAATGTATCTATATATAACAAAACTATATATATATACATATATATATATATATATATATATATATATATATATATATATATATATATATATATACGTTGAACAACCACTCAAATATTCAAGTAATTAATATTCATTATTTATCTGGATGTTAAAATAAACATTCACTTTTCTATTATCATTAGGTAATATTTATTCGTTTTTTGAAAAGTGTAAAGATTTAGATTATTAAACAGAGTATATTAGGTTTTATATATTTTTATTTTACATATATATATATATATATATAACAGTATCTCTAGTAACTAGTTATAGGAAAATATCCTATGGGAAATATGACATCTCCCATGAAAATGTAACAAGATATCCCTAGAGAGCGATAATATATTCACCGTTTAAATACCTACCACATTTCGCATGATCTGATTATATACACACAAATACATACAAACATATATCATAATATATATATATATATAATATTGATGCAAATCAGTGAATTGTAAATTTCTATAGCATGAAATTGTAAAAATGAGTTTTTTTCTAAATTTAAATTAACTTGATTTTACTGAACCATTTATACAAAAAGTTCTGATATGATTTTTCAAATAAATAATAAATGTGTTTGTTTATTTTATATAATTGTATGATCATTTTTTTCACAGTTAGAAAAATGTTAATTAATTTGTTTAATATACAAATTGTTCAAAAAAAGAACCTCCATTTATCTCGAAATAATTGAAAATATAATTAATTGTATTCGGTATATTTCCAAATCTTACTATGTATTCATTTTGGATAGAAATTACAGTTTTCCAAAACCGTTGCAGAGTGTGTTTGAACGTTATATATGACATACATAGCGCCTTTCTGGCGACAATAGAAATAACGTAACCCACTGCGGGATGTCATAAAGACAGAGACAGTTGTATACAGAAGGGCATGTATAATATATTTATATATATATAATATATATATATATATATATATATATATATATATATATATATATATATATATATATATATATATATTTCGTTTACTTAGAAACATTTCTATTGAATGCTGTTCTGATATTTTTTGTATTTATAGCTTGAAATATATTGTTATATACAGAGAGATAATATTCGACTAGTTATATATTTTCTATTAAAATGTTAAAAATGACTCATAGAATAAATATACAGAAGGTAAGGTTTGACATTTGACTAGTGTATACAATATTCATTAATTTACACTGATATCTGAAATCTTCTACCCTGATTAGTAATATAATACCATTTCTTAAATTTACTTTTGAATTGTTTTCAAAGATTTGATTTGACTGTAATGATTCCAAGAACGATTGTTAATGTGTTGATATAAATTTAAATGAATAAAAATCTTGTTAAAAAATATGTATTTAATTACTGTAATTCCAAAAAACAACTTTATATATAAAGTTATTTATTTTCTTAATGATGTATAACTCTGAAATGATTTTTATACGAAGAAAATTTATACAGAAATATTTATAGAAACAAGCCGAATAAACAAACCAGATGAATAAATAGAAAAAGAAACATTGTAAAGAGATTTTTATATCTTGAGAAAATACATTGAATTTTCTGAACATGATATTGCTACGCGTTGTGTCGACATAAAAATATGATAAATTTGAAACTACAACGTGAAAAGTGAGCAGAGATGATTTCATATTAATCAGATGAAATTCTGACATCCAATTTGTTTGGGAAAATTCAATATCGTCAGCCAACTGGAAACAAGTAGTTAACAATTCACTGTACATCATTCAGCTTCACAAATAGCAACATCTGTTGTCTCTCTCACGTTGTTTTTTTTCTATTCTTGTTTAACTTTATTGGCATTTTTTATAATATATATTTGTAATTATTTTAAATATTTCATATTTATTATGAATTTAATATTTTTTTGTAATTCGTCTCCAGGAGTTGATAATTGAAGGATATAAAAATACGTTATGTAAATTAATTGTAACGTCTATGACATTTAAATAACAATATTTAAAGATAAAATTCAGTATTCTAAATTTATATCTATTTTTTCTCAATTGTTATGAACATTAATGAAAATTTACTATCAGAAATGTTTTTAATTATCATTAAAAGTTGTAAATTTAGTTAATTATTTGATGAATGTTAATTTAATAATTGTATCATATTTAGAAATTGACATTTATTATATATATGAATATTTGTGATTACATATAATTTTTATTTTTGAAAAGATTTATTAGATATATAAATATGTGTATATGGAAAGCTTTTTCTATACCCATATTCCATCGAATACAAAATGATTCTATATTATTCATTTATCGATTATGAAAAGTGCACGTATAAAATAATCTTTAATGTAATTGAAAAATTATATTATAGGTTAGTTACGAAAAAAATTGTATACGTGCAGATGCTGTTAGAGTGTAGAATACATCTTCAAGATGGTTTCTACGCCATGTCTCGCGTCGCTTCCGACCATAAACCTCGTTCGCATCCCACGTCCCTCTTAGCCCGGTTTGAAAATCTCCTCATGAAACCACACCCGTTCCAGTAGTCTTGTCTCCTGCATACCCCGTCTGTGTATATCTACACCCACGCAAAGGAATCAATGCTTATAAAATTTCAGAGAGAAGGTGAAAAAAAGAACGGGAAGGAAATGCCACGTAGTTCTCCCGGTTGCTCAACTTTTTCAATCCGTGACTTACTTTTTTCTATAGCGAAATATTGATGTTTGGAATTGTAGCGACCTGTAAGTGTGTATTGACATATATATATATATATATATATATATATATATATATATATATATATATATATATATATATATATATATATACACGTATGTATGACTACAGTGTTAAAATTTAGAGTGGATATAACATTTTTCACAAGTTTTACATTCCAAACTATATTGTGGTGTCAATTGATCGATTAAATGATTTCGTTACAATATTATTTGTTTTATATGATTAATAATATATTGTTTCGAATTTTATATACGTTTATTAAATATTATGAAATGTTAAGTGAGATGAAATTGAACACTAATCACACATATGAATAGAATTGAATTAAATATAAATAATTATATACATATTTAAAAAAAATAAAAATTTAACACGAAAGTATATATAGATAAAAAAAAATATAAAATAAAAAAGGGTATGTATATAACGTGAAAATAAATATCAATATGGTTCATTGATTGAAAATATTGACCCTAAAAATGTGTAACTCATAGAACATTTTTGCATGTAATTTTTTTTATATGTTCGACTCGTACAGCCATATTTAAACTGTAAATATATAGAACGGTTACTTTCTTTTCACCTACAGATTTGTATTTGAAAACAAATATTTTTTTCAATAAAGAAAAAAGTCAAGCATTTCCAGGCAAATAAAAATTGATGACGATGCACTATGTGAACTTTCTTACATCATAAATTCCTTTTACGTTTATAAGGACACAAAAGTAAGGTTTTATTTAACGACCGTTTATCGAAACTTTTATATAGCATAAGACTTTAACAATTGTTTCAAGTGAAAGAAAAAAATGGTTTCACTTAAAATCAGTTTCAAATTTTAATAAAAATATTTATTTAACAGAAATAAAATACTAGTTTTGATTTTTTTACCGGTTTTATATAAAATCGAATAATTTTTTAGGAAGTTTGTTAGAAATGTTATATTTTTTCGTTCAATTAGATATTTGTTTTAGCTATAAAAATAAATTATTTGAATAATACAATTTTAAATAATAATAATATTCTTGTGTATAAAGGAAAAACTATAATATTTAATATTTTATGCAACTATATTTTTATATCAGCTTTGATCTCGCGTGCAATGATAGAAAAATACTGAATTATTTTTTAAATAAATGTCAGTCGATTTTTATAAAAAAAACTTACTTTCATGGACTTTAACTTTCATTATACATATCTCTCTCTCTCTACATATATATATATATTTATATATATAAATTAAATGTGAAAATTATAAACATTTTAAAAGTCAGTTAATATTAATTTATTTTAAAAATAAAATGAATAATATTAAATTAAATGTAAATATAGTTGTATGTATATATATATATATATATATATATATATATATATATATATATCTATTTATGTGTGTACCTTTGTAATTGAAACAATACCGTTTCAAGAGTGTTAAATGCAAATCCTAAGGATTTGTATGTAGTATGTAGTGTTAAATTGTCAATGAATTCAATGCGAAAATAGTTTTGTTTTGATAGGAACTTACGTATGATTCATTCTATTTAGAAATATGTTTATATATATATATATATATATATATATATATATATATATATATGTATGTATGTATGTATGCATTTATGTATTATGTATATAAGTTTCATCCCCGGTGGTTAAAATAGTTATAACCGGTGCGAGTGGTACAAACCGCAGGGACTAACTGGAACGTGACCCGGAGTAAAACGAGCTCCAAAGTCCGGACTATATTCCACCCACTCGTAGTTTTCACACCCGATATTCGCCCATTCCTTGAATAATAAGTCTTATCTCATCTCCGTTATTTTTTATCTATCCACTCGACTATATCGAACGTTTCGTAAGAAAACATTGAATCTGTGTTGGTTCAGTTAGTAAAACATCATTTCTATATCGACTATTCATCCAGCTTTAGCTTTATTTTATTCCTGTTCAGTTCTCGTTTCATGTCTCCCTACTGCAAATCATGTACCCTTCTCTCCACTGTACTATAGCATCGTATCGCATCGTTGTCTATGTAGAACATCGGTTGAAGGTAGTTAACCCCGACATACTACAAAATTTACTTCAGTTCCAAATTCAATAATACGAGTCGGATCGTTTGCCAAATTTCTATTTGTTGTATTGATTATCATGTACATTTTAAATATATCGTTCTATTATGACTTCCCAATCACATTTTATCAAATCCTATTATTTTTTTTTTCAAAAATATGAATTATTTATTTTCATTCTTTGGTATTTATACCAATTACGTTAATTTGATTATGGACAATATTATTATAAATCATACAGTTCATTTATAAATAGATCACGTAATTTAATTTATAACTGTCTTTGTTTAATAAATTTTGAAAAAAATATGTATTTACATTTATGTAGTTAGATTTTCTATATATTTAATTTGCAAATTATTATGTATATTCTTATTTTTAAAAAATCATATTAATTTTCATTAATTGTTATTAAAAATCAATTAGATTAATCAATAATGACTGTAAATGGTAATTAATTCGCTCAGTGTATTTTCTGACGAACAAAAACTAACTATATTTTTTTCAACAAACCGTAACTCACGTTTAATATATTTTTTTTGTGAACTTTTTGCAATATAAAAACTGATCGAGAAGTGTTCTGAAGCGTGTTTTCTACTGTTTATAGAGCCAATATCGAATGAATACGGTCAGATAGCTTTCAGACGTTGAAGTATTGACAGTGTTCAACTGAGTTATAGAATATAGAATCAATTTACCTTCTTACTTACGTACATATTTTTGTATTTGTAGTTACTGAATAGGTAGAGTTATGGAAAAAACAATTTTCTTTGTTGAGCTTTAATCCCGGACTACGTTTAATAAAATTTCATATAGAATGTAGTGATCTTTTCGATAATACTTCTAATACGGATGAAAGCTTCCGATAGAATATATATTTAGAAAATATATAAAAGAGATAGATTGATAATAAAAATTGTAATTGAAATTTGTACAGAAATGCACGGTTGTATGTCGAAAGAAGTCGTAAGTAAAATAGTCAAACATCTGCTCAAATAATCATGCTGATTTGAACATTCTCGTAACAACATTAAATTATTTAAATTTATCAAATATCAAAGTGTAACAGTTTAAAAGCACAATGTTCTGTCGGTGATACGTTCGACGCTATAGGTACCATTCAGAATCTTCTAAACGAAATTCAACATTGTCGATTGAATTTGAGTCGAGAAATACCGTTTTCGTATATTTTGTTCTTTTCCTTTCTCTCTCGAATGTTTAACAGAGATGAAGTTTTAAGAAAATGGGTTGTACGGCGTCGGATGTTTGTCGTCACGAGCGTAACGTCAATCCGTAATACGAGGATTATTTTTTTGATTACATGTTTTCAAGATAATATATTTCTCTGTTCATATAAATTAAATTTTTTTTAAAGAAAATAATACCACTTAAATTCATACCTCGTTATTAAATTAATTATGTTCATACATTTTAAAGAGACACTTGTTTTCCAACTGATATTGAATTTAAACGACAGTTCTTTTATATAATTTAAACAATTTCATTATCGTATATAGCATAAAAAGTTACTAAAATCATTTCGAGTTCTTTTTTTGCCAGTAAATTACAAAAATACTGAAGCTTGTATAGCCTGGCATTGAAGCTCGTACCGTCTACGACAATCCTGTTATTTGAGTAGAGATAAATTGATGCAACCATCTCTAGCTGTTCATTCTAGTGTTCCTAGTATCTCGTTTCTATGCGGAGGCTTTGCACATAAAATTATCATAAATCTAATGACGCATTCTACCGAAAAATTATGCGAAGATACATTCGCTAAGAGTGTATTAACTTATTACTCCCAAACGTAACAATGAATTGAATTCTTTTGAATCGATTGTTTGTTTTATAAGAACTCTTTGTGTGTAGTTTGTAATATTTTCAAACAGATTTGAACAAATAATAATATTAGATTATACATTTATCAGTTGAATATATTAATTGGATGTAAATTGAATACCATTAATATTATTATTTTTTTTTAATAAAAGTAATTAGAAAAAAATAACATGTTTTTTAATTGGAAAATGATTTGTTACTATTTAATTAAAAAAATTACAATATTCCAAATTTATAACGGAATTTGTTAAAGTATAAAATTAACATTTGTATAATTTTATATATTTATGTATAAATATTAACAAGAAAAACTTTGATAAAATAACAATATTGAATATGCATATAAACTGAATAATCCATTTGAAATTTTATTAACTATAAGTATTTTCTCGACGAGATAAAATTATGAAAGAAAAATATGTCAGTTTGCTCTTATTTTCACACAACGGTTAGCAGTTTTTCTTCATTTTTCCCTAACGAACCGCAGTAATTTAGTCTTTCGTATTTTTTCTTTTCTACTACATTTTTACTTATACATACATACATACAAACATATATATATATATATAAGAGTGTATGTGTATCTTTTAACTTTTATCTTAAACGTTCTCGGTGTGGCTTGGGACTAATTGGGCCATGAACCGGAGTGAAAACTGAAACCCTAACTGGAAAGTTTGGCTGTCAACTCACATCAAACAATGAGACAGATTTACTAATGTTTGTCTTGTGCTCATAGCTCTTTATTTTTCTAAGTAACTAAGTTTTTTTGTTCGATAAATGCTTTCTTTCATGAACGTGTTTGTTTATATTAGAGTACATAAAAACACAAACAATTAGTTATTAAATTATATGTTTTATTTATTGTTGTTACCTTATTCAATATTTTTCATCATATATGATTTGAAAATAGATATCACAGTTACTATTTGAAACATTTACTTATTAATTGAAATAATTAATTTAATTAATCAAGTTTTAATACTGTTATTAATCCTTATAAATTAATATTATAATTTTAATAAGAAATCAAGAAAATGATCAAAAGTAAAATCATTATTTGATTATATATTTTCTTTATAAGTCCAAATTCCAAGAAATATCAGACTGGCAGACATAGTACGATTACATTTCAATTTCCCGTATTAATATCATAAACATTTCGATGAGATGTCTGGAATCTTATTTATTCTTTTATTGAAGATGTTTTTATACATTAAATAAAATGTTTAATATTTAATGATTCGGAGAAATCGTAATACGATGAAAAATTTATATCCATACCTACATATAGATTTGTTTTTTTTATGAATATTTTCACAAAATAAGAACATCGTTTTTGTGTTTTGTATTTAATTAATTATTGACAGGAGTTTTATTATTATTATTGAAATTTAATATATATATATATTCAAGTTTATTGAAAATTAAATACGTATTTGATTTTATATCAGTTATTATCACGAATTGAATTCGATATTTTATATTAAAATCAGTTGATATTTGAGAACATAAACGAATAACATTTTTCAATAGTGATTTATAGTCTATTTGAAAATGATCAAAAAATCAAATTCTGTTTATGTATGTGTGTGTTTTGTGTACGAGATAAATGAACATAAACTGATTATATTCGATCATTTTTATCTCGAATTATTTTTGGAACAATGCAAATATACCTTCGTTATCATTTATTAAATGATTGAGTACAATTTTGATATTTTGATTTTCACACGACAAGGAAATATAAAAAAATGTGTAATTTTTTTAAAATGTTAATTTTTTTAATTACTTTAAATAGACATAAATATTAAATTGATTATGGGGTTGAAAATAATTCTTTTCTAGATTTTATATTACCAAAAATACGTACGAATTGTGTTCTTTCCGTGTATATAAATAAATCGTATTGAAAATTTGTGATCACCTGAATATATGAATGTTTAAACATATATGTGTTTATCTAAGAGTGTGCATAACAAGCGGTTTTCAATACATTAACCTCCGGGTTGATTTGACATTTAAATTTAGCACGATTATGTATTTAGGGCAGCGATATTAAAACGATGTGTTATAGCTGGGATGTTTTGAGTTAGTGTCATGAGCATAACTTTCAACAGATTTTTAACTAAATGCAAACTGAAACATTTTCCGGAGCATCTTTTACATAAACAGCGGATTTTCCTTTCTTCTGTTTTGAAGAAAACACGAGAATATGATTACTAAATCTCCGAAAAATTAACATAGAAATATCTTATCTATACTTTATTCGCGAATCAGGTGATTGAATTTGCTGTCAGTATTTTAAAATATTCATATATTACGTTTTTTTTTCATTTATCACACTTTTTTGTTGTAACTAGACTCATTTAATCTACGTGTTTGTCGATAAATATAAAACGAATTCTTGTAAGTATTTTAAATAAATATGATACGCATTAATTTACATATTTATTTAAACTTTAAACGAAAATATTTCAATTGAAACGTATAACTTTTAACGGTTATATTAACGTAATGTTAATTTATCAATAAAATAATTTTCCATGTGTTTAATTTAGGAGGTAATATAAACTACAAACTAATCTTGTATAAAGTTACTGGAATGAAAATTCAGATTCGAGCGAGATTAATCTTTTTCATGTAAAACTACGAAAATTAATTTACAAAGTCCTGTTTTGACACCAATGATGTAGTTTGTAAACACAGATTGGAATTTATGACCCGGTGATCATCAACGAATCATACCAACTGTTAAATCTCTAGATGTTTCTACAAAAAAAAATTCGGGTTTCATTCAGTTATTCCAGTAATTTGAAACGTATGTTCTTTATACAAATCATGTTCAATTACAAATCACATGTTTTATCAAAGGAATATATCCTGTGGTTCAATTAATATGTTATGTAGTCAATCAAAATCTGACAAGTGATTACAAACGAATTGTAGACAAACATTCTCGTTTATATGTTGACTAATTTATGTAAAATTCATTGTTACAGTTTAAAAACAGATATGTTTAAGTGGAAATTGATATATTCATGTAGTTGTTCAAATAATTTACATTCTAATTACTACTCGAAAGAAATTATTACGAGCATTAATGTAGTTTAGACCAAATACAAATACCAGAAACATTCAGATGTGTTGTAGTCAATTGAGATGACAATAAAGTAGACAATAAATTAAGGAAATCTTAATAGCGAACAACATATTACACGAATTACAATTGGGGTAATGTCTTAATAAAGATAAATTGTATACGAAACGAAAATTAGCTACACAAACGAATTTGTAACGATTATAATAAATTTTACAAGGAAATCATTGTGTTTTTTTTTCAAAAATATTCAATAAATATTACTCTAAACATTTGTTTAATAAATCAAAAAGTTTATTAAAAAACACATTATTTTTTATAAACCAACGAGGAAAAATTATAATTCGAAATATAAAAAAATCAATACAATTCACACGTTGTGAAGTGTATAAATTTTTCGTTATATTTACATTTTAAAATAATATTTGTATTAATTTATTTAATTGATTTTATGTTTATATTTGTCTATGTATTATTTATATCATAATCATTAATATAATTGTTGAACAATATTTATTTTTTAATATAAGTCGTATGAAAATAAATACTTTTCAAGCTTTTATCTATTTACTACTCTATTGATTTCAGAATTATCATTTTAATTCAAAATAAATACAAATTATTTATTTAAAACTTCTTGTTTGTATTAGATTTATTTCTAAGTATTGAAACTTGATTTTTAATTAAAAAAAGAATAATATTTTTACTTAAGAGTGTTTAAATGCTAATTTTTGAAATATTTACAGTGTTAAATGATTAAATAAGGGTGTTTGGTGAATAAACACACACACACACATGTATATATATATATATATATATATATATATATATATATATATAAATTGTAAGTGCATGAAAAACATGTAAAACACACATAAAATATTGATTACGATCACATATACCTGCTTCAACTTTGGCTGGTGAACAGTGTCCATCAACAACTTTATCAGTTGGCGTTGCATTGGCTGCAGCCTCACTTGCTGCTTCTGCAGCTTTTTCGGCAGCCGCAGACGACATTGTGTTGAGATTTTTCGTTAATCTAGCTTCTTGCAGCCGACGGATGCGGTGCACTAGAAGCTAGTGTTAAATCTAGCTCCAAAACGATTACGATCGACGTGAAACCAAATGACGTTTCATCCGTATCAATAAGAAACTGGTTGTCTTTATCTACTTGCTTTGTGACTAACGATTTGTCCGTTTAACGAATGATTAACGCGTTTAACGGTCCAATGAATTCGACACGGTGGCGATGATAAAATGATGAACACAAGAACACATAAACGCACACACGTGGTTTTGTTCGATTCGTTCTTTATTTGCTTGTTTTTTTAAAATATCTACCTTCTAGTTCTAATTTTGGTCTGCTGTCCGCACACGGTATATTTTTTTCAAAACGTTATCTAGATTTTATTACGTATGCCATTTGATTGTCTGTGTACACGGTTTGTCGATGCTCGACTTAATGTGAATGTGCTTTATTTGCCACTCATGAGTGTTGATTTGAGCCTGCTGAGTTGATTTTTAACAAAAAAAATCAATAAATAATGAAATATCATTCATTTTATTCTTTTCAAAAACATACATAAATATTTTTAGATTATATAGGAAAATTAACAAATTAGTCATTAATATATATTTTCAAATATTGAAAATATATATTCAATTAATTTATTTTGTTATATGTTTTTGAAAAGTTTGTATTTAATTTATTTCAAATAAAAACATTTTATTATATATATATGTAAATCAAATCGTGTTAAAGAATAAATGTTTGTATTAAACAGATGCATATGTTCTTATGGCGTTGTTATAAAAAAAAATTGGGAGGAAATATTCATGCATAAGAATAATATTTAAGAGTTACTGCTTGTATCTAACAGGAACGAAGCAAATTGCTTTCTCCTTAAAGTAGATTAAGATACGATTATTTCGTACTTTTATTACATTTTGCACAAAAAAAAATCTAAAAGAAGATTGTAAAAAATAACGGAAATAAGTCGTGACTACATTAAAAAAACGACATTATATATTTTTATATATGCACACACACACACACACACACACATATATATATAAATATATGTGTGTGTATTTGGTATGTAAATTGTTATTAACTATTTAATATACAACAAATATAATGAGATAACATTTTCAATTGATCTTTTGTGCAAGTTGTTACACTAAATATGTATAATTACAATATGTAAATTTTCTATTATATTCACGTATTTTGTAGCCAATATTTATTCAAAAATCTCTATTTATTTATTATTGAACAAATCATTTCATTTAAACATTATTATTTAAATACTTCCTAATAAAAATTTCGAACTGAATCCGACCCAATTTATATATTTTTCAGTTTCAGTCCGTTCGTTGGTTCGCAAACTGAAACTGTATTTTTTAAAAATAATCTTTATTGTTTTTTAACAAAATATAGTGACTAACTTAAATTTCAAGTCGATTCAAATCAATTGTAATTTAATTATTTTTAAATAATATATATATATATATATATATATATATATATATATATATATATATGTGTTATTTAAATGAAATAATAACAGACAATAACACAAATAAAATCTTTCATATTGAATTATTTACAAAGAATTTTTTTTAATTGTAAACTATAATTAATACTTAACAATAATAATAAAGAATATTTTATTTACGATAGTTTTGAAAAATTAACAGTTTTTTTTTCTAAAAAAATTTATATTTTAATGTTTTTGTATAAGAATTTCTTCTACGAAAATTATTTTATAATTTAATATAAATCGTTATAAATTGATTAACTGAATATACAAAATTAAACCATTTTATGTAAATATCATTGATTAGTAATTTGATTTAAATTTTTATGTACACGCTTACTCATACACACATAACGTATAAATATATATATATATATATATATGTATGTATGTATGTATGTATGTATGTATGTATGTATGTATAAATGAAGCAGATATTTTTAGTTAATATTTTGATTTTGTATTATGGTTTGAATGACAGAAATGCCAATATTTAATTAAAAATTATAATTTCGAAACAACATTTTGTGAAGTACACATCGTTCAGATTCAAAATAGTTATTTAACTAATAAATAAAACATACAACATTACATTGAGAGTACTATAAATGATGTAAATTTTATTAAATGCATATTAAATTTATAAACGTTGTGCTTATAAATGAAAAACTAAATGAATTCAGTTGTCATTTACAATACATGATATGATTACGCAGATGATCTAATTGCTTCATCGTCTAATAAATGTGAATTTATTAAGTAATTTGAAAAATTATTTATCTTTAATAAATATTTTAATTAAAAACAATATTTGCATTTTACAATTATTATAATTAAAAGTACGTTTATCAAAATTGAAATTAAAATAAGCAAATTCTCGATATTGATTGAAACAAATAAATTTAAGTTAATAAATAGAAAAAATAAGACTAATTTATTATATAATTTTTAAATGTATGTGAAAAATAATATTTCGAATAAGTTAATAACACTTTTTGATATTTTATAAAATTGCTTAAGTGAATAATAAAAAAATGTCTTTATTTCATCTGTGACGACAAAATAAAAGTTTCGGAAAGACAAATAATAGTCGATGTTATCTGACAAGTTTGACAGTACAGTTCGAATTTCAAGAAATAATTACTTTTGAAAGAAATATCGCTCAATTATTTTCAATATTTAAATTACTTCTTAGGCAATAAAAACAGTAACATTATATAATATATATATATATATATATATATTATAAATTCTTTTTTGAAATTATTTAAAAACTATTAATAAAATATTATCTACAATATATAAAGTAATAAAAATAATATTTCGGAAAATAATTCCAAAAGAAATTTTTACGTAACAAAAATTGCACATAAAAATAGCTTCAAGCTATTTTCAGTTTAACAATGTACCTGACCTGCACTTGCACATTTTCTTGGCTAAGTTTCTTGGCTCTTGTGAATTGTATTTCTGTTGAAAAGTATTTAATCTTGATGCAACTAGGACGAATAATGTTTCTTAAAAAAAATTACCATTTAGTGGGTGTTTAAACGATTACAATGTTATATAACATTTTAGAAGTTTTTTAAATACTTTTTCAACAGTTTATACCCACATTGATATTTGTTGTTAGTAATTAGTTAGTTTATTAATTTTTAATTGCAAAAAAATATGCTAGATATCTAATGATATATATTTAAACTTTATTGCGATATTAACGTATTATTTCTAGTAAATAATTCAAAATTACATATTTAAAGATTGAGAAAATTTATAAATATGGTAAATGTAATTATTATATACAGTTTGAGAAATTATTAAATTTAACAATATATTTATTTATATATAAGACTTTTTTAAGTTTAAAAACTTATTAATACAGCAATAAAGATATACTATTTTCTTGTAAAAAGTATTGAAATTACATGCATGATAAAACGTTACTATCAACAGAAGTATAAAAAAATGAGAAAAACCAACAAAATGTAATAAAATGAGTGTCTAGTGTCAACATTTCTTTGTTTACGATTGTAGTGGACAAAGCTGGAAGATTATCGCGTACAATGTAGACACATGTATATATATATATATATATATATATATATATATATATATATATATATATATATATTTATATGTATGTATGTATGTATGTATGAAATTATATATTAATGTTTTATGTCACATTGTCAAAATATAGTCATGTCAAAGTGGTTAATGATGTGTAAAGAATAAGAAGTATATAACATAATAATAAACCATTCAACATATATATCTGTTATTTTAAATACCACACTGAATAAAAAACAAAGTTTAAAATATATTAGTGTATAAATTGAAGAAAAATCTGAGATAATATTTTATATATATATATATATATATATATATATATATATATATAAAACATGTATATATAATGTGAAATGTTTAAATTATAACGGACGTTCGTTTAATGAAACAAATAACTAAGAATTGAATTAACGGACGTCGTTGAACGAACATTACTAAATGTCGATGAAAGAAAAAACAACGTACTATGAAGCAATGAGTGTTGGGCGCAAAAGTCACACGCACAGAGAGTAAAACGAGTTGCCGACCGACCAGCAGGAGCGGTAGACCGTGTACTGGTCCTGCGAGAAAAGAGGCGAGGCACCCAGCAGCCGCACAAGGAGCAGGTCGGCCGGGTCCAGGCCCGCGCTGCTTACAGGACGTACAGCGCAGGAGCACGCCACGCCCGCACCGCAAACGGTGCGGGACGACGGCCAAGGGTCAAAAACATAGTAAACAGATGAGAAGCTCTGCGTACGATCGTACAAAGCGAACCCTACGGATGTAGAAATCGTCAACGCGGTCGGGACATTGTTTGAACGTACAGTTTGGCGTTGTTTTATAACTAGATGGATGCGTTATTTACGTTCAGATCGTTCTTGAATTGAAGCAACGATGTTCAAACGGAGACATCGTATCACGGCAATGAGATCACAGTCTCCTGCTGCGTTATACGGTTAACATATACTCAAACGATTGCGCGTGTTGTAGCTCAAACGAACACGAAAACTCGGTACATTCAACTACAAACAGAACAGAAATTCACATGAGTTGAATTTTCGATACTACACAGTTGGGAACGAAATAATATTCACTCGAGTTTAATTGACTTTATTCTATTAAGTAAAATAGCAAGTTTTGTTCGAATTTACTTTAAAATAAAATCCAATTGTTAATACCCAAATTTATATCATATATATAAATACTAGAGATATTTATTTACAGATGTCTTCAAAATTTAATTAAATGTGTTTGATTGATATAAATATTAAAATTTTTCCAATCACAAAAAATAATGTTAAATGTATAATTTTTAAATGTGAAATAAATTTAAAAATTATACACATGTATTTAATATCGAACATATCATCTAGATACTTAAAACTAGTATCAATAATTGCTATTTTTTGAATTTTGTACGTAGTAAATGTTGCGAAATTCTTGTTAAAAAAAATCCCGTTTCAGTCAGTAACGATATCAAATATATTCCTGCTGTGTTCAACAATAACGTTATACAAATGTGTACGTTTTACGATATGTGGTTGAAATATAGACGTTAAATACGCAGTACTGACTACCTCATCACGTTCATGATTTCATACGGCAGTCGTGAGATTTCCAACCAACATCGATAGGAAACATTCCTGCTGCGTATTCTCGTTGCACAATTGAAACGTGCACCAATATTGTTTTGTAAGAAAATAGTCGATGTTTGTTATTCATCCGATTCGTAAAAAAAATCTTAAACATTATATTTTTAATATATGTATATTATTTTTATTACTTAAACTACATATCATTAAAAATGATCAACCATATGACATCTGTAAAAGCTAGTTTAATATCAATAAATATTTTTATAATATCGAGTAGATGATTTAAGTCTGTACTTGTTTGTTTTCTCTCAACTCGACTAGCATTAAACTTTAGATGATATTAATATAAAATCTGATATTATTTAATTAAAATCGTATTAGAAAATCATCTAATTATATAACAAATTTCCATATTCGTTTAAATGAACAAAACTCAATTATCATTAAAAAGCAAATAGGCAGTACAATAACACAGTTTGAAATAATATAAGTTGAGCGGTAACATTCCAGTAACATGAATTAATTTTAATACACGGATAAATTCCAGATCAGGAGTCTATGCTCGGGCTAAAATAGCGTCGAATTTTAACGTAAAATACACAATGAACCATGTACTCCGTACGTGCAAAGTTCAGGTGTTAGTAAATACAATCACAAAACACTACATATACATGTCACATCTCATTGTTAAGATTAATCCCGTGTGATTAATTGAATTCAAGGCACTTATAATGACGAGTATATGCCAGAATTTACGTTTAATTCAACTTATGTACAATAATACACGTATTTCAAATAGACATTTCATGTTTTTTGATATAAATATTTATTGTATTCGATTTAGTCGTTTTGTAAGGCTTTAATAATAAAATAACATTTATAAGTATTAACATTTTATTTTAACAGATTTCTTTAAAAAAAATTTTCTTTTACATCAATCTATAGAGTTGACAAATAATTGCGATATTTTATGTAAATGAAAGACGATTTTTTTCATTCAATAATGTATTGACCATTTTGTTCTACTATCTTTGTCATTTTCATAATTCCTAAAAAAACTTTTAATCTTTCTCGAGTCGTTCTACGATGGTTTGCTTCAATTAATGCTTGATTTCATTTCATTTGAGTTCATTTTTAAATTTTCAAATCCGTGGATAACTGACAATTTTTTTGAGCTTAAATTACGTTTTTTCCTTTTTTAAATCAAGATTGAACTGTTATTATTTATTTACCAACATTAATATAACTAAAATATTTATTATTTAAAAAAAATAATTACATAAATGTTTTTCAAATTAAAAATTATATTTTTAGTTACAAGTCATTATTAAAATAATATGTTATGTTATTGATTATTGTTTAATTAAATTTATACAATTATATATCACATTGTATAGAGTTTTATTTGAATTTTAATGCCAAAAAAATATTAAAAATATTTTGATATATAAAAGGGGAGATAGATATACGTGCATACATACAAGATATGATATTTATTTTCTGATATACTAGTAACATCAAAAATTCATTTTTCTATACTAGCAGAACTCACACAGCATCTAAAATCAGTTTTGAAAGCGCTGTAACGTAAACAACGAAATAACGTATTCCTGCTACATTGTTAAGTTATCGTTTAACGATACAACCTGTCTTATTCAGCACCTACGTAAAACGTGTATATCATAACGGAAATGGATATATGATCGTACGTAATATCTGTATTATAATAATCGTTGTGTAAAGATCAATGGTAGATGGTTGAAGGTCGCAACACGTACTATACTATTTTACAATGGTGTGTACAATAACGACCATGTTAAACGTACAAGTTGTAAGAAATGTAGTGAATGTGTAAGAGGTTTAACGCCAGACAACGTACGTTTGAACTGAACATTTTGAGGAATTTTCAGTTGGAATAATTTGTTTGAACATATGGTTGCAAAAATACATGAAGAAGTTATCTAGCGAGAATCAAAATGGCTATTATATATAAAGTATATATATATATATATATATATATATATATATATATATATATATTTTTATGTATATATATATATTGAGCATTTACAGGTATAGAAATATATTATAATATATGTATGTGTATACAGTTTGTTTAAGATTATTCTTTTTGTTTTGTCTAAAAGACGAAATGCGTGAGAGAAAACGGATGTGTTTGTGCAGCGAACACTGTTTGTACTTGGAGTAGTTTCCGTCGCAATGTAACGATTTCTTTAGCTACCGGAACATGAATTGAAGTCAATGGTTGTTTTTATATATACGTGTAGAGAGACTAAAAATCTTTATATAACGTAGATTTATTAGTTTTTCTCTTAAAGTTGTTTGTCAAAAAAATGACTTTTTGAAAAATTCTCATATCTGCTACACGTATTGTTAGATTGTTCAAATATGTACTTGAGAGATTTTTTTATAATATAACTCATTGTTGTTTTTGTCACATTTTTCTCATTTCATTTTTATTCTCGTACGTGTATTTCAATTTCAAATAAATCGAAATATGTTCAAATAAAAAAAATTGACTGAACAATTGAATAAATTTACACGAATAAGCATTTCTGATGAAATTATTGTTACGAAAATTCATAGAATTCTATTTTAATTCAACGTTTTTATTACAAAAAAATTTTTGTATTAACTTGCGAATATTTCATTCATCTCAGTTTGAAAACAAATAAATTTCAACTCGATTGAATTCATTGAACAAAATCTCGTAGCATAACAAAATTGTTTAGTAATCAGCCCATTCTGTATTTTGGCGAGTATATAGATGAGTACATCGAAATATTTTATGCCCAGTAAAGCGTGAGAACCGGTGTAATTTTGTACGAAGGCGAAAATTTTAACGAAACGCGGTAAATTTTATACCAGCGTTGACGATATTAAAATCAGATTTGAAAATTGATGTGGCTGTGACCGAACCAAACAGTTTTATACGCCATATACAAACGTATAAATTTGATGTGTTCAGATTATATCTTTGCTTGTAACTTCGAAAGAACGTACATATTTGAATTATATATTGATATGGAACAAACGTAAAGAAAGGACCAGTTTGTTGTAAATAATAATAGAGAATTCCACAAAATATGATTATGTTTATTCGATATCTAACTATTTTAGTTTGTGACTTTTTATATTTGTTAATATAAAAAAAAAACATTTATTCAAAATATGTTAATAATAAAAATTTATTTTTATTACGGATGAAGAATCATCAGAGTTCAATGGAAATAACCGAAGTTTTAACAAGAATTGTATGAAAATTCAGTTGAAAACTCGTAAACTTTCTGATAAAATTTATGAAATTTCTTATAGCACAATACGTTGTATTTTCACGATCAATATTTGAATGTAGTTATTTAAATATTTATTATACGTTTGTTTACTCCGCAGAAATATTAATCGGTATGACTAATAAACATATCTTAAATAAACATTATTTCAAAATGATTTTCATTATAAATATAAAATGAAATAATTTGATATCTTTCATTCGAAAAAGAAAAATGCTCTATTTCCTACGGCATTCATGTGAAAATTTCGTTTCTGAACTTCTCAGAATTTTCCAAGAATTACCGAAGTATCATTTTATGAAATATTAAAATTGACAACAAATGGAAAAAGAACGATTTTCAAATAGACTTTTTGGACAAAATACATTTGAATTATATGATTGTTCATAATAAACAGATTAACATAGTTTTATTTTTCATAACTTATTTATATTATTAAATAGAAACAAATTCGGGGATCGATGAGTGAAACGAATAAGGGACCGAGCAATTTTATAAAAAAAATATATTGAAAACTTTTAAATCTTAATACAAATATATATAGTTATGTGTGTATGTCAGTACAATATTATTTTACTATTTTTTAACTATTTTAAATTCATTCTATTATCACAGTTTTTTTTAAATCCATCAATTTATAACCGAGTACAAATATAATAATCCATTTACACAATGTTTGTGTTACACTGAGACCTAATTCATTTTGTAAAAGTAAGCAAGTCAATTTCTCTTACAGTATGTTGGCACATTTAAACATCATCCTTGAAATACTGAGTCTATTTTCGTTTTATTGATTATGTAGACATTTCATCATACAAAAAATTATGACAATATGCAACACCTGTTTTAAATTCTAGTTGATGGAATAAATGGTATTCAACATTTATTTACTAGATATTTATAACAATTTGTCGACATCTAGTTTATTTAAATTTATATATTTTCAATATATATAATATATATATATATATATATATATATATATATATATATATATATATAAATTCTGAACATACTTTCGTAATTATCTGTGCAATCGCGAAAAATAAACAACTATAATGAAACACGTTGATTAGTTTTAATTACTTCTGTGACAAGTCGAGCAGAGCAACGCTAATCCTTCTGGATAAAGTGGACAGCTGTGACCCCAGTGGTCGTATATGAACTCATTGTTTTTGTTAACAACTCAACTTGCCACAGTCATTATAGTACTAGTTTTCTAATTGTTTTTGATATGAAAAATAATCTCTACATTATATATATATATATATATATATATATATATATATATATATATATATATATATCGAATTTTACATTCGTATAGTCGAGTAAATGTTGAACAAGTTAAAAAAAATCATTTCTATTATAAGTATGTGAGCCATGAAGTTGAACAAAATATGTGAGGTATAAACTACAAGTGTTCATTGTACTTTACGACAAATTCTGAGTATTATGAATAACGTAGTCACTAACATGGAACTCTAGGCATAACAATAACGTTGGGTTTCAAGTACTAAAATTTAAAAGTTGTCGAATAAGTACGTACAAAAAAAAAGTGCAGAACAATTTTCTATTAAAAGTAAACGAGTTAAGGGTCTGTATAATTGTATTAGATTTGAAAATGTTAAAATTCCAAATCTATACAAATATTAATAAAACATTTTAAAATCAAAAACTGAGATTATTGTTGCATAGCAACGTATTATGTTGCTACGCAACAATAATAAATAAAAAGGTAAAGGTAGCAATGGTTGTTATTTATTTGAGGGGAAAAAGTGTATACAATAGAATAAATAAAATATATATGTTTAGAAGTGAATTGCATATTTATGAACGATAAATAAAAATATAAAAATTACAGTTCATTGTATATTGTCAATCAGTTCCACGACTTTTACACATATTCGTCGGGTAACTTTTTGCATCGCCATTCACCAAATGCCGGCATTTTTTGACACTATCTGTAGAAATGATATGGTCTATATAAAACTAATGTAACTTGTTAGAAATCATATATTTTTCAGTGAAATCTTGGAAAATGATATAAAACAAATGTATCTTTATATATAAATTTTTATTTTTTTTTGACTTTCCTTAGTTAAAAAACAATTAAATTCATAAAAAAGTTTAAATGAATTTCTAAAAACACAAAGTTATTATTCTCTTTTTTTTAGATGAAGTACATTATTTTTGAGTCTTTAATTTTATAAATAATTAATAATTTTTCAGTGAATTGTACTGTTCAAAACATGTACCAGTATGAAGGGGAAAGCTAAAATCAGTTCTCTCATGGCATTGTCTCTGTTTGGTTACAATTATAATTTAATATACTCGGAATTAAGAGAACAAAAATCAATTATTCTCTGTAATATACAAATGACGAATTTTCGTCAAGCGGACGAATATGTGTTAATTAGTTTTGGAAATTTACAAAAATACAATTATTATAAAAAAATTACTACAACCTTTTATCACAGTAATATTGATAACTGCAAATAAAAATATGTCTTTAACTACATTCAGTATATATTAAGATACATTAAAAATATTTTATTTAAAAATATATTTAATAAATTTAATGGAAATTCTAAATATTTTTTCGATATATCAGATAAGTATATATATATATATATATATATATATATATATATATATATATATATATATGTATATACTATTTAGTACAAAAACATTAATTCCACCTCGTTAGTTTTTCCACTCTTTAGGTTTATATTATATATTTATACATACCTCTTTCTTCCAAAGATTGCATGAGGGGTGTAAAACCACCATTGTTTAATGTTTTAGACATTTTAAAATGTTGCTTACATTATATCACAGATTAAAAAATATTAGAAATTGTATAAAACAATTGTATACGAATGATTTCTATTAGATATGTATTAAAAAAAATTAATTGATAATATTTTTATTATTAGTAATCTAATTGTTTATGAATTATTTGTTTATAATTACATTGTACACAAATTTCAAACACATTAACCTACAATCACACTACATTTATAAATGTTTTTGGTGTTTTTTTTATTATTTATAACATAGAAATATGTTTTATAAAATTATTTTATAAATTAAATATATATATATATATATATATATATATATATATATATATATATATATATTTGTGTGAGAGATATTTCATAAATTTAAACATGTTTATATTAAAGATAATTGAATGGTTCCTTGGTGAATAATTATTTCTAATTGTACTTTGAGTTTGGAAATGTTTCTAAGTTAAATTTGATTTCTTTAGAAATAATGTTTGAAAATATCAAATGATAAGATTTCAAATACAACAATATCAAATAATTTGTTAATATGTAACTGAAATTTACACATATTTATATAATATATATGTGATTTCGTTACGTCCTCATTGAAAAAAAAAATCAACCTGAAATAATAATTTAAAAACATTACATCAACTCAGCTGATACCAAACTCATCAAATCAGTACACTTTTCGTTCAGACTACACTTGATCGTAAATTTTTCTCAATTATTGCAATGACAGTCATTTTCTAGTCGCGTTTTCATCGTCACGCCTACTTTTCATCACTATACATCATTTAACACTCCCTCATTTATTACAATTCCTGTTCCATTCGAGATATCAGACACAGGTGGTAAAAACATACGATTTTCGTCTTTATGATACGGATATATTTTGGCTGCGTCAACAATTGACTTGTTACGACCATATAAAATATTCGATGAAATATTTTCATGTCATTTTATGTTTTTGTTCAAATAAACAATGCGTACGCAATAAACAAATTCTTTAGAAGACAATCATTTCATATTCCAATTTCAATATATATATATATATATATATATATATATATATATATATATATATATATAAATAATTTTTAATTAATTTACCAAACACTGTATATGAAGTTTCTTTAAAATATGAATTATTAATTTAATAAATGGAGAGTAAAATTCCTTTTTGTCTTCAATTTCGTTAAAAACATTTTGTAATCACTTATAGTTAAATTTAACTCAAAAATATATGTATTTAGCTTCACATACATATATTTATGTATACACTTATATGTGCTTTCATATGCATTTAAATATCGATAGTTGTATTCATGTTTGGAAAATTTTCTGTAATATTACACATGATTACGTATTTATATATATATATATATATATATATATATATATATATATATAAAATTGAATTCATGAAAACGTATGTATATGTCTGATATATCTTGAATGAGGTGTTCGAGTGGGGTTGGTCTGGAAATAAGGTTAAGAATTGGAGGGTTCGAATAAGGGGTGTTGTGGAGACGCGTGTACGTCTGGATGCCCCTGTTATAGGACAAGGCCAATATAGTTCGTTCACACGGTGATTTTTGATATGGATATATTTACTAGTATAATAGATCTTGTCTATCACTATTATCGAGTATTTGAAAAAAAAAATTGCTCTAATTGTTATATTTTTTTGAAATAAATATAGATTTTTCTTTTTAATTTGAAAAAATGTAAAATTATCAAGTATTTTGTTGAAATTGTAACAAAAAGCTGTCTGTTTGAAAAAGAAAATTGTATTGAAATACCAAGAATCATATATAAATTCCAGATATTTCCTAGAATTCTTTATTCATTCAAATACATATTCAGATTGAGAATTGTGAAAGAGTTTTTGTTATATATATGGATAAATATGTATGTCAGTATTTAATAAAATATATGAAATTGAATGAAAAATGTTTTCGAAATGACAAAACTACAAAAAAAATCACATACATTTCTGAAAAAGTGATTTGTATTCTCAAATTACCTCGAACTGATTTCGACATTAACTACGTCATTTGTCAAAAGTATTAAGTTGAAAATTCGATTACACATGTAAGATATGTTTTTTATGTTGTGTAAAATTACGAATTCTTCTAAATCACCAAACAAGATCGAAGTAGTATTTTCATGGTATATTATGATAATAAAAGAATTTATGTGGTTATCTTGAAGAACATGTCGTTATTTTTTGATCCATAGACATCCACAAGTCAATTTCGAACTATGTGTCAATGTAATGAATCAAACTTCACTGAAATACCTTAATAAACTTTATAGATTGATTTATTTTATTTTCTATTTATGTATCTTTTTTTTAAATTTCACGTAAAAACCACTAAATACAATCAACTATTCTATATATAGTAATTTTTAAATATTTTAGAAATTATTACTTCTGATACTGATTATAATCACTAGCTACTTAATCGAAATTTACAATTATATTTTTATAACAGCAGAATATGAAAATAAATTAATATTTATAAACTCTACACTATTTTCTTTTAATAAAGTGGTTTTATGAGGAATTTTATTACTCTGCTGTACAAACACGAATAACAGTTCAACATACTTTTAATTTCGTTAAAGTAGGAAATAAGTAGATTGGAATTGAGGACTAAATAACACCTTTCGTAGTAATATTTACGACTTACAAATTAAATATGACAAAATGTCATTATTTCTTCGAACTCTACTAAATATTAAATGTAATTGAATTTTATTGTTAATGTACTTGAAGGTTATTTGGAACATGTCGCGTGATTTCAATACATACATACATATTTATATATATATATATGAAAATATACTTTAATGGTAAATATTTAATATTTGTAAATGACAAAACATATGTTTGAAATTATTATTTATTACTATTCAGTGGATATTAAATATAGTTTTGTAATAATATTTCATACTTTAATACAATTTTTTGTAAACTTTGAAATGATTAATTGTTTGATAAATTATATATTAATAATATGTTATATAAAATTTTCTGTAAGAATTTTATATTTTATTATATATATATATTTATGTTATAAAAAATCAAATCGATTTTGTTAAATATTGTGTAAAAAAATAATCAGTACATAAATTGAGTTTGTAAGATAAACTTATTTTCAAATGAAAATATATTAATTACCTTATAGTAGTATAAAAGTTTAATTTAAAATCGAAACGTAGAAATAAGTTGATTTTAACGATACTAGTTCAATTATTATTTAGTTGTTCATTGTTATGATTGAGTTGAAAAGCTGTATCGTGCAATTAATACAAACAGAATTAATAAATAATATACAAGAGAAGTTGTTTAGTAAACGTTTCACTGATTCGATATAATGATATAAGTCGATTACATTTATATGGAGTGAGTATAAACTTTGAAAGTCCAGTTGAATGAACTTACAAAACATTTCGTGTTGAAGTACATAAAGTGATATTTAATTATAGTAAGATCAAACACATTTCATATCATGATAGAATTATAACAATTTGTCAACAAACTTTATGAATATATACACATATTTATGTATGTATGTATGTACATACAGACGAGTACACAAGAAATGATTTGAAAAGATATACTATTTATAAATTTCGAACGATATGAGTAGAGTATAGGTTCATATATTTGTAGCTATTAAATAATTGGGTTGGGTAACGAACGAACGAAATGAGATAGTAATCAAAATTGGGGCTTGACTAGAGACTGATATTGTGCGTAGTAATAGCAGCCCCAATTCAGCATGTAAAACGGGACGGAGATATCTTAATTAATTACGTATACGATGCTATTTCGATAGGAATTTTCATTTTGTCGACGTCGCCAACGGGAAAATTTGATTAAATCATGGCTGACAACATTTCAATAAGAACTTTATTTACGTAAATCTACGTTTATTAATAATTAATATGAAATATTACCCAGCTATATATCCAATTATCCATATAAATATAGATTTCGAAAAACATATATATATATATAATTAGTGAAAAGAAAAATATGTAATTGGAAAATAAGACAGATATATCAAGTTTATGACAAATTTTCTTTAAAATATTTCGTTACGATTAAAATAATATAACCTGCTGATATTATCTATCTAAATATGTAATGTAGGAACCATTCAAACTTTTTCGAAAAGAAAACTTTTTATGAAATTCTGATTAGCATAAATAAGTTGAGACGAAAACGAGAAATCTTAATCAAAACTAATTTATTCATGTCTGAAATCAGTCAAATCGGAAACAAATATAGACCAGTAGTGAAATTAACATAAAAAAACTAGCTTTTGTAATGTAAGCATGTGAGATTTTAATCCTCGATCACATTATTTTCAAATAATTTTTATGTGAAATGATCAACAAAAATGATACCGACGAATTTATTTCTAATGCAAACACGATAAATAATATTCATGGAAATAAATCGTTCGAACGATATTCGAGACGTAATATTTTATATTAAACAATGGGTATTAACAAAGAAAATCAATTATTGTTGTTTTATGTATTTAATAATAATTTAAATAAAATTTATTTAGAAATATTTTATTACTGAATCACATGTCTATTTTTAAATATCGTTCGTTAATATTTTTATTTATAAAAAAAAAACATTAAATAAAAAATTACTAATATATCTTTGAATTCAATAATATTTTACACATCACTGATTGGCAACAAATAAAATAGCGTATAAAAATAAAATAGTAAATGAAAATTGAAACTGTAACAAACTTATAATGTATTTTTTAAACTAATTATATTTGTTTTTTTGATAAAAATTCAACAAAATAATTTATTATTTGATATATAAAACAATTTATAAACAAATAGTAAAAGATTCAAGTAGCACTTAACAAATTTATAAATTTTATTTCAACAATTAAAATTTAATTGCTTTGTAATTTATAAGATTTTTAATTAATTTCTGTAGATATTAACGATTATGTATTAAATTTGTAATGAGATTAGAACACACGTAAAACTTTTAATATGGGTAAATATCAACATGAATTTCTGTTATTGTATATCTAATTTTATATAATTAATATAAAATAATTATACTGAGAACTAAATGTGATTATTAAGTTGTATTTTTGATTTTAATACAAATAACTGCGTACTCATGTTTCTACAATATAAAAGTTTTTACAAACAAATATAATATGTTATCTGTGAATTATTTGAAATAAACATGTATACGTATATTAATTGCATTTAAAGTAAACATTTATTTTTATTAAAAATATATAGATATTTGTAAATAAACAACAACCACTCCAACATCACTTGTGTACGACAAATAAATTCAATATTAATATATAGGTATGTCATCACTCGACAGACAATTATAATATGTAAAATCTCGTGTATACAAACTATTAAATATAGAATGCACGTAAAAATGAAGGGTTAACGAAATAACTGCACGCCACAAGAAGACGAAACGAAATAGAGCCGAACAAAGCAGGTTGAATTAAGTGTATAACCCGACAAAACAAAGAACCGAGACCTACCGACAGCGGTAGCAAATGTAAGCATCTAATACAAGTATAGTCATAGTCAAAGCTCTCTAGCTGAAGGTTACATTGCTGAAACACATTATTTTATTGGTTTCCATATCGATCTACGTGAATAGAGACATACATGGACACTATGTGTTGCGACGGCCGTATTGAATCGACCTTGACACGGGAGGAAAAATTATTTTCTATGAGGTGAATGCCGATTCTATATTCATTATTTATAAAGGGCATAATATTGACATGTGTGGGTAAATTCATGATTACTACGTTCAGTTTCTATTCTTGTGAACTGTTGCGTAGCTCTGAAACGTACGAAGAACTGTTTCTAATAACGAAAAGCTCATATGTCTAAATATACAAGTGTCAAGATAAAAATAAGTAAACGTTCATGGATTATTTTTATTTATTTATCAATTTTTGAATATTTAATATCTATCCTAATTCGTATCATATTCAACGATATAATATTTTTTTTATTTAATTTAAAATCATTTCCTGAGAATGAAAATAGGTCAAAAAATATTACACAGAACGGAAGATGAATGAAAAATTATAAGTATAAAACGTCTTATATTGTATATCTAGAATCAAATTAATATTGAAAAAAATGTATATATATATATATATATATATATATATATATATATATATATATATATATATATATAAATTACAAGGTACTTTTGCAACTTTTCAATAATTACAAAGAAGACGTTGAACGTAGCTTTCTGATACTCTGAAAAAAATATATCTTCAACTGAAAAAAATGTCAAGAGAATTTTTTTATTATTTGAATTTTTTTTATTAATTTATATCAAATCAATATTTTATTATTTTCATATATATATATATATATATATATATATATATATAGAGAGAGAGAGAGAGAGAGAGAGAGAGAGAGAGTGTTTAATGTTAATTTGTCTTCTCACAATAATTATTCTTCTAGCTGACGAAATAAATTCTTTATTTGTTAAAATATTGTTTATCATGCGTGTATGGTCGTGACAAATTAATTTACAGACAGTCTTCATCAGTTAAAAGCACATAACTTTGGGTAATTAAAAGACAAACGATTAAACAACAACGCAATAAACTTATATGATAAGTAATTATATTTATAAATTGGTTGAAATTATTCAAGTGTTTTAATCACAATTGTCTTATTTACGAAATTCACTTCACATTCTTCTATCTCTGAAAGTTTAAATTTAACTTTTTCGCATTTAATATTTATAAATATTTTTGTAAATAAGGATACGTCGTTGGTATTTTCTCGATAAAATATTTCATTCGTTATATGTGAAACTGTCTGTCAGGATCTTAAAAAAAACTTTATTCTATATTAAGTTTATAAGGTTTTATATTTAGAAAATATAATATCGGAGATAAATATTTTTCTGATTTCTTAGAAAGCTATATTCATTTTGGGAACTGCACCTTAAAGAATAAAACAATTAATCATTTCATATTTTAGACTAGACGATAGCACGCAAGTGTATTGTTTAAAAATCGATGACTCGATGTCGATCAGCTTTAAGAAAACATAGACAAGTAAATTATTATTTAATGATTTGATTATTTTTTTAAACTTTTGGAAAACTTCGGAAAGTTTGAAAACGAAATGTTTTTCGTTTAAAACACCATTCTTTTTAAAATAAAAAGATATGTTACTGTCAAATATAAAATTAAGTCATTTCAAAATAACATATGAAATATATATTTTATTTAAAAAATTCATTCGAATTTAAAAATGTAATTATATTTAATTATATATTTACTGTTTGAAATAGAACATAATTATATTAATTACATGTAAACATCGATATAAAATGTTCAACTTTTTATTAAAATAAGTAATATGTCTATAGTGAATTTCATTCGATTTTCATAACAGAAATGACATTTAATAATATCAAATATCGATGTCAAAGTATTTTACAATGTGGATTATTCGTAAAAGCTGACTCTCTCAGATTAAATTATGGCAAAAAATACTTCAAATGTTAGAACGATTAAATATGTAAAATTGACGTTATTGACACGTTGTACGTCAATTGTAAATATCGTTTTTTTATAACCTGACGTTTTTACTATGAAATAGATTATTTTACCATATTTCAAAAAAGTTATTTTATTTTTGTGATAAATATTTTCAATGAAAATACATTTGTGTTTAATATTGTAGTAGTTTAATATTGTATTTGTGTTTAATATTATATTTGTGTTTAAAAATGAAAATACATTTGTATTAATATTGTAGTATTGTTTTTATTAATATCGTTCAATTTTAAAATTCATATCACTCATTTTGAATTTTAATCAATGCAGTGTGGAACTTATATCATTTAGATTGTTTGAATAAATTCAACTGAATTTTGATTGAAATTAAATATTTATTACACTGTTTTTTTTCTGTTTCTAATATATATGTAATATAGATATACCGATCAATCTAATGAGTAGGAAAATAAAGTAAAAAAAATATCGTAAAGAAAAAAAATTAAAATTGTTGACGTCATAAAAGTCGGTGGCTGGCTGTGTTGAACGAACTGGATATACACATGTCAAGTGACCACTTAACCTAATACACTCGCTCTGATCAGACGATAGTCGAAGCCCTATATAGAGAACATATTGGCCCCGTTGCATTGCGGCCTTCTTTCTATATATTTTCAATATACCACCCTCTACATATCTATTTACCGTATCTATATCCACAAGCCTGTTAACACCCCAAGATAATCCATTCAAATCATATTTATTTTCCTTTTCATTGAAATCCATAGGAAAGATAATTATCAACATTTTATGGAATTTCAAAGGCTTCATAGGTGCTTTTATTCATTTCAAATAGCTATTTAATGAATGTTAGTTTTTTTATTTCAATTTTATATAGAATTTTTTTTTAAAAAAAAGCAAACATGATTTTGTTTGTGATATGTGTGTTAGATGATAATCGTTAAAAGCTCAATAATTGTTAGTTTAATAAAGATACTGAATGTTTTTTATTGATATATATATATATATATATATATATATATATATATATATATATATATAATAAATTATTTTTAAAACTGCATCAAGAAAAAAAATGGTATGTTATTTATTAGCAATAAATTGTTTCAATAGAATGATTTATTTGAAATAAAATAATTGATGTAATCCATAGGCATATTTATAAACAATCAATACATATGTGTGTGTGTAACATGCAATTCACTTCAAAAGTATGTAAATATGTATTAAATAATATTCAGTATTCTAAATTGATACTGTGTAATAAATTGTCTATTACTTGCAGGAGGCTTGTTAACTAGATAATTAAAATCCTTCTCTTTGGCTAGCATTCTCATCAATTTATAATCGGTTCTATACAAACGAACTCAATTATAAAACTGTTTATTCATTCAGTAGCGTACGGTTCAAAAATTTCATTGAAATTATAAGAAAACAACAAAAGCTCAAATGAAATGAAAGAAAGTTCTAGAAATTAATAACATTTCGAAATATATCACACTGTTTCTTGTACAAAGAGTCAATTGTGATTTTTAAATAAGTCAGTTTCATATTTTGTTTGTATTCAATATATCAATTATTTTATGTTCATTTTAAATTTATAATAAGATTCTTATATCAATATTCTTTGAAATAAAATTATCAATAAATATAATTTATTTTTATAGTATATGTAGATATTTGTGAAGATATTAATTCAATCGTTTTAATGTAAAGGGTTGATTTGACTTGAATCAAATGTAAACAATAAAACAAAGTGTAAATAAGCCACACTTGAAATAAGATTAATGACTAGACGTTTCTGTTTTATCACCATTGGATGGATTTAGAGTAGATTATAATATATATATATATGGAAAGATAGATGTATATAAACAAATATTAAATTGTAGATAGAATTACAAATACGAAATGCAGTTTACGAGAGTAAACACGTTATTAACGTGATTATTGAATAAATATATTTCATTCAAATTGAAAATACACATTTATTTTCTATTTACATACTATTGGATATATTGAAATTTTTTTTTCAACATGTATCTACAGCAAAATGTAATGAATTGCTTTATAAAAGTTTTAACATGTTTATTTATATTCAAATCTAAATAATTTTTCTCATTGTTCACGTTTTTATTTATGTACATACATATTCAGTAAATGTGTGTTTATTTATTTTTCACGAACAATTATTTCCTTTGACAAAATTACTTGTTTTGTTCTCGTAATTATTTCGCTGATGATCTTAAAGTATTTCAATGTACATCCAGTTGTATATACAAATATGAAGAAAAGAATACATGCTAAAAACATCAAACAAAATAATATATTTTCGTTTGTAATTCAATATATATATATGTTTTGGATTGTTTTATTCATTTTCTTGCATCAAGCAGTGTTTTAATTAATTTTGTTTATAGGTATAAATTGTTCAACAATGCTTCGTATTTGATGAGTTTCTTTTTATGAATATAAAAGGAACATGATTCGTTGTTTCGTAAAATAAACAGACATTTTTCATTTACTAATATTTATATAAATCTATTTCCTAAACGTTATTTACGAAATTTGTATGAATAATTTAATTGTTCTGAGATAATTAATTTTTTAATGATTTTGTTTAAAAATTAAATTATACACTCATACACATTTATATATATATATATATATATATATATAGTTATATAAAAAAATATTTCTCCAAGCATTTATCAGAAATATTTTTATCAATCTTCTACATGTTATTTTTTATAAGAATGATTATAATAATATTTTCGTCTTATTAACACGCAAAACTTTTAAATAGAAACAGATATGAAATATATGAGTTTATTGAAAAACTTTTCTTCCGTCTCCATTGTAAATACTATAATATTATACAAGCATTCGTGATAGATTTATTTAGATTATATTCGTTTAAAACATTTTTTTATATTTATATATGTTCTATATAAGAATAACGTGACATTTCTAATTAAGTAAATATTTAACGTCCTTTACATATATTTTTAACTATGATTGGTGTAAAATGATTATTTTCAATAATAAATAATCGAATTTAGTTTCAATAATTTAATAATAATAGTATATATAAACGATTTATTAAAATATACAGGAAATAACATCGTTTTCTTAACCTTTAGAAAATGAACACTTGAAATAAAATCATGGTTTTAATAATTTTACTCATACGTACGACTCGAATAAAAAATATGTAAGATTAATGTTCTGTACTGAACATATGGTCACATTTTAACTTTCTGTAATAGATATACAACCGAATATTTATATACGCAATTATAAAGA
The DNA here is from genome assembly GCA_029203775.1 of Neoneuromus ignobilis. NCBI lineage: Eukaryota > Metazoa > Arthropoda > Insecta > Megaloptera > Corydalidae > Neoneuromus > Neoneuromus ignobilis. Next base: position 7,044,010 of record CP092097.1, read on the forward strand.
CTAATTATTCAATTCAAATATTAAAACAATTTTTATTGATTTGTCATTGTCGATAGATTTAATACTCGCTTTTATATTTAAACGTCAGTTATCGACAACTGTAGAAATGAATGAGTTAATTAAAGTTTTTAAACACATTATTAGATAGAAGTTATTTGAAATTGGATACGTTTTTTATGTTAAATACATTCTGTTACTTTTATGTGTAAAAAAATTATTATTAAATAAAAAATAAAATTGTGTATTATCTATTATATATATATACATAGGTATGTGTTTTTATTCGGAAAATATTTGAAAAAAAGACAAATCCAACACTGGAATTATATTTATAATAGAGATAGATGTTACATTATAATAATACATTTGTTGAAGCGATCACTCAAAACGATGGATGGTTGAATGAATAGACTGGATGGAAATTTTATTTTTAGATGTATCGTTTATAAATATTATTATAACGTAAACACACGCATGTATATATATATATATATATATATATATATATATATATATATATATATATATATATATATAGATATGTATATATATACATGCACGGACAATTTACAACATAGGTACTACAAATTGACTTGGGGTTGTCATGGTCTGAGCCAGCTTTATTTGCGACAAACGACGCATTTTGTATACGCTTTACAAGCTTTTCCGGTGGATTTGAAAGCTCCTGATTATGTGATGGCTTACTGTTTAACGTTTTTACTGCCATATACATATTCACCTTACATAGTTAGCTATTATGATAATTTTCACAACGTCACTTTAATTTCTAGTTACATATTTGTCTATGGTTTGTTTGTTAAAGCTACGTTAACAACAATAAATCTCATGAAATTTTTTTTATAAAAAAAAACTAAACTGTAATACACTTACCAGTTTCTTCAGTAGAACTTCTTCTAGCTGGACGTATAATCCCTGTTGAAGTGTTAAGTAGCCGGTGTCCATCATGATCATCAACGTCTTCATTTGATATTAATGCACTTCCATAGTTTTTGTACATTCCAGCATTTCGTTTCGAATCTTCTAAATTCGTTACACGAAAACGTTCTGACATTTTTCAAGCACTTTAATGAAATACACATATATTTATTAAGTACATCAATTTGAAATATTCACTTGAAATTTTCTGTTCATTCAGTTTGTATCATTTATAATCTATTAATTTTTTCAAATATTGTCAGTGACAGCTCACAATATTGTTTTGTAATTTTAATATTGAATTTATTATACAACTATTATTTTATTAAAACTTGATATATGGTACATAAAACTGTATTATTTTGATTTTCATCAAATATACATATATATAAGGTATCAATTTTCAATAAATTGCTATGATATATTTATAAGAAATGAAATAAATTTATGACGAAACTGCATTTATAATAAAATAAAGGTGAAAGTTCATGTGTATAAAAACATAAATCACGTTTAATATTATAATTATATTTAATATTCAGTTAATTTTATCTCGTTTATAAAGATTCATTGAATTCTGTGTTATTATAAAAATGCTATTTATATTATAATATATCTATATATAAATGAATGAATGTACAGTATTTATAGAATAGTATAAATTAAAAAAATAATCGAATACATATTTCTTTGTGATTTTATCATTTTTATTTTTTTACAGGTTTTCAAAAGTCAGATAAATGAAAAAAGAAAAAGAACATTTTTCCAGTAGAATAAATGTGAGTTTTTAAACTGATTATATTTTATTAAAAATTAATTATTAATAATGATTTTAAATTACATTGAAATTAAATCATTTATAATTATAAATACAAAATGAAAATGATTAAAATTTCATAAATATTGTCTGATCGAACGATTTTTCATAACTGTAATAATTCTATTTTTAAATAAAATAATTTCGATAATCACAAATACAAATGTACAGGATTAGTTTGTATTTGAACGTTAATTTATCTTTGTAAATAGAACAATATCCGTCAATCAAACTTTTACTATTAAGCCGTTCATTCTTATCGAATTGACAATGTATTGATGTGTGTATGTGTGTATATGTGACAAATACTATACGTGTGTACGAACCAATGTGTTCAAGAATAAGACTGGAAAGTATCCAAACTGAAAGGCACGAATTGAAAACACTAGTTCGGCACTATTATGTGTATACACCTATTCACGATCAAATGGTGACATTTGTAACAAAGTAGAACAACAACCACACAGAGCGATAGCAACGAATAAGGGTGCGTACGAGGGGCGAGCGAAGTGTACACAATTTAAGAAGCTTACAGGAGGTCATAGTAACCGAGCTACTGGCAGAATAGCCAATACGTATCGGAAAATCATCCTGCCCTACCCATTCGCCACCTTATCTTGTTTAGTCCTATTATACTTTCTAAAACTACTGGTAAACTTGATCGTTTTGTAGTAGAAATTTGTTGAAATATTCAAAGAATATCAATCAGTAAATAAATATTATTAATATTTAAAAGTTTTCGTAATAACATTTCTATATATTATTTCTTGGAAATCTACGTTTTATTTTACATTAAAACAGTTTTCCATGATTTTTACAATGAGCTGAATTTAATAACAGATATTAAACTTTTTATTTTAAATTTTAATTCATATTGTTTATTCCACTTGAAATAATATTAATAGTTTTCTACGTAAATATCTAAATGAAAGTTTTTTCATATTTAATATATATATTTTGCTTCCAGTAATAATTCAAAACTGACTTTAACAAACATACAAATGAAATAATGAAAATTGACTGAATATTTTCTTGAAAAACATTATTTTTTAATAAATATTTAAAACAAATCAACATTTTTTTATATCAAGTATGATTATTTTCAGTAATCTATATCAAATCTTCATTTTATTAAATTAATCCAATTCATTGATTTTCATTTCAAATAATAATAAATTATAATCATTCAATGAATTTTCCATATAAGTAAATGAATTCAATAAAAATCAATTTAATCTACCTAACTCTAATATATATGAAAACAAACCATTATTAACGTACCTGAAAATATAAAATTCTTTAACTGTCGTAAATTTCCATTCAATTAGTACTTATTATGTCTTACGAGTTTTAATAACATTAACAAACTTATTGAACAATTTACGACTATTGTATACATATGAAACAAATATCAATTTGAACCTTTTTAATTTTGTATAAATATATATATTAAAAAATATATTGTGATGAACTTGATAGGAATTAATTCAGTCAAATCACTGATAGATATTTAAATTTAATACTGAATTCTGTACCGTTTTAATCAGCCAACTATTTCGATATTTTGATTAAGTGTAAAGTCAAGCTTAAATATAAGAAATTTTTATTTGGCCCGTGCTTAGATTTCAAGCAATTGAAATAATATAACAAACCTTCATTCTCGATGTACGCAATAACTAGCAAGCAGTTAGCACATAAAATGTAATATTATAAATAGAGTATAGAAATGCGTTAATTTTTCACAGTCACGTCACTTGGAACGTTTTGTTCCAAAGTAAAATTAACTTGACATCGAATTTACGGTCTGATTTTCTATAAATGTTATGTACTTGTATAGAATTATATCTTTTATAATATATATATAATTTAAATATTAAACTTTGTCAACGAAATCAATTTATTAAAAAAATTTCTAATAACTTAAAACATATGTCTGTAACAAAATTGTATATTCTTTTCAGTTAAGATATGATAAAAGAGGTAATAATAATTTGAAATTTTATCTGAAGATAATATTGAAATAGGACAAAAAATGATTTAAATTGAAAGTATGAATCATTAATGTTTGTTATTTTGATAAATACAAAGTTAAAGTCGACTTTAGGAATTGTAAATATAAATGTTTATACACTAAATTGTAATACAAATAAATGATTCATTTTATATATTTAAAACCTCATTTCAATATTTATTTTTTTTTGAAAAATGATTAACATTATGAATTTTCTACTAGTTAATTTATTTATAATAATATATTTTTACATGTGTGTGTGTAAATATAGACATATATGGGTTAGTATGTTGTCGATTATATACCGTGTGTACCTAATTGCTTAATTTATTCAAAGGAACTATAAATTCCTTAAACAAACTGTTGAAATAACCATCATTTAGAATTATATGCACATAATTAACCAATACGTTGTACATGCCTGAGTATTATGTTTGTATAATTAATGTATTTGTAAATTACCCTTAATGTCGATCGTACAGGTGACCGGATCACGGCCAAGGTTTTGTGCTCGTTTAAAAACGTAAAGCAATACGAACACGTCCATTTAAATTTATTGTAAGGGCTGTAAATACAATTGCCGAGTAAAATAAAGTAGGTCAAGCACAAATTATATTCTATTCGTGGATATAATAGTAAGGAAGTTACTGAGGAAGGAACTGACGAACGTGCCACTGATAGTGGTGCACGTTTGGTCGGATCGAATCATCCTGTATCTCACTGACTTCATCACGTGCGCCACTGTTCGTCTCAACCTATCCAACAGACGTGACACACGCGAACTTTTGAATCGGACATATTTGTATGATAATACTCATTCATCAATCTCGTTATTTATCTTTAGATCTAAGTATCTATCTAACTACTAGTTATCTATATTCAAACTTTACTCATCGATATTGCCCTTCGATACAAATAGACATACATATTGTTCATATAGAAAATATGCAGAATGTTTTAGATTTATATTTCTTTTAAATGATATTTGTATTTTTCTAGTTTTTAAAGAAATGTATATGTATATACATTAATAAATTTATATTTATAAATGTTTATCTAATCTTTTTTAAGATACTTGATATGATACAAAACAGGAAACTGCTGATTTAAATATAACTATGAAATAGAATAATCAATTTGAATAATACATATATATATATAACAATTTTCTGATATATTCTAAAAGTTAAACGTTATTTTTATAAAAATACCAAACATTTTCCTATTACACGAATACAATATTTTTTAAATAGTTTCAGTTCTTATAATATAACTTTGTCAGTTTCAATCTTAAATCTGATTGTAATATTCCATAATGCATTTCAGAAACATGGCATTTCGTGATTAACTTTCGATATGAAATTATTTTTGAATATGAATATGACGAACAGAATTTTTACTACGAAATCAATAAATTTCAATAAATATTTCATTTTCTACACACATGCATATATATATATGCACAATTATTTTCTTATATCCTTAATTAATTATTAAATTTACGATAAAATAAATTACAAATGTTATATCTGTGTTTAACTGAGATGTAATTGAAAATAAACTAATTTATAATGAATAATTATATTCAATTTAAAGTATCTTGTTAAAAATATTGATGGTCATTTTCATTTTCAATGAAGTGTATTTTACATTTATTAATTATACAGTTATTAATTGATAGTAGTTGTACAAGGAATGAAATGTACTTTTTAAAAAAATAATTAAAATACTAATAGAATTCCTATTGTAAAAAATATTCAAATCAAATATATAAAGACTGAACTGTATTAAACAACTACGTGCTTTTAATAATTAATTGGAATTACTGATTTTTTTTATTAAATAATTAAAACGTTCTGCATAATAAATCGTTTATGATTTGTCATTAGTTATTTGAATAATTTAATGATTTCTTTGATAGATATTAATACCGAATTTGTTAGTTTTATGATTTGAACTTTTTCAATACTATTTAACACACACACATTATATATATATATATATATATATATATATATATATAATGAATTGAATAGTGCAAGAAGTAGTTATATGTGTGCGTGTATATGGTGATATGTATACCTGTGCGTGTGTTTTAATGAAATATATATTTATAAAAATTACATTACAACGTATTGATATTTAATATCCTTTAAATATGTTTGCTTTTCTGACATATTGATCAAAAAACTTGTCACGCATCTAGCCATATGTCATGCAAAAATGA